>JAQNBH010000002.1:7908018-7960518 GCA_028752905.1 Cladorhizidae sp. MBARI D1340-BT2
TGCACATGCACCGGAGACTCTGGCTTCGGGCCATGGTCACGATGAGGCAACACTCTGCATGTGGGGGCAAGAGCAAAATGATGCCCATCTTCATTCACTTCGCAATGTATGTGTACACTGTGTGTGTGTGAGTGTATGTGTGCACGAAACACTATACACACCACTAGATGTTTCAGAACAAACCACACTGGGTTGAGGCAGCCTGGAAGATGTGTGTGTGAGTGCATGTGTGCACGAAACACTTGTTGTTGCTGTTATACTTCGTACTAATGATTATGGAAAAAAGAAGGAAAAAAAGACGAGTAAAGCTTAAATTTTTTTTTTTTTTAATAAATAAAATAAAAAAAGTTTAAAAAAAGTTAAATTAAAATAATTTTTTTCCAACTATAATTATACATGTACATACTACCACAAGTTTCAGAACGCACCACGTTGGGTTGAGGCAGCCTGATAGAGGTTGGAACAAGAAAGTATCATAGAAAGTATCAAGGTTTTCCTTCCAACAAGCTTTAAAACAGAAAGCAGGTTGAAATAGAAACCTCAAAGTGATTTGATGTCAGCTGAAGATAGTCCTAAAGTTTATTATTAGAAGTGCATTTTTATTATCATTACTTTATTTTTTTACATCAAATCCAAAATCCACAAAATGTGTTCCAGATGTTTGTCTATTTTCTCTCTCCCTCTTCTTTTTAAATTTGGTCTGAATTCATGCAGATATTACGTAGGGGGAGGGAATTTTGACAGTGAATATTTTATATGGACCTACTTTATAAGAATTTCTCGGCACAAAGCGTGCAGTGCAACCAAAAGCTGTTTATTTATAGTTTTAAATCAGTTCATTTTAGATCTAGTGACTCTTAATTAACATTAGGGGAAAAATTTTGAATCCATTAAGAGGAAAATTTTTGAATCCAGTAAGAGAAACTCCAATGATGAAATGCTAGAAATTAAAGATGACCTGTGAATTACCAATATGCTCTCTTTGTCCATGTCAAGGTTTTATTCTTCTGCATCTAGGATAACATTGGCACCATTTTTAAACCACCTTCTCCTCGGCAGTCTCTGAAAACTGTTAGATACTTCAGTCCTTATTATGACAAGGCAGTGAAGGCACACATTATTTTCACATGGAGTTTTGGACAAAAGCCAACATTTACAAGTATTCACATAATGTCATATAAGGGAGTGTCTTCCACCCCTTCCCCTCTGTCATGCACAGGTTGTGTGGTCTCTTTGTATAGCTGTCTACTCTCAGGATGGTGAGTGCCAACTATGGCTGATTCCCACAAAATATGATCTGCTCAAAACATATCGACTCCTATTGCTACAACAACCTCACACTCCTTCCTAGTAGAACCTCTACAGCAATCTTCATGAAGTAATACTTTCCCAAAAGGTGTCTTGTGATACGAACAGATGTAGCCAACCCTATAGACCACACAGCAGTTTGCCTGAAAGTTGCAGACAAACTTTGATTAGTGGCCGTCACCTCTAGAGAAGGTGAGCAATTGAACCTTTAAGTGCCTATGACTGCCACAATAATGGAATTCTATAACACTTAGCTCAGATCTCAGCCTTGTATATCAAGCACTGTCTTTGCCAAACAAAGCACTGCACTGCTAGTGTCTATATATATACAGCACCAATATATTGGACCACTGCACTGCTAGTGTCTATATATACAGCACCAATATATTGGACCACTGCACTGCTAGTGTCTATATATATACAGCACCAATATATTGGACCACTGCACTGCTAGTGTCTATATATATACAGCACCAATATATTGAACCACTGGACTGCTAGTGTCTATAAAACAGCACCAATATATTGGACCACTGCACTGCTAGTGTCTATATATACAGCACCAATATATTGGACCACTGCACTGCTAGTGTCTATATATACAGCACCAATATATTGGCCACCACAAGAGCATCACGGGAACTACCACATGTCATCTGACAAAATAGCCATCACATGACCATCACATGACTGACTCACCTTCTCCAAAAACGGCACCACACAGTATGCCAGCTGCGGGTGGTAGAGGACTAGACTTATATAGCTTCGTGCCCCCCCCCTTGCCATATATAGCTTCTTCCCCCTCCACCTGCCACACTATATAGCTTCTTCCCCCTCCTCTGCAACACTAAATAGCTTCTTGGCCCCCCTCCACCTGCCACACTATATAGCCCTCCACCTGCCACACTATATAGCCCTCCACCTGCCACACTATATAGCCCTCCCCTGCCACACTATATAGCTTCTTGCCCCGCCTCCCCTTGCCACACTATATAGCTTCTTGCCTCCCCTTGCCACACTATATAGCTTCTTGCCCCCCCTCCCCTGCAACACTAAATAGCTTCTTGCCCCCTCCCCTGCCACACTATATAGCTTCTTGCCCCCTCCACCTGCCACACTACATAGCTTCTTGCCCCCTCCACCTGCCACACTATATAGCTTCTTGCCCCCTCCCCTGCCACACTAAATGGACACATTAGCTATCTTTTCTTCAATATTATGGAACTGTTTCTACTGTTTAAATGACAGAAAATGTTTTCCATGACAAATCTGCCGAAAGAAGCTCTATTTTGCTCCAATAGGGACGTTTTGAAGCGTTTTGAGGAAAAACTTTGAGAAATCTCGCGCTTTTGTCCAAATGGGCACATTCGCTTCCTTTTCAACATTATGGAACTGTTTCTACCCTTTAAACGCCAGGAAAAGTCTTTTGGTGAGAAATCTCCCCTTTTTAACAAAGAAGCTCTATTTTGCTCCAATTGGGACGTTTTGTAGAGTTTTGAGGAAAAAACCTTCTGAAATCGCTCATTCTAGTCAAAATACACATTTGCTATCTTTTCAAAATTATGGAACTGTTTTTGACAGAAAATATATTTTGATGCGGAAGAAGCTCTATTTTGCACCAATAGAGACATTTTGAAGCGTTTTGAGGAAAAACTATGTGAAATCGCCCCCTCCCCCTGCCACACTATATAGCTTCTTTCCCCCCACCCCCTTACCACACTATATAGCTTCTTGCCCCGTCCACCTGCCACACGCTTCTTGCCCGCCCCCTGCAACACTATATAGCTTCTTGCCCCCTCCACCTGCCACACTATATAGCTTCTTGCCCCCTCCACCTGCCACACTATATAGCTTCTTGCCCCCTCCACCTGCCAACACTATATAGCTTCTTGCCCCCCTCCCCTGCCACACTATATAGCTTCTTGCCCCCCTCCCCTGCCACACTAAATGGACACATTAGCTATCTTTTCAATATTATGGAACAGTTCCGAACTGTTTCTACTGTTTTAAACGACAGAAAATGTTTTTCATGACAAATCTGCCCTTTTTACTGAAAGAAGCTCTATTTTGCTCCAATAGGGACGTTTTGAAGCGTTTTGAGGAAAAACTTTGAGAAATCTCGCGCTTTTGTCCAAATGGGCACATTAGCTTCCTTTTCAACATTATGGAACAGTTTCTACTTTTTAAACGCCAGGAAAAGTCTTTTGGTGACAAATCTCCCCTTTTTAACCGAAAGAAGCTGTATTTTGGTCCAATTGGGAAGTTTTGTAGAGTTTTGAGAGAAAACCCTTCTGAAATCGCTCATTCTAGTCAAAATACACATTTTCTAAATTATGGAACTGTTTTTGGCAGAAAATGTATTTTTAACCGAAAGAAGCTCTATTTTGCACCAATAGAGCGTTTTGAGGAAAAACGATGTGAAATCGCCGTCTCCCCCTGCCACACTATATAGTTTCTTGCCCCCTCCCCCTGCCACACTATATAGTTTCTTGCCCCCTCCACCTGCCACACTAAATAGCTTCTTGCCCCCTCCCCTGCCACACTATATAGCTTCTTGCCCCCTCTCCCCTTGCCACACTATAAGCTTCTTGCCCCCTCCCCTGCCACACTAAATAGCTTCTTGCCCCCTCCACCTGCCACACTATATAGCTTCTTGCCCCCCTCCCCTGCCACACTATATAGCTTCTTGCCCCCTCCCCTGCCACACTATATAGCTTCTTGCCCCTCCACCTGCCATACTATATAGCTTCTTGCCCCCTCCACCTGCCACACTATATAGCTTCTTGCCCCCTCCACCTGACACACTATATAGCTTCTTGCCCCCTCCACCTGCCACACTATATAGCTTCTTGCCCCCTCCACCTGCCACACTATACAGCTTCTTGCCCCACTCCCCTGCCACACTATATAGCTTCTTGCCCCCTCCCCTGCCACACTAAATGGACACATTAGCTTCCTTTTCAACATTATGGAACAGTTTCTACTTTTTAACCGCCAGTAAGTCTTTTGGTGAGAAATCTCCCCTTTTTAACCGAAAGAAGCTCTATTTTGCTCCAATTGGGAAGTTTTGTAGAGTTTTGAGAAAAAACCCTTCTGAAATCGCTCATTCTAGTCAAAATACACATTTTCTAAATTATGGAACTGTTATTGACTAAAAATGTATTTTTAACCGAAAGAAGCTCTATTTTGCACCAATAGAGCGTTTTGAGGAAAAACGATGTGAAATCGCCGCCTCCCCCTGCCACACTATATAGCTTCTTGCCCCCTCCACCTGCCACACTAAATAGCTTCTTGCCCCCTCCCCTGCCACACTATATAGCTTCTTGCCCCCTCTCCCCTTGCCACACTATATAGCTTCTTGCCCCCTCCCCTGCCACACTAAATGGACACATTAGCTATCTTTTCAATATTATGGAACTGTTTCTACTGTTTAAATGACAGAAAATGTTTTTCATGACAAATCTGCCAAAAGAAGCTCTATTTTGCTCCAATAGGGACGTTTTGAAGCGTTTTGAGGAAAAACTTTGAGAAATCTCGCGCTTTTGTCCAAATGGGCACATTAGCTTCCTTTTCAACATTATGGAACAGTTTCTACTTTTTAAACGCCAGGAAAAGTCTTTTGGTGAGAAATCTCCCCCTTTTAACAAAGAAGCTCTATTTTGCTCCAATTGGGACGTTTTGTAGAGTTTTGAGGAAAAAACCTTCTGAAATCGCTCATTCTAGTCAAAATACACATTTGCTATCTTTTCAAAATTATGGAACTGTTTTTGACAGAAAATATATTTTGATGCGGAAGAAGCTCTATTTTGCACCAATAGAGACATTTTGAAGCGTTTTGAGGAAAAACTATGTGAAATCGCCCCCTCCCCCTGCCACACTATATAGCTTCTTTCCCCCCACCCCCTTACCACACTATATAGCTTCTTGCCCCCTCCACCTGCCACACGCTTCTTGCCCGCCCCCTGCAACACTATATAGCTTCTTGCCCCCTCCACCTGCCACACTATATAGCTTCTTGCCCCCTCCACCTGCCACACTATATAGCTTCTTTCCCCCCACCCCCTTACCACACTATATAGCTTCTTGCCCCCTCCACCTGCCACACGCTTCTTGCCCGCCCCCTGCAACACTATATAGCTTCTTGCCCCCTCCACCTGCCACACTATATAGCTTCTTGCCCCCTCCCCTGCCACACTAAATGGACACATTAGCTTCCTTTTCAACATTATGGAACAGTTTCTACTTTTTAACCGCCAGTAAGTCTTTTGGTGAGAAATCTCCCCTTTTTAACCGAAAGAAGCTCTATTTTGCTCCAATTGGGAAGTTTTGTAGAGTTTTGAGAAAAAACCCTTCTGAAATCGCTCATTCTAGTCAAAATACACATTTTCTAAATTATGGAACTGTTTTTGACAGAAAATGTATTTTTAACCGAAAGAAGCTCTATTTTGCACCAATAGAGCGTTTTGAGGAAAAACGATGTGAAATCGCCCCCTCCCCCTGCCACACTATATAGTTTCTTGCCCCCTCCCCCTGCCACACTATATAGTTTCTTGCCCCCTCCACCTGCCACACTAAATAGCTTCTTGCCCCCTCCCCTGCCACACTATATAGCTTCTTGCCCCTTCTCCCCTTGCCACACTATAAGCTTCTTGCCCCCTCCCCTGCCACACTAAATAGCTTCTTGCCCCCTCCACCTGCCACACTATATAGCTTCTTGCCCCCCTCCCCTGCCACACTATATAGCTTCTTGCCCCCTCCCCTGCCACACTATATAGCTTCTTGCCCCCTCCACATGCGACACTATATAGCTTCTTGCCGCCTCCCCTGCCACACTAAATAGCTTCTTGCCCCCTCCACCTGCCACACTATATAGCTTCTTGCCCCCCTCCCCTGCCACACTATATAGCTTCTTGCCCCCTCCCCTGCCACACTATATAGCTTCTTGCCCCCTCCCCTGCCACACTATATAGCTTCTTGCCCCCTCCACATGCCACACTATATAGCTTCTTGCCCCCTCCCCTGCCACACTATATAGCTTCTTGCCCCCTCCCCTGCCACACTAAATGGACACATTAGCTATCTTTTCTTCAATATTATGGAACTGTTTCTACTGTTTAAATGACAGAAAATGTTTTTCATGACAAATCTGCCTATATTTTGCTCCAATAGGGACGTTTTGAAGCGTTTTGAGGGAAAACGTTGAGAAATCTCGCGCTTTTGTCCAAATGGGCACATTAGCTTCCTTTTCAACATTATGGAACAGTTTCTAATTTTTAAACGCCAGGAAAAGTCTTTTGGTGAGAAATCTCCCCTTTTTAACCGAAAGAAGCTGTATTTTGGAGCGTTTTGAGGGAAAATTCTGTGAAATCGTTCCTAATGGGCGCATTAGCTTCCTTATTAACATTATGGAACTGTTTCTACCCTTTAAACGCCAGTAAAAGTCTTTTGGTGAGAAATCTCCCCTTTTTAACAAAGAAGCTCTATTTTGCTCCAATTGGGACGTTTTGTAGAGTTTTGAGAAAAAAACCTTCTGAAATCGCTCATTCTAGTCAAAATTCCCATTTGCTATCTTTTCAAAATTATGGAACTGTTTTTGACAGAAAATGTATTTTGATGCGAAAGAAGCTCTATTTTGGAGCGTTTTTAGGAAAAACTGTGAAATCGCCCGTCCACCTGCCACACTATATAGCTTCTTGCCCCCTCCACCTGCCACACTATATAGCTTCTTGCCCCCCTCCACCTGCCACACTATATAGCTTCTTGCCCCCCCCCTCCGCCTGCCACACTATATAGCCCTCCCCTGCCACACTATATAGCTTCTTGCCCCCCCTCCCCTTGCCACACTATATAGCTTCTTGCCCCCTCCCCTGCCACACTATATATAGCTTCTTGCCCCCTCCCCTTCCTGCCCCCTAAAGGCCTGTCCACACTGCACACTGAATGCGCGTTAGATCTCAACGAATGCGCGTTCGTTGCGTCCACACTGAATGCGAATTAGATTTCTTGGACCTAACGCGCATTAGGTCCAGTCCACCTCGATAGGTGGTTTGAGTCGAGCCAGAGCAACAAATCCAAGCGTAAAATTAATTACGCGGGTGCGTGTTAAAAGATAAACAGAATCATTTATGAAGTTGTAGCTGATTCCCACCAGTGCTTACTGCGTGGCTTGCACCAAACCTGGCGCACAGATGGATGCTGGTAGTCAGCCATCATTGCCACAATCAAAGGACCTATAGCAGGCAAAGATCAAGCTAAATACTATTATAGCTAAAATAGACTTCGAAAATTTTACCGCCGCAGCCTTCTTTTATGGAGTTCATGGAGCGCCATCCGTCTACTGTATTGCCTTTTTCTATTTATAAATCCTTCTTCTCCTCTGCAGCATATGCTTCTTTCGCGTCTGTAGGTATCTCGTCCATAACAGAACAACACACCGTATCCATTGTGCGTGGGTGCAGTTTTCTTGGAGGGGGGAGTGTTTTTTATGCGTGTTTGGTTTATTGTCATGTCAGTGTGGACGCGATGTCGTGACTGGACGCACATTGAGACTCTCTTGGTAGCTAGTGTGTCTCAATGCGCATCCAGTTATTGTGCAGTGTGGACAGGCCTTAAATCTGACCCATAGCACCGCCTTAATACAATACAAATTCTACCCTTACGATGCCCAAGTTTACACCAGGGTTTCATTTAGGGGGGAGGGGGGGGGCTGACCCCTTGGAAATTGTATTATTAAAATTCTTATTGATGTTGATAAGTGCTTGACATTATGCCCAACCCTTAATATCCCAATTGCTCCTTTGGACAATTTTCTAAATGCACCATATTGCACTTAATAAGCTGACTGCACCATTACCGACAGGTACTGGTGTTGGGAGGGGTCAACGGGGGAACATACTAGTTGGGTTAATTACCTGGATTAACAACAGGAGCCACTGCAGGGTTAAGAGGCCTCTTGTTAAGGATAGCCCAGAACTGACTGTTGAGCAGGTGGACGAATGCAACTAAATGTTCTCTGTCAGAGACATTTGAGTCCGGCCCTACCTGCAGAAATCATTTCGAAGACAGGCATCATGTGCAATGATAATACACCCACACAATTTACAGAGTGCTGGCAGGAAAATACTTAGGCTAGTCCGAACTATACTCATGAAGTGTGGTATGGCCAGTGATGACCCACAAACTAGCTATCTCCACTAATAAAGGTGGCAGGTCCAGGCCTGTGGTTCACAGAGCGACCCTGCAAACTTGTGCTACATTGCAACATGTCATTACCCTAGCAGCTGCAACAAGCAGGGTAAAGCAATCACACTCTCTGTCTGTGTAACATAATTTTAAGACAGTTCTTAGAATGCTATCATTTTCAAAATGCAGCAGTATATAACACCTCAACCAGCAGTGTGCATGTGCAATGGCTAGTATGTTGCTTGTCTGGGTAATGCTGAAGGACTTTTGGCAATACTAGTCGGTCAGCGACCTAAGAAAAGCATGGCAAGTATCATTTTGGCCCTATTTGACTCAAACTATCATTGGATAAGCTAAACTATCACTAGATAAGCTAGTCCGAGCTTCGAAAGGGCCAGCAACAAGTTCTGGAGAACCAGATAACATCATTTGATCAAGGTCAAAGCATTTGTGAAATGGCATCGAAAATTATACTAAATGTGTTAAATGTGTGGGTGGTGTAAATGGGCTTAAAGACATAATTATTGTGCAACTTATTAATTAAACATTCCTCCAACCTCTGGTTCAGGGTTTGCGGATGATTGTCCATCATCACCACTCGAGCAGGACCTGACGAGCAACCTTGTCTTCCACAAAACCAGAGACGAGGAGGAGGTTGTGGGGACAAGCCTTGCAGATGGTGATAAGGATGAGCAGGAGATACTGGAAGAATTCTGGCTCCAAAGTCGTCCTTTTCCCTCTCTGATACACCATACATTGCACCTCATGGGAGAGTTGAAGGGAGTCCTGCGAGCAGGAGGGGAGAGCGGGAGGGGAGAGTGGGAGGAGGGGAGAGCGGGAGGAGGGGAGAGCGGGGAAGAGGAGTGGAAAATGAGAACGAGTTGGTGGAGGAGGACAAGAGAGATGGGGGAGAAAAGTACGAGAGGAGAGAGGGAAGAAAAGGGGTGAGAAGAGGAGAGGTTAGTAAGAGGCAGAGCAGTGACATTGAGAAGAGGCACTGACATGGAGAAAGAGGCACTGACATGGAGAAAGAGGCACTGACATGGAGAAAGAGGCACTGACATGGAGAAAGAGGCACTGACATGGAGAAAGAGGCACTGACATGGAGAAAGAGGCACTGACATGGAGAAAGAGGCACAGACATGGAGAAAGAGGCACTGACATGGAGAAAGAGGCACTGACATGGAGAAAGAGGCACTGACATGGAGAAAGAGGCACTGACATGGAGAAAGAGGCACTGACATGGAGAAAGAGGCACTGACATGGAGAAAGAGGCACTGACATGGAGAAAGAGGCACTGACATGGAGAAAGAGGCACTGACATGGAGAAAGAGGCACTGACATGGAGAAAGAGGCACTGACATGGAGAAAGAGGCACTGACATGGAGAAAGTGGCACTGACAGGGAGAAAGAGGCACTGACATGGAGAAAGAGGCACTGACATGGAGAACAGAATTCTTTTGTAATAAATTATCTTCATTTAAATTGTTGCTTGCTTATACTATGAATGTGACCAACTCACCCATGAAGGTCAGAGCTCCTGGCTTTACCCACCACTGCTGATCAGACTAGATACAAACATGAGTTCCAAAACTTCAACATTGCTCTCCACATCTCCACAGGCCTAGTGACAGCATGTGCTTATTGCATGTGCTTATTGCACATGCTCACAAGAAAGAGGGTAGGACAGAGCGACAAACCACAAACAATCAACACTGCACATACATACACACATACATACACCACAACATAATACATCCACACACACATCCACACACACATCCACACACACATACACACACACATACACACAACATAATACATCCACACATACATCCACATACATACAAACATAATGTAGCTAGCGCAGTGTATTGGTGATGCTGCCATGATATCTTATTAGTGTGCTATTATTAGTAGGTGAGGTCTAATGTACCTAGCGCAGTGTGTTGGTGATGCTGCCATGGTATCTTATTAGTGTGCTATTATTAGTAGGTGAGGTCTAATGTAGCTAGCGCAGTGTGTTGGTGATGCTGCCATGGTATCTTATTAGTGTGCTTTTATTAGTAGGTGACATGGAGAAAGAGGCACTGACATGGAGAAAGAGGGACTGACATGCAGAAAGAGGCACTGACATGGAGAAAGAGGCACTGACATGGAGAAATAGGCACTGACATGGAGAAAGAGGCACTGACATGGAGAAAGAGGTACTGACATGGAGAAAGTGGCACTGACAGGGAACTGACAGGGAGAAGATGGCACTGACATGGAGAAAGAGGCACTGACATGGAGAAAGAGGCACTGACATGGAGAAAGAGGCACTGACATGGAGAAAGAGGCACTGACATGGAGAAAGAGGCACTGACATGGAGAAAGTGGCACTGACAGGGAGAAAGAGGCACTGACATGGAGAAAGAGGCACTGACATGGAGAACAGAATTCTTTTGTAATAAATTATCTTCATTTAAATTGTTGCTTGCTTATACTATGAATGTGACCAACTCACCCATGAAGGTCAGAGCTCCTGGCTTTACCCACCACTGCTGATCAGACTAGATACAAACATGAGTTCCAAAACTTCAACATTGCTCTCCACATCTCCACAGGCCTAGTGACAGCATGTGCTTATTGCATGTGCTTATTGCACATGCTCACAAGAAAGAGGGTAGGACAGAGCGACAAACCACAAACAATCAACACTGCACATACATACACACATACATACACCACAACATAATACATCCACACCCACAACATAATACATACATCCACACATACATACACCACAACATAATACATACATCCACACATACATACACAACATAATACATCCACACACGCATACACACATACATACACCACAACATAATACATCCACATACAACACAATACATCCACACATACATACACACACAAACATAATACATCCACACATACATACACACACAACATAATACATCCACACATACATACACACACAACACAATATATCCACACATACATACACACACAACACAATAATCCACACATACATACACACACAACATAATACATCCACACATACATACACACACAACATAATACATCCACACATACATACACACACAACATAATACATCCACACATACATACACACACAACACAATATATCCACACATACATACACACACAACACAATAATCCACACATACATACACAACATAATACATCCACACATACATACACACACAACATAATACATACACACATACATACACACCACATAATACATCCACACATACATACACACACAACACTACATCCACACATACATACGTAATTATTCTTCCGTAATTATTCATCGTAATTATTCATCTTTCAAGTTTCCCTGCCAAAATCGGGCAAAGTGATTTTTCAATGTCCAATCGATTTCTGTCAAAATAGTCAATCCAAACTGCATGCTCCCGTTTAAGTTCATGCTCTAATGCTATAGCTGCTTGCATGCATAATTCCCACTGATTCTGGGATATATCTCTCAAGTTTATTGAGCTTAGTTTTTGTAATAAGGCCAATAAATATTTCAGAAAATGGAAAATAATTTGTATCATCAAGTCAGCGGTCACATCCTCTCTCTGCAAGATATCAGGTTTAATGACTAATCTTGTGAAAAGTTAGTTAGTATCGATGGCTTGAAACAATTGTTCAGCTCTACAATCTTCACCAGTGGTCACACACATATTGTAAAACTTGCTTTCCACACGACCACTATTATTCACATCAACACAATAGGTAATGGAGGCATCACTGGAGCTATCACCACAAAATGAAAATGGATTTTCTTCGTGTACGATACTAGTTGTGCCAGCAATCGCGGAGCCATGGCTTCATTCAGTATGCACGTTGCTTTGGTTCTGCTACATTTGAAATGCTGTGAGTCTGGAAACATCTTGGAATATAATGGAGACAAAAGATCAGCAGTAGCAAATGACTAAATGTGCTGAATAAGGAAATTGGTGTGTAGCACTTCAGCTTTGATAGTTTTCTCTGTGATACTGGAGGTTGCAGATGGCATAAAAGAACGGAGTGATGACCTTGAGCATTTAACAGCATGCTCCATCTTTTTATGTATATATAGATGTTTCACAATGCTGCCTGGTGTCAGCTTTACCCATATGAGAACAGGTAACATTCTTTTTGCACAGAATACAAAAAAAAATGCATTATATACCTGTTGTCATTCACTGAAGAGATAGGAAACTCTTTCTCCCATTCTGACTTGTACATTTGTATGTAGCAGCACCTCTCAGACTCTGAGCATGATGACTTTCTTTTGTTGGTGGCAGGGGCAGCCAAATCACCCCAAGATTCTAGTTCATATCACTGCTGTGACATACTGAGATAAACTGCACTCACTAGCTCAGCGCTTAGAAATTCAATATTTAAGCTAGCTAGTTTGATTGGTTGCACTTCGGCAATGGCATAGCTAAATAAACTGTGGTAGTTTCAGTGGTTAAGGTTCAGTCCACTTTATGTATGTATATACATTCGGAGTACCAAATTGTCCGCGAGATTGCCAATGTTGCCGAGAGATAAATTTTCCGTGAGTCTCACCGTCAATCAGTGAGAGTTGCAACTATCGAGAAGGTCATTCATTGTATACACTATACAGTGTTATATATAATTATTACCATCATCAATATTATTATACTATTATTATCATCATTATTGTTGTTATTCTCAATGAACTCTCAATTAATTGACATTACAATAACCTCATTGAGTAGGTTAGGTTGTTATTATTCTTGTTATTACTATTATTATGTTATTATTATAGCTTTATTATTGTTATTATTACCATCATCAATATTATTATTACTATTATTGTTATCATCAAAAGTCCCGTTGTGGAGTTGCCTTGTATTTGAATCAACAGCTTGTTAAACATCAAGTGCTTGTTAGTAATGTTCAATTCAGTTTTTACATAGTTGGAATACTCTTAGATTCACTCTCTTCGAATTGCGGCTAGATTGAACGCATACAGACACTAGGTATATAGTAGTCTGAAGATTTGCAGCTATTTGTGTCTATGAAGTAGATTGTGGCATTTGTTGAGCGTGTAGGATCTGTGATAAGATAAAAAGTAAAAAGCAGAGAATGGAGAAACATGATGTGGGGACCAGTTCATTTCAGGTGCATTAATTTTCAGGTGCATTAAAATCTCCCACAATCACGAAATCACGGTCATAGGTATGATAACAATAAAAAGTTGCAAAATTGCACTTTGGACCAATCACACCCACTGTAATTCTATCTCCAGGCTATTGGGGGACAGCAAAACTGAGATTGTCATGATATACATCAGAAAAAGGGCGTATTTGAACCAGTTTTGGCTTGTTTTCAAGTCTAGTCATGAGAATAGTAGTCCAGATGTAATTACAGTGCAAGTCAGTGGTAGATACAGGATTTTGAAAAGGGGACTGCAAATGACTGTTCAGTCACTACACTAAGGTCGAGACCACTGGTAAAATATGCTCAGCTCACCGCTTTTACTATATACCTCCCCCCCCCCCCCCCACCAAGGGCGGGTTATATATAACTTCTCTTGTAGGCACCCATTTGGAACACTATTATTTATAACGCCACCCACATTTTAGTCAAGGGTAGACTATATATGGGAGACAAGACAGGAGTTTTCTCTGGTGATGCTAATGGCAGTAGTGAGATATTGTTTTTTTGTTGTCACAAGTACTTTTTGTCATAAGTACTTTTCTCAGCGTTGTTTCTATAGAAACAGCATAAGAGTCAAACTTCATAATTCCCTGTTGTGACAAGTTCCAACACACATGATAAATAACTCTATATAGAGGTATATAATTATGTATATATATCATGAAGGGCAAAAAAAAAAAATCCTAATAATAATACGATAACCAAACATAAAAGTAGTAATGGATATAAGTGAGAAAGATCAAGGACGGAGTTCGCCAACAACATATTACTTGACTCAAAAAAGTTTTCATATTGGAAAATTGCCAACAATAAAAACCGGGGAGAAATGTGAGGAGGAAGGGAAAAAAGAAAGGAAAAAAAGGGGGAGGGTGGGGAAAGGTAACACTTTCAGTCAGTACAATGGACTATGTCACAATTGAAATATAGTGTGTGTGATCTCCGAGACATGTATATATAACATACAATAAAGAAGAAAGTAAAAAGTAAAACAAAAAAAACAAAAAAAAAACAAAAGAAGAGAGGGAAGGAAAAAAAAGAAAAAAGAAAGGAAAAAAAGGGAGGGAAATGAGAGGCTAAATGAAGCTATGTGCAGAGGGGAATGCCTAAGCCTCTTTGGACGGCTGAAGGACTTGATCCACTGTGTTGTACTGCTTGATGGCCATGGCCGTGTCCATATTTCCAGGAATGCTAGACTTCCGTCGGATAAGAACATGCGACTTGACATGACCCCCATCACTGCTGCCACTTTTGAGTTCCTCTGCATTTTGATCAGTTATTGTCCGTCGTGGCTTCTGATTGGATGGTGGATGACTAGACAAGGCTGCTGCTTTGGACTATTGTGAAAAGAAGCAATAAAACAGTAATAAACTCGGGTTGATGTGCTAATTCGCGCATTATATAATAGCCCATCCAAGTGCGATGGTCCCAAGGGACTCAGCATTTTGGAGATTAAATTATCTGAGTTAGGCTTGCAGTATAGTATTGCAGCTATATGGATCCTATATACGAGGGAAGGATGACATACTATGATCTTAGAAAGAATATTACACTTACAACAAACCTGTTGACATTACGAAATTACACTTACGATGATTCTCAATAATCAACTTAAAATGCACATTTCAACTGGAGGCTCTAGCCTTCATCAGGAATAGACCATATTCACGATAACAATATCTTATAGAAATGTGGTTATACAACACAATATTCCAGTTTGTGAGCAAATCCTCACTCAAAGGAGGTTGTCTGTCACTAGAGGCAGGTGGAATGATGGAAGTTCTATAATCCTGTGTTATGGGCATTTTTTTAATAGCAAGACTCGTTGTTTTTTTCGACAAATCACGACTTGCCACAATTTTTTTTTTAATACAAAAATCACCCTTTCATTCTTTCAGAACTTTCTTTTCGTGATGGTATTGGCACAACACTTTTTAAAAATTATGACTAATTGCCAACAAACAATTTGAGTGAATACAATTTGAAGTTGATTATTGAGGTGATATAAATGTGTACTGCAGTCCAATGGTCTTTGGTCATTAGAGGAACATTTCATCGGTGCATTCCACTCCCGCTCTTGTACATGTGGTAGCCTTTGATAGAAAGGAGAATATATACTCCAAACTTCGGCATACCGTTGGCAGAAATATGACAGGTGCATATGTATCCATGGTTACTAAAAGAGTCCAGGAAATGCGGCCATCATATGTAGAAGGCATGTATTTAGCTTCATAGCCGATTCAGATCAAGGTTGAACACATCACATTGCATTTAGCTGGGCTGCACTCATATCAAGGTTGAACATATCACATTGCATTTAGCTGGGCTGCACTCAGATCAAGGTTGAACACATCACATTGCATTTAGCTGGGCTGCACTCAGATCAAGGTTGAACACATCACATTGCATTTAGCTGGGCTGCACTCAGATCAAGGTGAACATATCGCATTACATTTAGCTGGGCTGCACTCAGATCAAGGTTGAACACATTATACACATTTTATGTATACACAAGGAAGAAGATAAAGCAACACGTATGAGTGTGTGTGTGTGTGCAGATGAGATGACAGCTATCCGTGATGACTGATGTGTGAGTGTGTGTGTGTGTGTGTGCAGATGAGATGACAGTATCCGTGATGACTGACAGTAAAATATACCTCTTGAATACTGGGAAAGAAGTGGTATGGCATGGCAGTAGAAACAATTGGAACATGAAAAAAAATTATATTTCGTCAAAATGTATGCGCGGAATCAAAGTCCACAGCATTGCACAACACAACAGCATGTAAGGTGCACCTCCTGTACGATGACACGGTTTCCATAACGACTTAAATATGACAATTTAGACCACAGCTCCTTGAGTCTTGGGTTGAAACAGGACCACATATTTAGACGGGTCCACAGGTTGTCCCAGGTCGATGGGAGAATATAAATCTTGCTGGTGGGATGGAGATGACTGAATCGGAGTGGTGGCTACGAAGAACTCTTGCGGGGACTGATCGCAGAAGGACATTTTTAGAGGGTCTACATGCTTCAATACCTAATGAGGGAGAAGACGGTAAGGAGAGGAGAGGAGGAGGTGGGAAGGGAGGGGGAGGGTAGGAGGGGAGGAGGTGGGGAGGGGAGGGGAGGAGGAGGTGGGAAGGGGAGGGGAGGAGGAGGTGAGGACAATAAATGTTAGAAGTAGCAGTACAAGTAGCAGCAAGGGGAAATCCCTCAACGAACTCTCATTGACATAATGAAATTACAATGACCTTCTCAATAATCAACTTGAATTTTACTCTCTTGACATTTCGACTAGATGCTCTAGCCTTCATCATTTGGGTCATTGTAAGCAAGGCAAAAAGCTTACCGACAGTTTTTGTAGTACTATCATACAAGACAATGCAGTAAGGTTCCAGTCCTTGACTCTTTCTCCCCCCCCCCCCCCTCTCACACACACCAGCCCTCCCCTCTCACACACACCAGCCCTCTCCTCTCACACACACATCCTTGTGTTCCCAGTATGCCACATGCAGAGGACAATGGTACATCTTACCATCCATGACACCAACGATGGATCAGGACTTATTTTTAATCTGCAGGCTTTTATCCTGCTATTTACTCATCCACAGAGTACAGCACTAACTCTGGCAGGGATAGTGGCCTGCTACTGCACGCAGGTCACACTAATGGCAGGGATAGTGGCCTGCTACTGCACGCAGGTCACACTAATGGCAGGGATAGTGGCCTGCTACTGCACGCAGGTCACACTAATGGCAGGGATAGTGGCCTGCTACTGCCATGCAGGTCACACTAATGGCAGGGATAGTGGCCTGCTACTGCACGCAGGTCACACTAATGGCAGGGATAGTGGCCTGCTACTGCACGCAGGTCACACTAACGGCAGGGATAGTGGCCTGCTACTGCACGCAGGTCACACTAATGGCAGGGATAGTGGCCTGCTACTGCAAACAGGTCACACTAATGGCAGGGATAGTGGCCTGCTACTGCATGCAGGTCACACTAATGGCAGCGATAGTGGCCTGCTACTGCACGCAGGTCACACTAATGGCAGGGATAGTGGCCTGCTACTGCACGCAGGTCACACTAATGGCAGCGATAGTGGCCTGCTACTGCACGCAGGTCACACTAATGGCAGGGATAGTGGCCTGCTACTGCACGCAGGTCACACTAACGGCAGGGATAGTGGCCTGCTACTCCACGCAGGTCACACTAATGGCAGGGATAGTGGCCTGCTACTGCACGCAGGTCACACTAATGGCAGGGATAGTGGCCTGCTACTGCACGCAGGTCACACTAATGGCAGGGATAGTGGCCTGCTACTGCACGCAGGTCACACTAATGGCAGGGATAGTGGCCTGCTACTGCACGCAGGTCACACTAATGGCAGGGATAGTGGCCTGCTACTGCATGCAGGTCACACTAATGGCAGGGATAGTGGCCTGCTACTGCACGCAGGTCACACTAATGGCAGGGATAGTGGCCTGCTACTGCACGCAGGTCACACTAATGGCAGGGATAGTGGCCTGCTACTGCACGCAGGTCACACTAATGGCAGGGATAGTGGCCTGCTACTGCACGCAGGTCACACTAATGGCAGGGATAGTGGCCTGCTACTGCACGCAGGTCACACTAATGGCAGCGATAGTGGCCTGCTACTGCACGCAGGTCACACTAATGGCAGGGATAGTGGCCTGCTACTGCACGCAGGTCACACTAACGGCAGGGATAGTGGCCTGCTACTCCACGCAGGTCACACTAATGGCAGGGATAGTGGCCTGCTACTGCACGCAGGTCACACTAATGGCAGGGATAGTGGCCTGCTACTGCACGCAGGTCACACTAATGGCAGGGATAGTGGCCTGCTACTGCACGCAGGTCACACTAATGGCAGGGATAGTGGCCTGCTACTGCACGCAGGTCACATTAATGCATAGTCACAGGCTAACATAAACATCTCCAACTTACTGGAAACTCATCAGAGATCTTGTTGTACAGGTCATTGTAGGACATTCCTTTTTGGTACGGCAACGAGCCCAGCCACCCTGGATAGAAGGTGTGGTCATGACCACTAATAACTGTGTTCTCGTAGAAAGCGCCGAGAAAAACATCAACTTGGGTGTGGTTTGGAGAGTATGACTGCAGTACATCCGGAGTTGCCATCGGATCTAATACGTGAGGAACAAAGAAATGGAGGAAGGTGAAGTTGGATCCAATACATGAGGAACAAAGATATGGAGGAAGGTGAAGTTGGATCCAACACGTGAGGAACAAAGAAATGGAGGAAGGTGAAGTTGGATCCAATACATGAGGAACAAAGAAATGGAGGAAGGTGAAGTTGGATCCAATACATGAGGAACAAAGATATGGAGGAAGGTGAAGTTGGATCCAATACATGAGGAACAAAGATATGGAGGAAGGTGAAGTTGGATCCACTACATGAGGAACAAAGAAATGGAGGAAGGTGAAGTTGGATCCAATACATGAGGAACAAAGATATGGAGGAAGGTGAAGTTGGATCCAACATGTGAGAAACAAAGATATGGAGGAAGGTGAAGTTGGATCCAATACGTGAGGAACAAAGATATGGAGGAAGGTGAAGTTGGATCCACTACATGAGGAACAAAGATATGGAGGAAGGTGAAGTTGGATCCACTACATGAGGAACAAAGAAATGGAGGAAGGTGAAGTTGGATCCAATACATGAGGAACAAAGATATGGAGGAAGGTGAAGTTGGATCCAACACGTGAGGAACAAAGATATGGAGGAAGGTGAAGTTGGATCTAATACATGAGGAACAAAGATATGGAGGAAGGTGAAGTTGGATCCAACACGTGAGGAACAAAGATATGGAGGAAGGTGAAGTTGGATCCAACACGTGAGGAACAAAGATATGGAGGAAGGTGAAGTTGGATCTAATACATGAGGAACAAAGATATGGAGGAAGGTGAAGTTGGATCCACTACATGAGGAACAAAGATATGGAGGAAGGTGATCCAACACGTGAGGAACAAAGATATGGAGGAAGGTGAAGTTGGATCCAATACATGAGGAACAAAGATATGGAGGAAGGTGAAGTTGGATCCAATACATGAGGAACAAAGAAATGGAGGAAGGTGAAGTTGGATCCAACACGTGAGGAACAAAGATATGGAGGAAGGTGAAGTTGGAATTTGGTAAGTTATATAACTTATATATATACATATATGTACTTAGAAGGTAGTTTGCTGAGAAGGCTACAAATAGTGCTCAATGCTGTATTAAGGCAGAGCTATTAAATATAGAAAAGTACTGGGATGTATATATATATATATATATGTATATATATATATATATATATACATATATACAGTTGGAGCATACATTGTTTCTATGTAGAATACTCTCGAGCTGGTGCATCTTTTATTGATGAACTTCAATCATAATAATAATAGCTACACCATTTTTTCCAAGAATAAACTGTTCATATCATTGGAAGGCAAATATAATAAGCTGCAGTTTGGTATGAGAATTAGCTCCACTGAGGAAAGCAAACAAAAGCTACACATTGTTGTGTCCTCAGGTGTATAACAAAACCTCCAGCAAACAAATCCATCCCAGAGCACTTTCTTTCTCCAGAGTGGTCCCAGGTAAGAATAATATCGTGTACAATACTGCAAACCTCTCAGCAGAACAGCTTCCAGAAACAGCTGTCAAGGCTTGGAAGAGACAGTCTTCTATGAGGGTGTTACGATTGAGTCAGTTATTTAGGGGGGGGGTTTAGGTTCACTCACTTCTTCAAAAACAAGTGAAGTTTTCAGACTACTTAATAGTGAAGTAACTGTCTACTGGGCATGTGCAGACATTAAAGATTTGTTCAGGGCATGTATATATATATTTTTTAATCATTAAAAAAAAAATTTCCTCCAAATGCTCATTGGTCAATGGATCTCATCAGGTCAATGGATTATTGTATTTGATTTCTAATAGTTATTCCTTAAAAAAATAAATATATATATATATATATATATATTATACATGTATACAAATAAAAATAAATAAATATATAAATAAAAGAGTTAATTCTAGCTACAAATATAATAGTTTAAAAAGTCACAAATAGAGTTGGCATCCATAATAGCAAGATCACAAGGTAGAACAAAGCTGCAGTCAGAACATCTGCTGATTATCTGACTACCCAAGCTCTACTGATGACATGAATGTTAATTCAATGTAAGTTTACCCCTGAGCACCTGAACCTGCCTCCACCCAGTGTGGTGTTGGTCCAATGTGTGTCCCCATAGAGCTATTGTCAACCTACTTCAACCTGCCTCCACCCAGTGTGGTGTTGGTCCAATGTGTGTCCCCATAGAGCTATTGTCAACCTACTTCAACCTGCCTCCACCCAGTGTGGTGTTGGTCCAATGTGTGTCCCCATAGAGCTATTGTCAACCTACTTCAACCTGCCTCCACCCAGTGTGGTGTTGGTCCAGTGTGTGTCCCCATAGAGCTATTGAGAACTTACTTCAACCTGCCTCCACCCAGTGTGGTGTTGGTCCAATGTGTGTCCCCATAGAGCTATTGTCAACCTACTTCAACCTGCCTCCACCCAGTGTGGTGTTGGTCCAATGTGTGTCCACATAGAGCTATTGAGAACCTACTTCAACCTGCCTCCACCCAGTGTGGTATTGGTCCAGTGTGTGTCCCCATAGAGCTATTGTCAACCTACTTCAACCTGCCTCTACCCAGTGTGGTGTTGGTCCAGTGTGTGTCCCCATAGAGCTATTGAGAACCTACTTCAACCAGCCTCCACCCAGTGTGGTGTTGGTCCAGTGTGTGTCCCTATAGAGCTATTGAGAACCTACTTCAACCTGCCTCCACCCAGTGTGGTGTTGGTCCAGTGTGTGTCCCCATAGAGCTATTGAGAACCTACTTCAACCTGCCTCCACCCAGTGTGGTGTTGGTCCAATGTGTGTCCCCATAGAGCTATTGAGAACCTACTTCAACCTGCCTCAATCCAGTGTGATGTTGGTCCAGTGTGTGTCCCCAGAGAGCTATTGTCAACCTACTTCAACCTGCCTCCACCCAGTGTGGTGTTGGTCCAGTGTGTGTCCACATAGAGCTATTGAGAACTTACTTCAACCTGCCTCAACCCAGTGTGGTGTTGGTCCAATGTGTGTCCACATAGAGCTATTGAGAACCTACTTCAACCTGCCTCCACCCAGTGTGGTGTTGGTCCAGTGTGTGTCCCCATAGAGCTATTGAGAACCTACTTCAACCTGCCTCAATCCAGTGTGATGTTGGTCCAGTGTGTGTCCCCAGAGAGCTATTGTCAACCTACTTCAACCTGCCTCCACCCAGTGTGGTGTTGATCCAGTGTGTGTCCACATAGAGCTATTGAGAACTTACTTCAACCTGCCTCAACCCAGTGTGGTGTTGGTCCAATGTGTGTCCACATAGAGCTATTGAGAACCTACTTCAACCTGCCTCAATCCAGTGTGATGTTGGTCCAGTGTGTGTCCCCAGAGAGCTATTGTCAACCTACTTCAACCTGCCTCCACCCAGTGTGGTGTTGATCCAGTGTGTGTCCACATAGAGCTATTGAGAACTTACTTCAACCTGCCTCAACCCAGTGTGGTGTTGGTCCAGTGTGTGTCCACATAGAGCTATTGAGAACTTACTTCAACCCAGTGTGGTGTTGGTCCAGTACTTATGTGTCCCCAGAGCTATTGAGAACCTACTTCAACCTGCCTCCACCCAGTGTGGTATTGGTCCAGTATGTGTCCCCATAGAGCTATTGAGAACCTACTTCAACCTACATGTACATATGTCCCACATGCAAAACCTCACGAGGCTCACTCCAATGCAGTGCAAATGTCTTTGCTGACTCCGCGCAAGGTGAGAGTAAAAACACAAACGAACAAACAAACAAAAAGGCAACAACAAAATCTTACACCCAATGGCATCCGAGACTTTCTTCCTCTGCTCTTCATTCATCTCATCAGAGAAGGCAAGCAGGTGCCGGCACTCTATGGCCGTAAGTCTCATGCTAGAGTCCGAGTGCAGGCAGCCAAAGAGAAGTCTCTTGATGTCTTCATCGAGGAAAGCTGGGAATCTGTGGCCGTGTTGCTGCATGCCAATCTATGGAGGCCATACAACATTGTCTATCAGTAAGGTACACCACACCCCATACTGTTTTCACCACCACCTGCCACCAAACTAACCACCCCCCCCCCCCCACCCCCCTCACCATAGCTTTGTATTTATCGTGCACCAACCCCAAATAATTCCTCTTCTTCTTATCATCAATCGCCCATGTACAGTTGTAACCATAGCAACCAACAAATATACGAGCCAAGACAATAAGTACCAGCCATGTCGTCATTGAATGCACACAAGTATGTAATACATTACTGGGAAGGTCACAGCGAGTGCAGAGACCTTAGCACTGTAGCTCTTCTTGAGGGAATTGAAGGAACGCACTCTGATGGCCTTGGACCTCTCTTCTTGGCGCAGCACTGGGTCCATGTATAGGTGTCTCCATGGGCGTCGCCCAGTAGACATGGCCAAAATGCAGCAACCAGCCTGCCATGAGTCCAGCGCAAAGTTACACTCACCCTTGCTGGAGTAGTACTACAGGGGAGAGAGGGAGGGGAGAGGAGGAGGGGAGAGGAGGAGGAGGGGAGAGGAGGAGGGGAGAGGAGAAGGGGAGAGGAGAAGGGGAGAGGAGGAGGGGAGAGGAGGAGGGGAGAGGAGGAGGGGAGAGGAGGAGGGGAGAGGAGGAGGGGAGAGGAGGAGGGGAGAGGAGGAGGGGAGAGGAGGAGGGGAGAGGAGGAGGGGAGAGGAGGAGGGGAGAGGAGGAGGGGAGAGGAGGAGGGGTTTAAAAGGTGGTTTAAAAACCAACTGAGTTGTTGGATGCTTATCCCATATAAATAACCCACCATGACTCCTAATAGATGCATTATGTAGAACCTCACCAGACCAACCTCTGCACTCATCCTGCTAGAGAGTCAGGCACAAGTTTTATCTCCACATCTCATTAGCAGTTATTCTATTTTGAGTAGGCAGCCCACAGCAAGCATCACACACTACCACTGCTCCTGGCCACCTCAGGACCTACTTCAGGAACTAATGACCTTGGGAATGTTTTGAGACTACATGTATGGCTTTCTGACTTTGGATACAAGTCACTTCAGTATGGCTGCCACACAAAGTCATTTCAGTATGGCTGCACAACACAGCCTACAGTTATGGCTGCACACACAGCCTACAGTAATGGCTGCACAACACAGCCTACAGTTATGGCTGCACACACAGCCTACAGTTATGGCTGCACACACAGCCTACAGTAATGGCTGCACACACAGCCTACAGTAATGGCTGCACACACAGCCTACAGTAATGGCTGCACACACAGCCTACAGTAATGGCTGCACACACAGCCTACAGTAATGGCTGCACACACAGCCTACAGTTATGGCTGCACACACCGCCTACAGTAATGACTGCACAACACAGCCTACAGTAATGGCTGCACGCACAGCCTACAGTAATGGCTGCACACACAGCCTACAGTAATGGCTGCCTACAGTAATGGCTGCACACAGAGCCTACAGTTATGGCTGCACACACAGCCTACAGTAATGGCTGCACACACAGCCTACAGTAATGGCTGCACACAGAGCCTACAGTAATGGCTGCCTACAGTAATGGCTGCACACAGAGCCTACAGTAATGGCTGCACACAGAGCCTACAGTAATGGCTGCACACACAGCCTACAGTAATGGCTGCACACAGAGCCTACAGTAATGGCTGCACACAGAGCCTACAGTAATGGCTGCACACACAGCCTACAGTAATGGCTGCACACAGAGCCTACAGTAATGGCTGCACACACAGCCTACAGTAATGGCTGCACACACAGCCTACAGTAATGGCTGCACACACAGCCTACAGTAATGGCTGCACACACAGCCTACAGTAATGGCTGCACACACAGCCTACAGTTATGGCTGCACACACCGCCTACAGTAATGACTGCACAACACAGCCTACAGTAATGGCTGCACGCACAGCCTACAGTAATGGCTGCACGCACAGCCTACAGTAATGGCTGCCTACAGTAATGGCTGCACACAGAGCCTACAGTAATGGCTGCACACACAGCCTACAGTAATGGCTGCACACAGAGCCTACAGTAATGGCTGCCTACAGTAATGGCTGCACACACAGCCTACAGTAATGGCTGCACACAGAGCCTACAGTAATGGCTGCCTACAGTAATGGCTGCACACAGAGCCTACAGTAATGGCTGCACACACAGCCTACAGTAATGGCTGCACACACAGCCTACAGTAATGACTGCACACACAGCCTACAGTAATGGCTGCACACAGAGCCTACAGTAATGGCTGCACACAGAGCCTACAGTAATGGCTGCACACACAGCCTACAGTAATGGCTGCACATAATGGCTGCACGCACAGCCTACAGTAATGGCTGCACACAGAGCCTACAGTAATGGCTGCACATAATGGCTGCACACAGAGCCTACAGTAATGGCTGTGTGTACAGTTTTAGTGCCGAAAGCACACAGGAAGGAGCTGCTTAAAAACATCACCATATATGGCTAACCACAAGCCACATGGAAGAGGCCACATGTAAAGGGACACACACATTTGTCTGAGTTTTGATTCTTCCTCTTCAATCAGTTCCTATGCTTATGGTTCTGCACGTCACCCCAGTAAGCAGAGGAACACTAAGGAGCTGGCCTGAATACAGTAGCCAACTAAACACTAGCCTACTGTCTGTATGTATATTAGTAGTCTGCAAAATATAGCACTAAATTCTTTGTCACGGCCAATATTTTCTTGTGCAATATGTCATAATTTTGGTTTGCCCAAGCATATTGGACTTCACTGAATTCCTTTTCAGTGACAGAATTCCTTATCTTGGGGGTGGGTGGGGGTAGGGTGGAAATAATCTCTATTCCATATGAGAAAGTATGTCCAGAGCAAGTAAAACCCACACTCCTTTCCTGATTGGACAGACTTTAGTGTAAGCCCCACCTTCCCCCCCCTTCGTAAACATAATTAGCATACCTCAGGAGGGTTATAATGCAGGGTCCCCCCACAAGCATTACTGTGGATACGATCGCTCGGCATCCGTCTCTCCTCCAGCAATTCAGCGGCCCCAAAATCAGCCAACTTCAAGTGCTGAGCTGTTATGTCGAGCAACAGATTGGCCGCTGTGGAGAAGAGGGTTATGTTTGTTAATGTATGTGTATGGACTTACATGTAGTGGTATTAATGTGGTCTTAAAGATATCAACATGGTCTTACATGCACTGATATTAACATGGTCTTACATGCACTGATATTAAACATGTACACAAATTAACATGATCTTATATGCACTGATATTTTAACATGGTCTTACATTGTAGTGTTAATGTGGTCTTATATGCACTGATATTAACATGGTCTTACATGTACTGATATTAACATGGACTTAGATGCACTGATATTAACATGGTCTTACATGTACTGATATTAACATGGACTTAGATGCACTGATATTAACATGGACTTAGATGCACTGATATTAACATGGTCTTACATGCACTGATATTTTAACATGGTCTTACATGCACTGATATTAACATGGTTTTACATGAACTGATATTAACGTGGTCTTACATGCGTTGATCTTAATGTGGTCTTACATGTAATGCGGTTTGTCAGAGTTTGTTTTGTTGTTTGCTAGTTGCTAAGCATGAAGAGAATAAGACCTTCAAGTTATCATCCACCCAACATTGATAACCTGCCTATTGACCTAGCCCTTCACCTGGTCTTATAGATTCTCTTGCCCTAGTTCTAGTAGCCCACACTCTTGCTCTGGTCCTACAGTGGCCCTTGCCCTAGTCCTACAAGGTCTGGTCATACAGTAGCCCGTGCCCTAGTCCTACCAGCCTGTGCCCTAGTCCTCTAGCCCGTGCCCTAGTCCTACCAGCCCGTGCCCTATTCCTACTAGCCCGTGCCCTAGTCTTACCAGCCTGTGCCATAGTCCTCCTAGCCCGTGCCCTAGTCTTACCAGCCTGTGCCATAGTCCTCCTAGCCCGTGCCCTAGTCCTACCAGCCTGTGCCCTATTCCTACTAGCCCATGCCCTATTCCTACTAGCCCGTGCTCTAGCACTTGCCCAGCCATATTCTTAATAGTGGACCTGAACTGCTCACAGTCAAGTATGGAATGCTTCCTCACGTTTGATATCGCAGTGAATGATTTTCTGTTTGTTGTGGAGGAACTCCAGCGCATCAAAGAGTTGGAAGGAGAAGTGATGCACGTCACTCATGCTCAGGGGCCCCACCATGTGGATGTAGTTCTGCATGCAAGCTAGGGCACACAAGAACAACAGTGCACAGTAGAACTAACTCTTCATGTTTCATCCCCTTCTGGTTCACACAGCTTTCTCTCTCTTCATATACACACACCACATATCACACACACTACATTACACACACAAACGTTTACACACACCACCTCACACATAACACATTACACTCACTACATTACATACACAAACCACACTCACATATTACACACATATAAACATTTACACACACCACCTCACTCACACATAAGCATTTACACAGACCACACTCACACATTACACACAAATGTTTATACACACCACCCTCACACATAAACGTTTACACACACTACACTCACTACATTACATACACAAACCATACTCACATATTACACACATAAACATTTACACACACCACCTCACTCACACATAAACATTTACACACACCACCCTCACACACACATAAACATTTACACACACCACCTCACTCACACATAAGCATTTACACAGACCACACTCACACATTACACACAAATGTTTATACACACCACCCTCACACATAAACGTTTACACACACTACACTCACTACATTACATACACAAACCATACTCACATATTACACACATAAACATTTACACACACCACCTCACTCACACATAAACATTTACACACACCACCCTCACACACACATAAACATTTACACACACCACTCACACATTACACACAAATGTTTACACGCACCACCCTCACACACAAACAACTCACATAAACATTTACACACACCACACTCACACACAAATGTTTATACATACCACCCTCACACATAAACATTTATAAACACCACACTCACTACATTACACACAAACATTTACACGCACCACCCTCATACACAAACAACCCACACAAACATTTACACACACCACACTCACTACATTACACACAAACATTTATACACATCACCCTCACACAAACATTTACACACACCACACTCACACAAACATTTACACACACCACACTCACACACACAAATGTTTACACCATCCTCACACACTATGTTACATATTCATTGGCAAACTGCACACGCCACATGTGATGCTTGTCTCTCTAGCTCGTACCACGCTCCTCCTTCCTAACCTCCATTGAAGTTATCTCTCATACATATATGCATGACTCTTACTTGGCATAACCTCCATGAAGAGCTGGATGATGTTCCTGTTGTAACTAGGCAACATGGCAGCACTGAAGTACTCCACAATATTCCTGGACACATTCAGTTCATAAGCAAGCTTCAAGCAAACGTAGGCCTCGTCCAGAGACTTGTCATTCTCAGACTCCTGAATACAGAAACAATTATCTATATAAATATGTGGGGTGTGCGTGCATGGGTGTGTGTGTGTGTCTGTTTGTGTGTTCCTAGCTAGCAGTTGAGATCTGCTGCCATTTACCCAACAAAAAAATAAACAACAACAACAATATACATGTATGTATGTATATATATATATAAAAGACGAAAAATCCTCCACCTACTCAAATAACAAGTACAAATATTATACAATGACTCGGCAGTTCTACTTGGAGTGTGCAGGTGTAAGGAAGGATGGGGGGGGGGGGGGGGGGGGGGGGATTAAGTGTGCATGGTTTCATTTTCAAATTATTTTTGGTGCAAATTATGTCTGAGATAACCCCTCAACGGAGAAGTCCACTGCAGGTGAATTTTCGCACATCGACTAGGCTCACAGCCCCCTCATTAAAGCCTACACTTCCCTTGTCTTCGAGCTTAAAAAGGTGCAGTTTCTAAGGGCCAAACCTGACCACCATATACTCCAATACAAGTCATTATAGTGCAAGAAGATTGATCACCTTGTGCACTTAAATATCAACATACCCACCTATATATCTATCTATCTACCTACCTAACTGTCTATCTATCTATCTATCTATTTATCTATCTATCAATCTATCATCCATTTACATACATATATACTATGTGTTTGCATTTGGACACATTTTTCTACAGGAAGTGACAAAAACTTGAATAAATTAAAACAATTCTTTTGCGTGTTCACTTGTTTGTCTTGCATGCTAATATTGAGATGGCCTTGCTAAGTGGTGCGAGCAGTCAACAGTGTCCCTGCTACACTCTGAGGCCTCACTAGGATGACTTGTTGACTGACTAGAGAGTAATGAACAGTGTCCCTGCTGCACTCTGTGGCCTCACTAGGATGACTTGTTGACTGACTAGAGAGTAATGAACAGTGTCCCTGCTACACTCTGAGGCCTCACTAGGATGACTTGTTGACTGACTAGAGAGTAATGAACAGTGTCCCTGCTACACTCTGAGGCCTCACTAGGATGACTTGTTGACTGACAAGAGAGTAATGAACAGTGTCCCTGCTGCACTCTGAGGCCTCACTAGGATGACTTGTTGACTGACTAGAGAGTAATGAACAGTGTCCCTGCTGCACTCTGAGGCCTCACTAGGATGACTTGTTGACTGACTAGAGAGTAATGAACAGTGTCCCTGCTACACTCTGAGGCCTCACTAGGATGACTTGTTGACTGACTAGAGAGTAATGAACAGTGTCCTTGCTACACTCTGAGGCCTCACTAGGATGACTTGTTGACTGACTAGAGAGTAATGAACAGTGTCCCTGCTACACTCTGAGGCCTCACTAGGATGACTTGTTGACTGACTAGAGAGTAATGAACAGTGTCCCTGCTACACTCTGAGGCCTCACTAGGATGACTTGTTGACTGACTAGAGAGTAATGAACAGTGTCCCTGCTGCACTCTGAGGCCTCACTAGGATGACTTGTTGACTGACTAGCAATCAACAGTGTCTCGACACTTCTTCTAATTACATTCCACCACCTCACCTCGCCATTCCTCCCATTCTTCTTCCTCCGCTCAACCACCCACCTCAGTCTCTGCTCTTTCCTCCCACCTTTCTGGCACATAATTACTTCGATCATTGGTTGTTATTGTTTTGTTGCCAAAGATGGCACAGGAATACCATGCCTATATTCTTCTGACCTCTACTACACCTAGCTCATGACCTCTACTCTACCTAGCTAATGACATCTACACTACCAGCTAATGACATCTACACTACCCAGCTAATGACATCTACACTACCCAGCTAATGACATCTACACTACCCAGCTAATGGCATCTACACTACCCAGCTAATGACATCTACACTACCCAGCTAATGACATCTACACTACCAGCTAATGACATCTACACTACCCAGCTAATGACATCTACACTACCCAGCTAATGACATCTACACTACCCAGCTAATGACATCTACACTACCCAGCTAATGACATCTACACTACCAGCTAATGACATCTACACTACCCAGCTAATGACCTCTACACTACCCAGCTAATGGCCTCTACACTACCCAGCTAATGACATCTACACTACCAGCTAATGACATCTACACTACCCAGCTAATGACCTCTACTCCACCAAGCTAATGAACATCTACTCTACCCAGCTAATGACATCTACACTACCCAGCTAATGACCTCTACACTACCCAGCTAATGACATCTACACTACCCAGCTAATGACATCTACACTACCCAGTGAATGACCTCTACACTACCCAGCTAATGACATCTACACTACCCAGCTAATGACATCTACACTACCCAGTGAATGACATCTACACTACCCAGCTAATGACATCTACACTACCCAGCTAATGACATCTACACTACCCAGCTAATGACATCTACACTACCCAGTGAATGACATCTACACTACCCAGCTAATGACATCTACACTACCCAGCTAATGACATCTACACTACCCAGCTAATGACATCTACACTACCCAGCTAATGACATCTACACTACCCAGCTAATGACATCTACACTACCAGCTAATGACATCTACACTACCCAGCTAATGACATCTACACTACCCAGCTAATGACCTCTACACTACCCAGCTAATGACATCTACACTACCCAGCTAATGACATCTACACACTACCCAGCTAATGCCATCTACACTACCCAGCTAATGACCTGTACATTACGCAGCTAATGACCCCTAGCTAATGACCTCATCACTACCCAGCTAATGACCTCTACACTACCCAGCTAATGACCTCTACACTACCCAGCTAATGACATCTACACTACCCAGCTAATGACATCTACACTACCCAGCTAATGACATCTACACTACCCAGCTAATGACATCTACACTACCCAGCTAATGACATCTACACTACCCAGCTAATGACCTCTACACTACCCAGCTAATGACCTCTACACTACCCAGCTAATGACATCTACACTACCCAGCTAATGACCTCTACACTACCCAGCTAATGGCATCTACACTACCCAGCTAATGACCTCTACACGACCCAGCTAATGACCTCTACACTACCCAGCTAATGACCTCTACACTACCCAGCTAATGACATCTACACTACCCAGCTAATGACATCTACACTACCCAGCTAATGACATCTACACTACCCAGCTAATGACATCTACACTACCCAGCTAATGACATCTACACTACCCAGCTAATGACCTCTACACTACCCAGCTAATGACCTCTACAGTACCTAGCTAACGACCTCTACTGTAATGGGAGGCTCAGGTGTGCCAAGTAACATTCAAGTACTTTAGTGACCTGAGGAAGTCTCCTGTTACCGTGGCAACTCATTGCTAGCATGTATACTTTTAACATCAAATGATAAACTACACAAGTGTTTATAATGCGCAGAGAGGAAGCCAATGGTGATTAAGCAGCAGCTTTAAGGAACCAATATTTCTGCATGTCTAGGAGCCTGGGAAGAAACCATCAATCTGCCAATAAGAATCGAAGGTCAGATCGAAATCACACGATGATTTTCTAAGCAACTATTTTTCAAGGTGCAGTTGAAGTGAATGATCAGTCATGGCTCTCTCAAGGATCGTATAATAAAGTCCACATATAGAAGCTTGGGAGCTGTACAGTGAGAACACATCGTGCTCTTGCAGATCTTCAGCCTTCTCCTAAGACTTTTGAAGTCCAGTCTATACTGGTTTGATTCCATTTTTAAAATGGCGTTTACAAAAACAGCAAAGTTTAAATCTCAGCTAAAACTCACTCTGACAGCTTCTGTTCTATTGTAAATGGCCAATTCTGAAGAAACACTTCAAACATGCCTTAAATCCTTCCCGAAAGTATATATATATATATATATATATATACTCTCTCAATAATCAACCTGAGATTTGTCTGTAGACTTTTGGGCTAGATGCTCCAGCCTTCATCAAGAAGGATAGAGCATCTAGTCGAAACAGCGAGAGTCTCATTTGTTCTACTATGTCAGCTGAGGGTTCTTAAGAAATAAAGACAATCCCAAACCTAAAAATCACCCCCCAATATACAACCCCAAACCTAAAAAAAATCACCCTCAATATTCAACCCCAAGCCTAAAAATCAACCCCCAATATTCAATCCCAATATTCAATCCAAACCTAAAAATTCCCCCCCCCCCCCCCCAATATACATACATACATATGCAAACACATGCATTCACATTTGACATAGAAGTATGTATTAACAATAAGCACCTAGCTTACCTCCTTCAAGGCCAGCGTCAGCTTGGTCGACTTATCCACAATGCTGTAGCACGTCGCTTGGCCTCCTCTTCCAAGCTGATGGCCCCGGCTCCAGTGAGCTCCCTCTCTGTAAATTCTCTTCCTTCTGAACTGACCCATCAGGTACTGCAGGAAACATCGGAAAGATGCCGGTGAGGTGAAAGAAGTCAACACAAAACTTTATTTGTGTTTTTAATATGTTTGAGCTTGCATGGGACAATGGGCTGAAGCACTCCTGTGCATTATGCTCCTGCGTACCAATTAACCCACTGGACCAGGGACAAAACAGGAGTCAACATAAAATGGAACATTCACGGCCAGGCTAGGTTAGTTCCAGGGATTGGGCTAAGCTTGAACTAGTTCCAGGGATTGGGCTAAGCTTGAACTAGTTCCAGGGATTGGGCTAAGCTTGAACTAGTTCCAGGGCTTGATAAAGTTCCAGAGCAAATCCTTGAGTCCAGGGCATGAGCTAGGGCTTGAACTAGTTCCAGAGCTTGACCTAGCCTTGAACTTTCCAGACTTTGAGCTAGGGCTGTAGTTCCAGGGCTTGAGCTACTTGAACTAGTTCTAGGCCTTGACCTAGGGCTAGCTCCTAAGGCTAGGGCTAGGGCTTGAACATGGCTGACTGGACCCAGGGCCTACATTCATGTCTGCATACGTAATGTATAAACTCGAACCTGTCTGAGATATTCTCTGTGGTTGACCTCTTCCTCTGCCACTTTGTCAGGATCCACAGGAGTCAGGGATTTGAGGTAGTGTTTCATCTCTTCTTCCGGGAACTGGGATACTGTCTCCAGATTGCCATGAGGCAGTTCTTTGCCAGTGTTCCACATGCAATCCTAATGATGAGAAGGAATTATGAAGATACACACATACATATGTAAGCATGCTCGGTGTACAGAGCCCCTCCCTCCATCATTTGACCACCTCCTCCTACTGGTACCTTTATCTTGGTCGGCTCCTTCCCAGGTGACACCATAGGACTCTGCTGTCTCATAATCTTGTCGCGACTCCTCATCTCCTCAAGATATCCTCGGTTCAGCTCCGTTACCTCGTCGATACGTGCGTACATGCCTTCCATGTCCTCCTTGGTGATGCCGGTGGTGGGATCGGCCATGACAGGCGCTCGGTCTCTGGGAGGAACAGCATCATGGTTGGAGACATCGTCAGATCCTTTCAGTGGACGGGTGTTGGTGATGGGCGAGCTCCCACTAGCTTCACTATCTGTCAATGAAGACGGTGCAAAAATGTGTCTGTCCAACTCTGCTTTGGCTTCCGGAGCACAGCACTGGTCTCCAGGGCCATCGTTGAAAGTGGAACCGTGGTCCCGGTTATCCACACCCTCAGGGCTCGCACCGAGGTAAAACTGAACCGCAGACAAAGAAGTACCAACATCAAATTTGGAACTCATCTGCTGAAAGTTCGAAGGACAGGAAAAATTGCCATTACTAGTTGTGTCATTAGCAGAGGAGGTGCGGTCATGACCATTCCAGGATGACACCGGCCGCGATGAGAGAGTTGCAGTTTGAGATCGAATCAGTGCGAGGTCCTGAGGGATCAGAGATAACTCTGGGTCGACTCTGAGAGGCATGTTCAATTTGGGTGCCCCCTCAACATCATGCCCCCCTTCACCCACCGAACTGGATTCCCCCAAGGAGCTGGGCTGACTGTTGCTTGTGGAAGAATTAGGAGACGGAGATGATGGAGGTGATTGCTGGCGACTGAAACCATCGCAGGCAGCAGGAGAAGGTGCAGTTGTTGCTGGCAGCCATACGGGACCACCATCAATGTTTCTCTGATTCTCCAAGAGTTCGTGAAGCCGTCTGCAGTTGGATACAGACCTGTAGCGGTCGACATTGATACTGCAATGATTTCCCAGCAAAATTTTGTCCAACATTCCATTTCCGATGCTCCCGTTCCGTTGTTCCGGATACCGAAGGACCTCTGGCGACCCCCCGTCGTCCCTCTGGTGTTCAAAATTAGCACGCTCATCCCCCTCTCCCCTGCCTTGCCCCTTACCACCCTGTCCTACACACTCCTCCTCTCTCCCATTCTCATCGCAGGAAGGATCTTGCAAAAAGGTGATCGACGTACCCTTCGCTCCACTGACCAGCACCTTACGGGTCTCGCTAAAATCACGCTGAATAGGGGCGTGGGGGGTCGAGGGTTCTGATCCCCCCGGCACTGGCGAGACGGAAATATCTTCAATGTTCGGCATACGTTCCAGTTTGTTGTTGGACGTTCGCCAGGAATCCGTCCTACAAGGGGGCGATCGACCGACACTGCCGGGCTGACAAGACTGGAGTGAAGATTCAGACCCTCTCTTAAGAACGCTCACGTTTCTTTCAGGATCATGCCGGTCATTGGAAGAGGAGCTCCCCGAGGGTCCATTGGACATCTCACGGATGGTGTAGAGGTCCAGGGATGACCTCATAGCCTCATCGGACGTCGAGTAGTCTGCCAAGGAAGCAATGTACTCTTTGATGTCCTCTAACCTCGTCATTGCAGCGTCTCCGCAACTGGTCATGCTGTTGGTTTCTGTGGAAAGGTCCGGTTGCTCGTTGCTAGACATTGTGGTCCTGTGTGCCTTCATGAAGTCTTGCTTCTGCTGCTCTGTTGCGCTGGCGTTCACATAGTCCTGGTAGGAACGGATAATCTCACGTGCCTTCAATGCAGCTTGGAACTCACGCAGACCACCACTACTTGAGACGGAGTAGCCACGATTAAATCTCCGGCACTTCAGGTCGTCATGTTCGAACGGCTCTAAAGCTTGTGGGTGGAGCTCCTCTATGATGTGTGCTACTCCGCGAGCTTGTGACACAAGGGAGGAAGGGCGAAGGGGAATTCCAGGGTCACTCGACACACCCTGAGGGTGATGTGACGTATTGAAGTGCGTGGGCATGTCAGAATCACTTTCGGCAGATGGCATGTGTGTGTGGCCGTTTGTGGCATGGTGAGATGCTGTGAAGGTTGAGTTTCCATCTAAGTAGCGTGCGGCCATGTCAGCATCACTTTCGGCAGATGGTGGCAGCATGGGTGCATGGCCGTTTGTAGGACGGTGACATGCTGTGAACGTCAAGCTTTCATCTTGGTAGCGTGCGGGTACGGTCACATTCCGCTCCTCAAAGTGGAACCTTCTTCCACTCCCACTCATCAGCGGATTTCCATTTGGAATAAAACAAGGATGTCCTCCGTTGAGCTCGGACGTGTCCATCGCATGATTTGTGCTGTTTTCTACATTTCCATTCTGTCTGGAATGTAACTCACAATTTGCGCCATTTTTGGGAACGAAAAATGGTGGGGATATGGAATTGGGATAGTGGCTGTGCTTGTTAAATACATCTCTATTCCACTCCTTCAGAGAATCCTTCAGTTGCTGTCTCTGTAAAAACAAAACAAACAGAACAAATGGACTAGGTGGCACTGAGAGCAGCCATTGCATGCAGGCACTACTGCAGCTTGAACACATGGACTAGGTGGCACTGAGAGCAACCATTGCATGCAGGCACTACTGCAGCTTGAACACATGGACTAGGTGGCACTGAGAGCAGCCATTGCTTGCAGGCACTACTGCAGCTTGAACACATGGACTAGGTGGCACTGAGAGAAGCCATTGCTTGCAGGCACTACTGCAGCTTGAACACATGGACTAGGTGGCACTGAGAGCAGCCATTGCTTGCAGGCACTACTGCAGCTTGAACACATGGACTAGGTGGCACTGAGAGCAGCCATTGCATGCAGGCACTACTGCAGCTTGAACACATGGACTAGGTGGCACTGAGAGCAACCATTGCATGCAGGCACTACTGCAGCTTGAACACATGGACTAGGTGGCACTGAGAGCAGCCATTGCATGCAGGCACTACTGCAGCTTGAACACATGGACTAGGTGGCACTGAGAGCAGCCATTGCATGCAGGCACTACTGCAGCTTGAACACATGGACTAGGTGGCACTGAGAGCAGCCATTGCATGCAGGCACTACTGCAGCTTGAACACATGGACTAGGTGGCACTGAGAGCAACCATTGCATGCAGGCACTACTGCAGCTTGAACACATGGACTAGGTGGCACTGAGAGCAACCATTGCATGCAGGCACTACTGCAGCTTGAACACATGGACTAGGTGGCACTGAGAGCAACCATTGCTTGCAGGCACTACTGCAGCTTGAACACATGGACTAGGTGGCACTTTGAGAGCAACCATTGCATGCAGGCATTACTGCTTGAACACATGGACTAGGTGGCACTGAGAGCAGCCATTGCATGCAGGCACTACTGCAGCTTGAACACATGGACTAGGTGGCACTGAGAGCAACCATTGCATGCAGGCACTACTGCAGCTTGAACACATGGACTAGGTGGCACTGAGAGCAGCCATTGCATGCAGGCACTACTGCAGCTTGAACACATGGACTAGGTGGCACTGAGAGCGGCCTTTGCATGCAGGCACTACTGCAGAGCTGCAGATGCTCAAACTACACACATAAATCATCCAGACAACCGAGGGTACTTGATGGTGAGTACCATGTGTGGGCAGATGTACTCGTGCAGGATCAAGCTGACCTATGGAGTGTTTTGAAATTTGCTAGCTGCATGAGAACTCATCATGTATACCATCTTATGAACTGGTTGGCCACCATTAATTTCCTTGGGCACAAACTCTCAATGGTAAGATCTCTCTCTCTCTCTATCTATATATATATATAGATATTTACCATAGAAACTTATTGTTATGCACATATTCTAATGTTGATTCCAACACTCATTATTAGGCATGAACCGAGTGACTCTCAATTGAACCTATGACCCTCAAAACATAAACCGTTTTGCTGACTTTTTGCTGAGGAACATGGAGAGAAGCAAGCTGTTGGTGGGCTAGGTGGACATGATGGAGAGAAGCAAGCTGTTGGTGGGCCAGGTGAACATGATGGAGAGAAGCAAGCTGTTGGTGGGCCAGGTGAACATGAGGGAGAGAAGCTAGCTGTTGGTGGGCCAGGTGAACATGATGGAGAGAAGCAAGCTGTTGGTGGAGGTGGACATGATGGAGAGAAGCAAGCTGTTGGTGTGCCAGGTGAACATGAGGGAGAGAAGCAAGCTGTTGGTGTGCCAGGTGGACATGATGGAGAGAAGCTAGCTGTTGGTGGGCCAGGTGAACATGAGGGAGAGAAGCAAGCTGTTGGTGGAGGTGGACATGAGGGAGAGAAGCAAGCTGTTGGTGGGCCAGGTGAACATGATGGAGAGAAGCAAGCTGTTGGTGGGCCAGGTGTTGGTGGGCCAGGTGAACATGATGGAGAGAAGTAAGCTGTTGGTGTGCCAGGTGAACATGATGGAGAGAAGCAAGCTGTTGGTGGGCCAGGTGAACATGATGGAGAGAAGCTAGCTGTTGGTGGGCCAGGTGAACATGATGGAGAGAAGCAAGCTGTTGGTGTGCCAGGTGAACATGATGGAGAGAAGCAAGCTGTTGGTGTGCCAGGTGAACATGATGGAGAGAAGCAAGCTGTTGGTGGAGGTGAACATGATGGAGAGAAGCAAGCTGTTGGTGGGCCAGGTGAACATGATGGAGAGAAGCAAGCTGTTGGTGTGCCAGGTGAACATGAGGGAGAGAAGCAAGCTGTTGGTGGGCCAGGTGAACATGATGGAGAGAAGCAAGCTGTTGGTGGGCCAGGTGAACATGATGGAGAGAAGCAAGCTGTTGGTGGGCCAGGTGAATATGATGGAGAGAAGCGAGCTGTTGGTGGGCCAGGTGAACATGAGGGAGAGAAGCAAGCTGTTGGTGAGCCAGGTGAACATGATGGAGAGAAGCAAGCTGTTGGTGTGTCAGGTGAACATGATGGAGAGAAGCAAGCTGTTGGTGAGCCAGGTGAACATGATGGAGAGAAGCAAGCTGTTGGTGTGTCAGGTGAACATGATGGAGAGAAGTAAGCTGTTGGTGGGCCAGGTGAACATGATGGAGAGAAGCAAGCTGTTGGTGGGCCAGGTCAACATGAGGGAGAGAAGCAAGCTGTTGGTGGGCCAGGTGAACATGATGGAGAGAAGCAAGCTGTTGGTGGGCCAGGTGAACATGATGGAGAGAAGCAAGCTGTTGGTGTGCCAGGTGAACATGATGGAGAGAAGCAAGCTGTTGGTGTGCCAGGTGAACATGATGGAGAGAAGCAAGCTGTTGGTGGAGGTGAACATGATGGAGAGAAGCAAGCTGTTGGTGTGCCAGGTGAACATGAGGGAGAGAAGCAAGCTGTTGGTGGGCCAGGTGAACATGATGGAGAGAAGCAAGCTGTTGGTGAGCCAGGTGAACATGATGGAGAGAAGCAAGCTGTTGGTGTGCCAGGTGAACATGATGGAGAGAAGCAAGCTGTTGGTGGGCCAGGTGAACATGATGGAGAGAAGCAAGCTGTTGGTGGGCCAGGTGAATATGATGGAGAGAAGCGAGCTGTTGGTGGGCCAGGTGAACATGATGGAGAGAAGCAAGCTGTTGGTGGGCCAGGTGAACATGAGGGAGAGAAGCAAGCTGTTGGTGGGCCAGGTGAACATGATGGAGAGAAGCAAGCTGTTGGTGAGCCAGGTGAACATGAGGGAGAGAAGCAAGCTGTTGGTGTGCCAGGTGAACATGAGGGAGAGAAGCAAGCTGTTGGTGGGCCAGGTGAACATGATGGAGAGAAGCAAGCTGTTGGTGGGTTAGGTGAACATGATGGAGAGAAGCAAGCTGTTGGTGGGCCAGGTGAACATGATGGAGAGAAGCAAGCTGTTGGTGGAGGTGAACATGATGGAGAGAAGCAAGCTGTTGGTGGGCCAGGTGAACATGATGGAGAGAAGCAAGCTGTTGGTGGGCCAGGTGAACATGAGGGAGAGAAGCAAGCTGTTGGTGGGCCAGGTGAACATGATGGAGAGAAGCAAGCTGTTGGTGAGCCAGGTGAACATGAGGGAAAGAAGCAAGCTGTTGGTGAGCCAGGTGAACATGATGGAGAGAAGCAAGCTGTTGGTGAGCCAGGTGAACATGATGGAGAGAAGCAAGCTGTTGGTGTGCCAGGTGAACATGATGGAGAGAAGCAAGCTGTTGGTGGAGGTGAACATGATGGAGAGAAGCAAGCTGTTGGTGTGCCAGGTGAACATGATGGAGAGAAGCAAGCTGTTGGTGGGCCAGGTGAACATGATGGAGAGAAGCAAGCTGTTGGTGTGCCAGGTGAAAATGAGGGAGAGAAGCGAGCTGTTGGTGGGCCAGGTGAACATGATGGAGAGAAGCAAGCTGTTGGTGGGTTAGGTGAACATGATGGAGAGAAGCAAGCTGTTGGTGGGCCAGGTGAACATGATGGAGAGAAGCAAGCTGTTGGTGGAGGTGAACATGATGGAGAGAAGCAAGCTGTTGGTGGGCCAGGTGAACATGATGGAGAGAAGCAAGCTGTTGGTGGGCCAGGTGAATATGAGGGAGAGAAGCAAGCTGTTGGTGGGCCAGGTGAACATGATGGAGAGAAGCAAGCTGTTGGTGAGCCAGGTGAACATGAGGGAAAGAAGCAAGCTGTTGGTGAGCCAGGTGAACATGATGGAGAGAAGCAAGCTGTTGGTGAGCCAGGTGAACATGATGGAGAGAAGCAAGCTGTTGGTGTGCCAGGTGAACATGATGGAGAGAAGCAAGCTGTTGGTGGAGGTGAACATGATGGAGAGAAGCAAGCTGTTGGTGGGCCAGGTGAACATGATGGAGAGAAGCAAGCTGTTGGTGGGCCAGGTGAACATGAGGGAGATGTTGGTGGAGGTGGACATGATGGAGAGAAGCAAGCTGTTGGTGGGCCAGGTGGACATGAGGGAGAGAAGCAAGCTGTTGGTGTGTCAGGTGAACATGATGGAGAGAAGTAAGCTGTTGGTGGGCCAGGTGAACATGATGGAGAGAAGCAAGCTGTTGGTTGGCCAGGTGAACATGATGGAGAGAAGCAAGCTGTTGGTGGGCCAGGTGAACATGATGGAGAGAAGCAAGCTGTTGGTGTGCCAGGTGAACATGATGGAGAGAAGCAAGCTGTTGGTGTGCCAGGTGAACATGATGGAGAGAAGCAAGCTGTTGGTGGAGGTGAACATGATGGAGAGAAGCAAGCTGTTGGTGGGCCAGGTTAACATGATGGAGAGAAGCAAGCTGTTGGTGTGCCAGGTGAACATGAGGGAGAGAAGCAAGCTGTTGGTGGGCCAGGTGAACATGATGGAGAGAAGCAAGCTGTTGGTGGGCCAGGTGAACATGAGGGAGAGAAGCAAGCTGTTGGTGGGCCAGGTGAACATGATGGAGAGAAGCAAGCTGTTGGTGAGCCAGGTGAACATGAGGGAGAGAAGCAAGCTGTTGGTGGGCCAGGTGAACATGATGGAGAGAAGCAAGCTGTTGGTGAGCCAGGTGAACATGATGGAGAGAAGCAAGCTGTTGGTGTGTCAGGTGAACATGATGGAGAGAAGCAAGCTGTTGGTGGGCCAGGTGAACATGATGGAGAGAAGCAAGCTGTTGGTGGGCCAGGTGAATATGATGGAGAGAAGCGAGCTGTTGGTGGGCCAGGTGAACATGATGGAGAGAAGCAAGCTGTTGGTGGGCCAGGTGAACATGATGGAGAGAAACAAGCTGTTGGTGGGCCAGGTGAACATGATGGAGAGAAGCAAGCTGTTGGTGTGCCAGGTGAACATGAGGGAGAGAAGCAAGCTGTTGGTGGGCCAGGTGAACATGATGGAGAGAAGCAAGCTGTTGGTGTGCCAGGTGAACATGATGGAGAGAAGCAAGCTGTTGGTGGGCCAGGTGAACATGATGGAGAGAAGCAAGCTGTTGGTGGAGGTGAACATGATGGAGAGAAGCAAGCTGTTGGTGGGCCAGGTGAACATGAGGGAGAGAAGCAAGCTGTTGGTGTGTCAGGTGAACATGAGGGAGAGAAGCAAGCTGTTGGTGGGCCAGGTGAACATGATGGAGAGAAGCAAGCTGTTGGTGGGCCAGGTGAACATGATGGAGAGAAGCAAGCTGTTGGTGAGCCAGGTGAACATGATGGAGAGAAGCAAGCTGTTGGTGTGCCAGGTGAACATGAGGGAGAGAAGCAAGCTGTTGTGGGCCAGGTGAACATGATGGAGAGAAGCAAGCTGTTGGTGGGCCAGGTGAACATGATGGAGAGAAGCGAGCTGTTGGTGGGCCAGGTGAACATGAGGGAGAGAAGCAAGCTGTTGGTGGGCCAGGTGAACATGATGGAGAGAAGCAAGCTGTTGGTGAGCCAGGTGAACATGATGGAGAGAAGCAAGCTGTTGGTGTGTCAGGTGAACATGAGGGAGAGAAGCAAGCTGTTGGTGTGCCAGGTGGACATGATGGAGAGAAGCTAGCTGTTAGTGGGCCAGGTGAACATGAGGGAGAGAAGCAAGCTGTTGGTGGAGGTGGACATGATAGAGAGAAGCAAGCTGTTGGTGGGCCAGGTGAACATGAGGGAGAGAAGCAAGCTGTTGGTGGGCCAGGTGAACATGATGGAGAGAAGCAAGCTGTTGGTGGGTTAGGTGAACATGATGGAGAGAAGCAAGCTGTTGGTGGGCCAGGTGAACATGATGGAGAGAAGCAAGCTGTTGGTGGAGGTGAACATGATGGAGAGAAGCAAGCTGTTGGTGGGCCAGGTGAACATGAGGGAGAGAAGCAAGCTGTTGGTGTGTCAGGTGAACATGATGGAGAGAAGTAAGCTGTTGGTGGGCCAGGTGAACATGATAGAGAGAAGCAAGCTGTTGGTGTGCCAGGTGAACATGAGGGAGAGAAGCAAGCTGTTGTGGGCCAGGTGAACATGATGGAGAGAAGCAAGCTGTTGGTGGGCCAGGTGAACATGATGGAGAGAAGCGAGCTGTTGGTGGGCCAGGTGAACATGAGGGAGAGAAGCAAGCTGTTGGTGGGCCAGGTGAACATGATGGAGAGAAGCAAGCTGTTGGTGAGCCAGGTGAACATGATGGAGAGAAGCAAGCTGTTGGTGTGTCAGGTGAACATGAGGGAGAGAAGCAAGCTGTTGGTGTGCCAGGTGGACATGATGGAGAGAAGCTAGCTGTTAGTGGGCCAGGTGAACATGATGGAGAGAAGCGAGCTGTTTGTGGGCCAGGTGAACATGAGGGAGAGAAGCAAGCTGTTGGTGGGCCAGGTGAACATGATGGAGAGAAGCAAGCTGTTGGTGAGCCAGGTGAACATGATGGAGAGAAGCAAGCTGTTGGTGTGTCAGGTGAACATGAGGGAGAGAAGCAAGCTGTTGGTGTGCCAGGTGGACATGATGGAGAGAAGCTAGCTGTTAGTGGGCCAGGTGAACATGAGGGAGAGAAGCAAGCTGTTGGTGGAGGTGGACATGATGGAGAGAAGCTAGCTGTTGGTGGGCCAGGTGAACATGATGGAGAGAAGCAAGCTGTTGGTGGGCCAGGTGAACATGAGGGAGAGAAGCAAGCTGTTGGTGGGCCAGGTGAACATGATGGAGAGAAGCAAGCTGTTGGTGGGTTAGGTGAACATGATGGAGAGAAGCAAGCTGTTGGTGGGCCAGGTGAACATGATGGAGAGAAGCAAGCTGTTGGTGGAGGTGAACATGATGGAGAGAAGCAAGCTGTTGGTGGGCCAGATGTGTGACACCTGCACAGCTTAGTGACCCAGATGTGTCCACTATAAAACTATCACAGACTGCAGCCATTACGATGGTGAGATGCCATCGCAACTCCATAAGGTCAGAGCTAAAATTGGTGTCAATAAATACATCCCTGGTTGCTTAGCTACTAGAAATGAGTGCAAGGCATAGTGGCGAGCGTAAGTGAAGAGAGGGAGAGAGACATAAAACCTCATCAATTATTATAGCCTGATGCCCTACAGGACAAAACTTGAGATCCTAGTTTTGCCTGGCCTAGCCATTGTCCTACGGCTAGCATAGCTGAAGCCATTGTCCTAGCCCTATCATAGCTGAAGCCATTGTCCTAGCCCTAGCATAGCTGAAGCCATTGTCCTAGCCCTAGCATAGCTGAAGCCATTGTCCTAGCCCTGCATGGATGAAGCCATTGTCCTAGCCCTAGCATAGCTGAAGCCATTGTCCTAGCCCTAGCATAGCTGAAGCCATTGTCCTAGCCCTAGCATAGCTGAAGCCATTGTCCCAAGCCCTAGCATAGCTGAAGCCGTTGTCCTAGCCCTAGCATAGCTGAAGCCATTGCCCTAGGCCTAGCATAGCTGAAGCCATTGTCCCTAGCCCTAGCTGAAGCCACTGTCCCTAGCCCTAGCTGAAGCCATTGTCCTAGCCCTAGCTGAAGCCATTGTCCTAGCCCTAGCCCTAGCTGAAGCCATTGTCCTAGTCCTAGCCCTAGCTGAAGCCCTAGCATAGTTGATCTACTGTACACACATTAATGATGTCATCATGAAGTAATGTTTGGATTATGAGTAGCCAAGAATTGCATGCATTAATGTTCCCTTACAGATTCTGTCCGGGTGCAAGGTTCAACAACCTGATGTCCTGCGACATAACAAGATGACAGATTCTGAAACAGAAACTTGTTTGTGGAAGTGTGTGGCTGTTAGAGGAGTTTGCCAAGAGTTTTTGGAAGCAGCTTCCCTTGACGATGGGAAGCACACCACACTGACAGTGAGCTCATCAAGCAGTGCTTTCTGCAAAGAATTCTCAGAGTGCTCCAGGAAAAACCATGATGCAATCGTCTTCACGCTGGTTACGGGTTCAATACGCTCTCCTTCATGAAGACATATCTTCCTCAATTGCATCAGTTATCCTCCCTTATATATGCCAACTATGTAGCCAGTCCATAGAGAGTGGCAGTATGTTGAGATTGATAATAAGTTCTGCATGTTCATGACAAAAATGGTGTACACCACCTCCATAGCCAGAGCATGTTCATAAATTGAGCAGCTGTGTCAGGATGGAACCTCATCAGCCATCCCTGTCAGCTACTAACCATGCAGCCCATTCTAATGAATAGCTGTGTCAGGATGGAACCTCATCAGCCTTCCCTGTCAGCTACTAACCATGCAGCCCATTCTCATGAATAGCTGTGTCAGGATGGAACCTCATCATCCTTCCCTGTCAGCTACTAACCATGCAGCCCATTCTCATGAATAGCTGTGTCAGGATGGAACTTCATCATCCTTCCCTGTCAGCTACTAACCATGCAGCCCATTCTCATGAATAGCTGTGTCAGGATGGATCTTCATCATCCTTCCCTGTCAGCTACTAACCATGCAGCCCATTCTCATGAATAGCTGTGTCATGATGGAACCTCATCATCCTTCCCTGTCAGCTACTAACCATGCAGCCCATTCTCATGAATAGATGTGTCAGGATGGAACCTCATCATCCTTTACTAACCATGCAGCCCATTCTCATGAATAGCTGTGTCAGGATGGAACTTCATCATCCTTCCCTGTCAGCTACTAACCATGCAGCCCATTCTCATGAATAGCTGTGTCAGGATGGATCTTCATCATCCTTCCCTGTCAGCTACTAACCATGCAGCCCATTCTCATTGGCCTGTGCAGCCATTCTTCTTAACTCTACCTTCGAATCTGCTGCTTTTTCTCGATCTTTATCTTCACTATGACAACAAAAGTGTGTGTCTATCCATCTTACTTTAAATGGGTGAGCCTAGTGCAATGCGTAGGAATGCAAATTTCTCCACCCAACTTCAAAGCGAAGTTTGCCCAACCAGGCAGCTGCTTCAACTCCTGGCTACCATGGCAACATGAATAGTGTAGTGTGTAGCAACAGGGAGGAAGGAACTGGAAGGCTAGCAGCTAATTCCTCCAGAACAGCTGGCCACAGGCTGTGTTGTGTACACAGTTCTGGAAACACGTTAGATTTGGTGTGTAGGAAGAGAGGAGTATTTACAGTGACCAGCTGAGGCCGAATGCCACCCACTTCCAGGTCCTCGCAAGTCACATGTACCCACCCACACCTCCAGGTAATGAAAATTACAACAATAACAACAATAACAACCCAACAAATACCAAAGAAACGTAAACAACAACAAAAAAGTAGCAAAAACAGTAAAATATATACAAAAACAACAAAATATGCAAAAACAACAAGAAAAATATACCAAAAATATACAAAAACAACAACAAAATATGCAAAAACAACAACAAAATATGAGGAAAAAAACAAAAGTAGCAAAAACAACAAAAGTAGCAAAAACAACAGCAAAAAAATAAAAAAATATGCAAAAACCACATCCCAGCACACACTAAAAATCATTTTTTATTATCTCGGTCACTCTCCCTGTCCCTCTTCCCCTGCCCCTCCCCCACATGCACCCTTACCTTCATGGGGGTACAGAGTTGTTCCAGAGGACATCGTATCCCTTCATCACACGTCTCTGCGTGGAGAGACACCCATTCCTTGAGCTTGGCGCAGGACACACACCCATTTACTGGTGAGGGAGGGGTAGTAACAGAAGGAGGAGACGAGGAGGAGAGGGAGGAGATTTGGAGAGAGAGAGGAGGAAGAGAGGGAAGGAGAAGGAGAGAGGACAATAGGAAAGGGGGGAAGGTTAGGAGAGGGGGATAAGAATAAGGGGGGGGGGAGGTTGAAGGATAGGGGAGAGAAGAGACGGAGTTAGAGTGTGCTGGAGTGATAGAATAGCACTTGCACAACACACAACTGACTAACAAAGGCTTGGCGGAGAAAAACATTGGTGATAGTGCAGCATAGTGAAAGCCACACCCTTTCCTCCCCCCCTCCCCCCTGTCTTAGCCCTTCACTTCATGGGTCGGATTCCAATATTGAAAACCGTAACTAACCAACCCTTGGACCTGGGAATAGACCTCAAAGGAGGTCTACATGTGATACACATGGCATAAAGGTTCACGACCTCCAGCTCCCCTCCTGAGGGCGAGAGGCAAGTCAAATTTGGTGAAATTATGGGGGGGGGGGGGAAATCAGGGTTTGTGAAATTATAGGGGGGGCGAGGGAAGATGTGTGTATAATTTACACACGACTGATCTGTCCCTTCTCACAAACAACGTAAAGGAAACAGGTTAGGAAGAACATGATCTTCATGCCAGGTTTGATTAATTAGTAGTGTCTCGCACAAATTAATGAGTTAGAGTTATGCACTACCCATTTACATAACATACACTCCTCCACCTCACCTATTGCACAAGCACTCTGCTGCTCCACCACACACACCCTCCCAAGCACTGTGCTCCACCTCACACACCCTCCCAAGCACTGTGCTCCACCTCACACCCTCCCAAGCACTGTGCTCCACCTCACACCCTCCCAAGCACTGTGCTCCACCTCACACACCCTCCCAAGCACTCTACTCCACCTCCACACCCTCCCAAGCACTGTGCTCCACCTCACACCCTCCCAAGCACTGTGCTCCACCTCACACCCTCCCAAGCACTGTGCTCCACCTCACACCCTCACAAGCACACTGCTCCACCTCACACCCTCACTGTGCTTCACCTCACACCCTCCCAAGCACTGTGCTCCACCTCACACCCTCACAAGCACTGTGCTCCACCTCACACCCTCACAAGCACTGTGCTCCACCTCACACCCTCACAAGCACTGTGCTCCACCTCACACCCTCACAAGCACTGTGCTTCACCTCACACCCTCGCAAGAACTGTGCTCCACCTCACACACTCACAAGCACACTGCTCCACCTCCACACCCTCCCAAGCAGTGCTCCACCTCACACCCTCCCAAGCACTGTGCTCCACCTCACACACTCCCAAGCACACTGCTCCACCTCACACCCTCACAAGCACTGTGCTCCACCTCACACCCTCCCAAGCACTGTGCTCCACCTCACACCCTCCCAAGCACTGTGCTCCACCTCACACCCTCACAAGCACTCTGCTCCACCTCACACCCTCACAAGCACTGTGCTCCACCTCACACCCTCACAAGCACTCTGCTCCACCTCACACCCTCACAAGCACTCTGCTCCACCTCACACCCTCACAAGCTCACTGCTCCACCTCCATATACCTTAGACCCTCACCATCTCAACCGCACACAGACACACCACATACACACACACGAACCTTGTTGGCAGCTCTGGTGATGTCTGACGAACCAGTTGAAGTAGGAGCAGCACTTACATGTATCCTTAAAATTCAACGCTAGACACTCACTCAGGTGCTGGTTGATATGCGATACCAGAGCCAGCCCCACCCCTTCATGTTGGCGCTGTTGCAAGATACACACACGAACATATGTACATAATACATAAACACATGCAAAATACATGTATGCATACATATATACATAAATACATACATACATGTATAGGATAGCCTAGATACAAAAGAGTCGGTTATGCGCCTATGTAACCTCCGAGTTTGCGGTTACCCTGAGGCGAAGCCGAGGAATGTAACAGCAAACGAGTAGGTTACACTGGCGCATAACCGACTCTTTTGTATAGGCTATCTTACTTATACTGCATTGCGCACGCGCTAAACTACATGCGGTTAAAAGTGTAGGTTACGCGCCTATGTAACCTATAGTTATTAACCAATCAGATTAGCCACAGGTCATGTGATGTAACCTATAGTTACTAACCAATCAAATTAGCCACAGGTCATGTGATGTAGTATATATATATACATATATACACACATTTACATACATATTACATACATACATACATAATACATACATGTACAGACAGAGTAATGCTCAGTATGTATCACATGCAATATACTGACAATACATGCATGCACACACATGCTGTACACACAGCACACTATACAACATGCAGGCCCACATGCTGTACACTATACAACATGCAGGCCCACATATGATTCAGCACACTATACAACATGCAGGCCCACACATGCAGCACACTATACAACATGCATGCACACACATGCTGTACACAGCACACTATACAACATGCAGGCACACACATGCTGTACACTATACAACATGCAGGCCCACATATGATTCAGCACACTATACAACATGCAGGCCCACACATGCAGCACACTATACAACATGCAGGCACACACTTGCAGCACACTATACAACATGCAGGCCTACACATGCAGCACACTATACAACATGCAGGCACACACATGCAGCACACTATACAACATGCAGGCCCACACATGCTGTACACAGCACACTATACAACATGCAGGCACACACTTGCAGCACACTATACAACATGCAGGCACACACATGCTGTACACAGCACACTATACAACATGCAGGCACACACTTGCAGCACACTATACAACATGCAGGCCCACACATGCAGCACACTATACAACATGCAGGCACACACATGCTGTACACAGCACACTATACAACATGCAGGCACACACATGCCGTACACAGCACACTATACAACATGCAGGCCCACACATGCTGTACACTATACAACATGCAGGCCCACATATGATTCAGCACACTATACAACATGCAGGTACATCATGGGGTTCCTGATTACGAGGGTCGTGCATCATGGAGTCCCTGATTACAGGGTCGTACATCATGGAGTCCTAACCTGCCTACATGCACACCACTGCAATGCGAGTGCCCATAACAGGAACAAGCAGGAGAGGAACGGCTTGTTCAGTGAAGCACCATGTCCCCATTGCTAACCTCACCACTGAAGCCCAACCAGACTTGGTGAAACACGCACAACCATAAAGATCTAGTGTCACGAAGCAGGGAGCAGTGCGCTGAATGGTCTAGTAAACTGAGCACACACACACAACCATAAACACCTATCGTGTCGAAGCAGGGAGCAGTGCGCAGAATGGTCTAGTAATAACCAACTCAGTAGCAGCCAGCAAAATGAGCGTTAGTTCTTTTACAAACGTGGAGTTTCTGTGAAGACAGAAGCTCAGAAAACAACCACACCCACTGCAAGTCTAGGCAGGTGGAACTCATAGAGAGGAAGAAATTATTGCCGGTGAGACACCAAGCCACACGATGCAGGATGGAGGGGGCTGTGCCTCAGGCATCCGGTTGCCCTAACAACAGCATGGATACGGAGCACCAGGTGTATTCCCTTCCAGAAAGAAAAAAGAAGACGGTCTGCCTACAAGATGATGAAACTAGTCAATGATGATCACTATTGTCACCTGATCTTGATCAGATGATGCACATGCTGCTAGTGCCCGGCGTGCTAATGCGTGCTAATAAATAAAACTCAACTCCTTTCCCCGAGACCTCCTAGGCTAGTCTCACTAGACAGACCTCCTAGGCTAGTCTCACTAGTCAGACCTCCTAGGCTAGTCTCACTAGTCAGACCTCCTAGGCTAGTCTCACTAGTCAGACCTCCTAGGCTAGTCTCACTAGACAGACCTCTTAGGCTAGTCTCACTAGTCAGACCTCCTAGGCTAGTCTCACTAGACAGACCTCTTAGGCTAGTCTCACTAGACAGACCTCCTAGGCTAGTCGCACTAGACAGACCTCTTAGGCTAGTCTCACTAGACAGACCTCCTAGGCTAGTCTCACTAGACAGACCTCCTAGGCTAGTCTCACTAGACAGACCTCCTAGGCTAGTCTCACTAGACAGACCTCTTAGGCTAGTCTCACTAGACAGACCTCCTAGGCTAGTCTCACTAGACAGACCTCCTAGGCTAGTCTCACTAGACAGACCTCCTAGGCTAGTCTCACTAGCAGACCTCCTAGGCTAGTCTCACTAGACAGACCTCCTAGGCTAGTCTCACTAGACAGACCTCCTAGGCTAGTCTCACTAGACAGACCTCTTAGGCTAGTCTCACTAGACAGACCTCCTAGGCTAGTCTCACTAGACAGACCTCCTAGGCTAGTCTCACTAGACAGACCTCTTAGGCTAGTCTCACTAGACAGACCTCCTAGGCTAGTCTCACTAGACAGACCTCCTAGGCTAGTCTCACTAGACAGACCTCCTAGGCTAGTCTCACTAGACAGACCTCCTAGGCTAGTCTCACTAGACAGACCTCCTAGGATAGTCTCACTAGACAGACCTCCTAGGCTAGTCTCACTAGACAGACCTCCTAGGCTAGTCTCACTAGACAGACCTCCTAGGCTAGTCTCACTAGACAGACCTCCTAGGCTAGTCGCACTGGACAGACCTCTTAGGTTAGTCGCACTAGAGAGACCTCCTAGGCTAGTCTCACTGGACAGACCTCTTAGGCTAGTCTCACTAGACAGACCTCTTAGGCTAGTCTCGCTAGACAGACCTCCTAGGCTAGTCTCACTAGACAGACCTCCTAGGCTAGTCTCACTAGACAGACCTCTTAGGCTAGTCTCACTAGACAGACCTCTTAGGCTAGTCTCACTAGACAGACCTCTTAGGCTAGTCTCACTAGACAGACCTCCTAGGCTAGTCTCACTAGACAGACCTCCTAGGCTAGTCTCACTAGACAGACCTCTTAGGCTAGTCTCACTAGACAGACCTCCTAGGCTAGTCTCACTAGACAGACCTCTTAGGCTAGTCTCACTAGACAGACCTCTTAGGCTAGTCTCACTAGACAGACCTCTTAGGCTAGTCTCACTAGACAGACCTCTTAGGCACGTCTCGCTATCCAGACCTCCTACTCGCGCTAGACAGATTTCATATGTACATGCTTGCAAGGAGAGAATCTGGTCAGATTTGCACTGCTCACTTGCACTGCACAGTCAGAAAATGTGGCTACAAATTGTTAGCATAATCATTGAAATAATCCCACATAATGCCAGAGACTTCACATCTTCAAACTGCTCGTGTGCCTTCTTCGTGTGAGCCTGACAGTAAAATTATACTGTTCTCATAGTTATGTTTGGAAAGAGTCACCTGTTCATATTTATGATGGGTGACCCATTCATATTTGTAATGGGTGACCCGTTCATATTAATGACGGGCAACCTATTTATACTCCCAATGAACTCTCAGTTGACAACATTAAAATCACCTTTTCAATAATCAACTTCAAATTTTATTGAGAAGGTGATTTTAAACCTATTTCTATTGTGATGGGTGACCCATTCATATTTGTGAAGGGTGACCCATTCATATTTGTGATGGGTGACCCATTCATATTTGTGATGGGTGACCCATTCATATTTGTGATGGGTGACCCATTCATATTTGTGATGGGTGGCCCATTCATATTTGTGAAGGGTGACCCATTCATATTTGTGATGGGTGACTCATTCATATTTGTGAAGGGTGACCCATTCATATTTGTGAAGGGTGACCCATTCATATTTGTGATGGGTGGCCCATTCATATTTGTGATGGGTGACCCATTCATAATTGTGAAGGGTGACCCATTCTTATTTATGATGGGTGACCCATTCATATTTGTGATTGGTGACCCATTCATATTTGTGATGGGTGACCAGTTCATATTTTTATGGGGGACTTGCTTGTAACACAATGGTTAGGGGTGTCCTACACAAGCAAATTTGATGGCTCCAGTTTGAACTCGGCAATGAGGACTAGCCTGGCATCCTAATCAGTCCCTAGGCAACACACCACAGACACACTGGAATCCAAATTGGAGAGAGTTGTAAGCAGCTCACATGCCAACTCTAGTCACAGTTTCACTAGACAGAGAGGCTCCCGTGATTGGTGCGGAGTAAATACTGACATATGAACTCCACATCAGCCAATGAATGCTGCGAGTGATGCTAAACATTATGGCTTCAGTTGACACTGCAGAGCACTTTTCCTGGAAAAGAAACATATAACTGGAAGATGTGTATCATGTTAAACCCAAACTTGGGAATAGACTATAGAGGGTGTACTGTATGGGAGGCCTCCACTGCTCAAGAGCAGGTCTAGACCAGCCCTCCACTGCTCAAGAGCAGGTCTAGACCAGCCCTCCACTGCTCAAGATCAGGTCTAGACCAGCCCTCCACTGCTCTAGAGCAGTCTAGACCAGCCCTCCACTGCTCT
>JAQNBH010000002.1:7965518-8391539 GCA_028752905.1 Cladorhizidae sp. MBARI D1340-BT2
AGAGTCTAATAGTCAGCTACTGTGATGTGGATCAAGGTTGAGCACTCAGAGCCTAATAGTCAGCTACCGTGATGTGGATCAAGGTTGAGCACTCAGAGTGTAATAGTCAGCTACTGTGATGTGAATCAAGGTTGAGCTCTCAGACAGCTACTGTGATGTGGATCAAGGTTGAGTACTCGGAGTGTAATAGTCAGCTACTGTGATGTGGATCAAGGTTGAGCACTCGGAGTCTAATAGTCAGCTACTGTCAGTGTGATGTGGATCAAGGTTGAGCACTCAGAGTCTAATAGTCAGCTACTGTCAGTGTGATGTAGATCAAGGTTGAGCTCTCAGAGCCTAATAGTCAGCTACTGTGATGTGGATCAAGGTTGAGCACTCAGAGCCTAATAGTCAGCTACTATACAGACACTACAGATGTACGTAGCTGGCAGTTCTAAAATATGTTCTTCGAGTTGAGAATACTGTTTCAGACCATGTACATGCATGTTGTTTATGACATTGATCTGTGAGATGATGCCGTGGGCGAAGCCTCCTTCGCTTACCTGCCCCACCTCTTTCTTCTCACCCTCTGTCTCCCTGACTACTAGAACTAGAACAATCAGGAGGGAGAGACGAGATGAGAGACAGACTCTGCAAGAATCAAAGTGACAGACGTCTACATGAACACCAACTATCCTAGGATAACCAGGGATTCCTGAACTATCGTGGGATATCCTTAGAATAATCCTAGCCCTAGCCCTACCTAAAATAACCCTAGACCTAGAATACCTGTAGCCCTACCTAGAATAACCCTAGGCTTACCTAGAATAACCCTAGCCCCACCTAGAATACCCCTAGCCCTACCTAGAATAACCCTAGGCCTAGAATACCCCTAGCCCTACCTAGAATACCCATAGCCCAACCTAGAATACCCCTAGCCCTACCTAGAATACCCCTAGCCCTATCTAGAATAACCCTAGGCCTACCTAGAATACCCCTAGCCCTACCTAGAATACCCCTAGCCCTACCTAGAATAACCCTAGGCCTACCTAGAATACCCCTAGCCCTACCTAGAATACCCCTAGGCCTACCCCTAGCCAAATATTGCCTCTAGGACAAGTAGGAGCACAAAACAGCAGTCGGCCACTGGACAATTTCCGACCAATGTCCCAGAACAATGGAGCAAGACAGCTTATGGTCTGCCAGATGGACCGACCAATGTTTGTGGGTGTGGCTAATCTTAATCAAGATGCGGGCATGTTCGTAGCGTGTTAGATGTGCAGTACTAGTCCCCTTTTGGCGTAGTAATCGTGCCCTAGTAATCGTGCCCTAGTAATCTAGCGCTAGCTACCCAGCCATCTTTGTTGCTCAACTAAACAAGCTCAAGTTGTTTAGTTCTTCTTTGCAAGTTGTTGCACAGCTATGACTGGGAGTAGATGTCTCGGTCCCAAAGCTTAAGAAAACTAATGGCGATGAAAATGGGTGAAGTTTTTTACCAGCAAGATGAAGCTTCACCGCAGTGCTCTGAGAATTCTTGGAGTAGCTCTCGGCATCACAGCATCTGAGGATCGATTGGAGCAGTTGCAGACATTGAAACAGCTCCCTAATGATCACTTAGATTCTGTCCCAACATCAGCACAGCTGAACAAAAGCTCAGTTATCACTGCAGCTGACTGTGCCCTCGATAGAACAAGCTCCAGAAAAAGCCGCAGATGGAAAACAGCTCGACAGGAGTGGCTTTTTATTATTGCCTCGGCTCACTGGCCACTCCACTGCAGTAGCTCTCGACATCATCATCTCTGACCATCGCTCGAACGCAATATACAGACATCGCTACAGTTGACTGAAGCTTAATGCAGTAGCTGTCTACATCACATCACCACAGCTCACAGGCAGCTTGCTGGTTAGAGAAGGGAAGCCATTTTGAAATGTGTGTGAACCCAATACTGCCACACTCCCTGTAAAGACAGCATTATAGCCTGCAGTTCTGTAGGCCCAGACATACACACCTTTCACTGGCAGAGTCAGCCACACAGGGAAGGGGGGCTCTTATCTACTGTAAGGTTTGATGTAGACCTACTGTACTAGCTTTTGCTCCTGGTGCAGATGCTGATACAAACTTCATAATTGGAGGTATAGTTGTATTAGAGTGATAGTTATAATTAGAGGGGTGGTTATATTTAGAGAAGTGGATATAATTTGAGTGCATTTACAATTAGAATTAGAGGGGTGGGGAGAGGTAGCAGTTATAATTATAAGGTAGTTATAATTATGGGGGCAGTTCAATTGGAACTGAGCTATGTTACAACTAGAGGGGTGGTTCCTAATAGAGATGGCATTTAATTGGTCATGGTAACTCCACACATAGTGGAAGGTGTATTCGATATTACTAAAAAATCAAAAATCAAACTGAATTCAAAAGTACCAAATTCTGTGGGGTTTTTTGCATCGGTTATCCATACAAGATCTCTCCTGATAAGAATTCTAATTGGCTTTAGCTTTCACTGTACCGAAACTTCGGCCGTAAAAATAATCCCATTTCCCGTAAATATATTTTCGTAGAACTCGTGGTCTCCGAATAATTGTTTTTTAACGGATGTAACTAATTGTGAGGCAATATGACTAGGTCAGCCACCCTGCCTACATGTAGAGATCTCCAACAAGCTTTATAGAACACAGTACTTGGGTCAGACACCCTGACTACATGCAGAGATCTCCAACAAGCTTTATAGAACACAGTACTTGGGTCAGCCACCCTGCCTACATGTAGAGATCTCCAACAAGCTTTATAAAACACAGTACTTGGGTCAGCCACCCTGCCTACATGTAGAGATCTCCAACAAGCTTTAAAGAACACAGTACTTGGGTCAGCCACCCTGCCCACATGTAGAGATCTCCAACAAGCTTTATAAAACACAGAACTCGGGTCAGCCACCCTGCCCACATGTAGAGATCTCTTTCACTGAGAAAGTAAGGCTGCTGGACTAGGCTTGGTTAAAGGTCCACAGGTAGAGACTGCCTTACTACATTTCTTCTCCGGCACAGTCTAGGCTAGTATGCAACACGACAGAGAATTTTTCAATAGACTGCTCCAGTGCAGTGAGAAAGCTAATGAAGCTACAAACCACAGCTGTAGCTGCATAGCTGATGGACTGGTAAGGCTTGGTCTGAGAGAGAAGGAAGTCCACAAATGAAAACCTGATCGGCTATTACATTTCTATCGACCCACAGTTTTGGCTAGCTCCCAAGCTTACATACATTTGACTTTCAGTGCTACTATTACAGTATCAACTACCAGTTTCATAAGTAGCACCTGTCAACCATTAGAGGGTTAATGATTGATTCTGATTACTCTGATGGCTAAAAAAGTGGCCTGAAATATCTTGGCTCCAACCAGGAGCTGTCAGCCTATTTTGGTTGGCCATCATTGCAGTCAAAGCACTAATGCTAATTACAAGGAACAACACGATTACCATTAGGTACACGATGGCCCTACAATGAGGGTTCTGTTGTTCTGTCTAGCTTAACTAAAACTACAGCTCAACCATGCCAGCAGCATCGGGAATACAATTATCATCTGATGAGACTTCATTCATCTCCGTTTCCATGCCATGGGAGAACTCGATGGCGCTGCTGGGCTGGGCAAGCTAAAAAGTAGTAGCACTTCAAACCCTACCAAGACTCCTTAAAAGTGCTTGCTGAAAATGCAACATTTGAGAGATGCCGTTGACATATTTGGGAGAGTGGGGAAAAAAAATATAAAAAAATCCTTAAAAGTGATAGAGAGGTGCACCTCTCTCTGCCATGCTTGTTGGGGAGTGTGAATTGAGTCCATGCCCGCCATCACAGCAGGTGTGAAGTGCCCATGGAGAGAACGTGGAAGAAGTACATCACACTACACAGAATGAATGACTCGATTGCTTCTGGGCTCTTTGCTTCCCAAGAAGCAGGCATCTCCATGTTTATAACCAAGACTTTAAAATCCTCGTCAGAAATTTTGAAATGGTCGTTGACACAAGGTGAGGGTAGGTGTGAGGTCACACACATCACCACATGCACAATGAAGGTACACCATTCTCACAACATCAAGCCGCTTCCAGTCATTTCTTGCGCTCTGTGTCAAAGCAGAGGACAGCAAAAGAGAAAAATTGGCAAGATCGAGGTAAGCTCTGTGATACTACGAAGAATGGGAGAAGTTGGCCTAGAATAGCGACAGAATACATTGTTGGAAAGTCAACTGCCCATGGTTTTGTGAGGAGCAAGGAGAAGTTGGAAGACCTTCCACACCAAAGTCCAGTGCTCTGAACACCCTCTGGTCCCAACATGTCCAGATAACTGACTTCTCACTGTATTTGGTAGGGGGTACTGGGGGTGGGGAGTTTTGCTGTCATCTCTGATTGTGACGTTTTTGAGCGTTTTGAGGAAAAACTGTCTCATTCTTGTCAAAATAGCTTCCTTTTCAACATTATGGAACTGTTTCTACTCTTGAAACGACAGAAAATGTCCTTCGGTGAGAAATCTCCCCTTTTTAACCAAAATAAGCTCTATTTTGCTCCAATTGTATATATATGTAAATGATAATTTAATCATTATTGTCTGGTGGTGGGTGCATGTCACTCCATATAAGACCAGGCTCAACAACTTTAATGGGAGAACTCGTAACTTAGACGATATCGTTGCTACCTCAACAAGTACACACCTACGACTGATTGCACACAACTTGCCACACACCATGCTGGAAACGTGATATTCCTGTGATATTCTGGACATCCGAGTATCGTTCGAAGAGATTAAAAAATCCCATACAAAATTCGGGTGCTATCGATTGGTGTGCACTATTCCAAGTTTATGTGTGTCATTTGAGTTTCGGCTACAGTGTAGAGGGGGGGGGCTTCCCCTATGCACGGGAGTGGCCAAATACTCTCGTTAGCCAGATTCTCGTAGGCGGGTTCACACGTGGAAGGAGAACGCTTGCATCATGGTGTGAAGCTCCTGCCTTGATCAGGTAACATTTCTGCATTCAGGTTTGCCACTAATTAAATTCCAGGTGATTTAAAACCTACAAACCACAAACACTTTCGCTGATTGCAATACGAGGGATCCATGCGATTTGACCAGAACCTTTCTGTGGATGCGTGCACATATAAGTATCAGCGAGACTAGTAGTGTCTAACATGCTTGGAGAAACCTTGTGGTACTTGCCCAGCAACCCACACCATTCTTCCACCCTCACCATCCAGGGCTCGGTACGTAATGTGTTTGTCTTGGAATGTCGGGGGCTAAAGTTCGCAATGCTTGGAATGCTAGGGGTTGAAGACCAGGTAGTTCACAAGCCTTGGAATATCGGAGGTTGAAGTTCATAAGTCTTGGAATGTCGAGGTTGAAGTTCATAAGTCTTGGAATGTCGAGGTTGAAGTTCACAAGTCTTGGAATGTCGAGGTTGAAGTTCACAAGTCTTGGAATGTCGAGGTTGAAGTTCACGTCTTGGAATGTCGAGGTTGAAGTTCATAAGTCTTGGAATGTCAGGTTGAAGTTCATAAGTCTTAGAATGTCGAGGTTATAATTCATGTCTTGGAATGTCGAGGTTATAATTCATAAGTCTTGGAATGTCGAGGTTATAATTCATAAGTCTTGGAATGTCGAGGTTATAATTCATAAGTCTTGGAATGTCGAGGTTATAATTCATTAGTCTTGGAATGTCGAGGTTATAATTCATAAGTCTTGGAATGTCGAGGTTATAATTCATTAGTCTTGGAATGTCGAGGTTATAATTCATAAGTCTTGGAATGTCGAGGTTATAATTCATAAGTCTTGGAATGTCGAGGTTGAAGTTCCATAAGTCAATGAAAATAGTTCATAATTAGCTAAACATGAGTTGAGCAGCCTGAAGTGATGCGACGTTAGCGGAGGCTTCATGCCGGCACGATATATTGAACAAGGCTCAAGATGGGTAGGTGACATGACATTGTGATGTGCTAGACTGAATGATCAGATCATATTTATCTAGAGTAGTTAAAGATGTTCTATATCGGCAGCTTTATTTATTATTATTATTTTTTAGGGGGTGGAGAAGGGGAATTTCCAAGATCAATTGGGTACCTAGCCCACTTCTCAATTGTGGGGTCGATACAGTCGAGAGAGGCTTCTCAAAGAACTACATTTCAGCGGTACTACTCAGAGAACGAGCAAGTTCCACCACTGGAGGAAGGCATAACCGGATCGAGATCTTACATTTGAGAATCGGTCTAGATAGCCAATTAAGCTGGGAAAATTCTCCTTTCAGAGATTCCCCGGAGAAAACAAAACTTCTTATGAAGCTTATTGCAAGCCCAGCTTCCCAACCCTAAACATATACCCACAAGGTGCATTCACAAGGTACGATAAATACTCTTACGCATCTGTCAGTTTGTCTGAGAAGAAGAAACGTGAAGTCTCCACTTTTTACAACTACGATGACCTTTATGCTGCAAAACAAACAAACAAACAAAGACCCCTGGGGGTGTCTTTACGGCAACAGCTAAAACAGTCACTAAGTAATCCTACAAGCTAGATTCGTAAAAAAGAAAAAGAAGAAAAAAGTTTCTAATTATAGCTTCTAATTATAGCCATGGTAACTCCTCCCACTTCAGTTAGTATGGTCATAAAGCATGGGTTATGAGTTTTGTGACTAATGGTATTTCATAACGATGGCCTTCTCAATAATCAACTTGGAAATTTATACTCTCTCGATGTTTCAACTAGATGCTATAGCCTTACTTTTATTATATATATATTTTACCTTCAAAGTCGAGCCAGGAAGCCACTCATCATATAAGTGAGTGACCACTTTAGCCAAGAGTTAGTTATTTACTCAGTCTCTATGACCTACCAACTCACTACACAGGGCTACACATATATGCCAGCTGGTTGTATCCTAGCAACCACCAATTAGTTATGTGTTATTGCACAAACAAATAAAAATAGGGCGCATGGACTGATGAGGCCATATTTGTATCAGAGCCCTTGAGGTAAGTGCAAGTGACCCCCCTCTACCAGTCTGGCATCTTGTCAACCCAGCATGATGCTGATTAGAGCTACTTGTCACTCTGCATAAATCCAGTGTAGTGTTGATCAAGTGTGTGTCCCCATAGAGCTATTATCAACCTACTTCAACCCAGTGTGGTGTTGATCCAGTGTGTGTCCCCATACAGCTATTGTCAACCTACTTCAACCTACCTCAACCGAGTGTAGTGTTGGTCCAGTGTGTGTCCCCATAGAGCTATTACCAACCTACTTCAACCTACCTCAACCCAGTGTAGTGTTGGTCCAGTGTGTGTCCCAATAGAGTTATTGTCAACCACTTCAACTGCCTCAACCCAGTGTGGTGCTGGTACAGTGTGTGTCCCCATAGAGCTATTGTCAACCTACTGCAACCTACCTCAACCCAGTGTAGTGTTGGTCCAGTGTGTGTCCCAATAGAGTTATTGCCAACCACTTCAACTGCCTCAACCCGGTGTGGTGCTGGTACAGTGTGTGTCCCCATAGAGCTATTACCAACCTACTTCAACTGCCTCAACCCAGCACTGGTGTTGGTCCAGTGTGTGTCCCAATAGAGCTATTATCAACCTACTTCAACCTGCCTCAACCCAGTGTGGGTGTGTGTCCCCATAGAGTTATTGTCAACCTACTTCAAACTGCCTCAACCCAGTGTGATGTTGTTCCAGTGTGTGTCCCCATAGAGCTATTGTCAACCTACTTCAACCCAGTGTGGTGTTGGTCCAGTGTGTGTCCCAACAGAGCTTTTATCAACCTACTTCAACCTGCCTCAACCCAGTGTGGTGTTGGTCCAGTGTGCAGAGCTATTGTCAACCTACTTCAACTGCCTCCACCCAGTTTGGTGTTGGTACACGTGTGTGTCCTACAATGCAATACCGTATGGACCAGATTAGATGCAGATTTACACACAGTTTGAAGCAATTAGCAGCACATGGCAATTCATGAAAAGAGAAAGCTTTATACCAGGTGCTGTAATAATTATAGTCCAAACAGCACACTGACCTCATCATGGCCATACTTCCATGTACTGATTAAGTTTAGACATTTAACTTCCATCATAAAGGACTCCATCAGTGCTATCCAAGGCATTGTTGCACACTGGCTTCCCTACCATAGGCCAACGTCACAATCCCAGTGAAGGAGGCCGAGAGTAAAGAAAAACACACAATCTTTTCCCCTTTCTAGCTTTTGATCGAGTGAACCCTCAAGACGCAGATGTGCAATGGTGCTCTATTCTGTCATTTATGAAAGCAATGCTATGCTAGTCAAAGCCGGCCGAGGAAGGCTTCCTGGCTCTATAGCTTGGCCTTGACTGTGGCTGCATGCTATTGTCTAGCATTTATAGCTTACTTGCTTGAAGCCTATACCAAGCCCTAGCCTTTTCCCCATCTTCTCCTATCCCCTCTCCTTTCTCCCTCCTTGAGGGAATCCTACCCCCTCTCCTCCCTCTCCATTCTCCCTCCTTGAGGGAATCCTACCACCTCTCCTCCCTCTCCATTCTCCCTCCTTGAGGGAATCCTACCCCCTCTCCTCCCTCTCCATTCTCCCTCCTTGCCTCCTCGAGGGAATCCTACCCCCCTCTCCTCCCTCTCCTCCCTCTCCATTCTCCCTCCTCGAGGGAATCCTACCCCCTCTCCTCCCTCTCCATTCTCCCTCCTCGAGGGAATCCTACCCCCCCCTCCTCCCTCTCCATTCTCCCTCCTTGAGGGAATCCTACCCACTCTCCTCCCTCTTCCTCCTTGAGGGAATCCTACCCCCTCTCCATTCTCCCTCCTTGAGGGAGGCCGAGTGCAAGGAAATAAAGAAATGGATGAATTAATTTCCTCTTCTAGCTTTTGGAAAGAACAATCGAGTGACCCCTCAAGGCCCAGGGGCGCAGATGTGCAATGGTGCTCTATTCTGTCATTTATGAAAGCAATGCTAGTCAAAGCCAGTATGGCCGAGGAAGGCTTCCTGGCTCTATAGCTTGGCCTTGACTGCGGCTGCATGCTATTGTCTAGCATTTAAGAGCTTGATAATAGCTACTTGCTTGAGGCCTAGACCTAGCCTCCTTTCCCGCCTTCTACCTCTCCTCCCTCTGTTCTCTCCATTATCCCCCATTTGCTCCTCCTCCCCTCCCCTCCTCTTCCACTCCTCACCCATCTTCCACTTTCCCCCTCCCCTCATCCTCCCCTGCTGTCCCCCCCTCCCATTAACACCGTAATTAATTAAACAACGCCCTCAAGGCCTACATCGTTCACCTGTGTACCCTGGCCTGTGTACCCTGGTCCATTACTATCATCTAACAAGACCTTTTTTTCAACATTAAGGGGGAAAAGGAAAAAAAAACAGAACCCCCCCCACACACACACACAAAAAAAACACCCTGGTTAACAGCACCAAATGCAAATGAATAAAAGGATGTACTTTTTAATTCTAGTTTCCTGAATATGTGCCTATTCCTGTTCAATATTTAGGATGCTAAATATGCCTTGCAGTCCTGGCACAGGACCAGGCGATCTTGTCCCCTCAAAGATGTTCGTAGCCTGGAGGGTGCTCTTACTGAATTGTGACGTGTTGGGTTGGTGCAAAAATCATTTTTAGGTAATGCTAGCGGTTGCCAAGACTTGCTTCCTGCTTTCCTGTGGTATCATCAGTGTGCACAAACCCAGGGTAAGCTAGCTAGGACTACCACTCACCTCATGAAGCTAGGATTAGGTTAGGGCAGTCACTCACCTCATGAAGCTATAGCTAGGTTAGGCAAGTCACTCACCTCATGAAGCTAGAGCTAGGTTAGGACCACCACTCACCTCATGAAGCTAGAGCTAGGTTAGGGCAGTCACTCACCTCATGAAGCTAGAGCTAGGTTAGGGTTACAACTCACCTCATGAAGCTAGAGCTAGGTTAGGACAGTCACTCACCTCATGAAGCTAGAGCTAGGTTAGGACCACCACTCACCTCATGAAGCTAGAGCTAGGTTAGGGCTACCACTCACCTCATGAAGCTAGAGCTAGGTTAGGGCAGTCACTCACCTCATGAAGCTAGAGCTAGGTTAGGACCACCACTCACCTCATGAAGCTAGAGCTAGGTTAGGGCTACCACTCACCTCATGAAGCTAGAGCTAGGTTAGGGCAGTCACTCACCTCATGAAGCTAGAGCTAGGTTAGGACAGTCACTCACCTCATGAAGCTAGAGCTAGGTTAGGACCACCACTCACCTCATGAAGCTAGAGCTAGGTTAGTGCTACCACTCACCTCATGAAGCTAGAGCAGTCACTCACCTCATGAAGCTAGAGCTAGGTTAAGGCTATCACTCACCTCATGAAGCTAGGTTAGGGTTACCACTCACCTCATGAAGCTAGAGCTAGGTTAGGGCAGTCACTCACCTCATGAAGCTAGAGCTAGGTTAAGGCTATCACTCACCTCATGAAGCTAGGTTAGGGTTACCACTCACCTCATGAAGCTAGAGCTAGGTTAGGGCAGTCACTCACCTCATGAAGCTAGAGCTAGGTTAGTGCTACCACTCACCTCATGAAGCTAGAGCTAGGTTAGGGCAGTCACTCACCTCATGAAGCTAGAGCTAGGTTAGTGCTACCACTCACCTCATGAAGCTAGAGCTAGGTTAGGGCAGTCACTCACCTCATGAAGCTAGAGCTAGGTTAGTGCTACCACTCACCTCACTCAGCTAGAGCTAGGTGGTTAGGGCAGTCACTCACCTCATGAAGCTAGAGCTAGGTTAGGGCAGTCACTCACCTCACTCAGCTAGAGCTAGGTTAGTGCTACCACTCACCTCATGAAGCTAGAGCTAGGTTAGGGCTACAACTCACCTCATGAAGCTAGAGCTAGGTTAGGGCAGTCACTCACCTCATGAAGCTAGAGCTAGGTTAGGACCACCACTCACCTCATGAAGCTAGAGCTAGGTTAGGACCACCACTCACCTCATGAAGCTAGAGCTAGGTTAGTGCTACCACTCACCTCATGAAGCTAGAGCAGTCACTCACCTCATGAAGCTAGAGCTAGGTTAAGGCTATCACTCACCTCATGAAGCTAGGTTAGGGTTACCACTCACCTCATGAAGCTAGAGCTAGGTTAGGGCAGTCACTCACCTCATGAAGCTAGAGCTAGGTTAGGGCAGTCACTCACCTCATGAAGCTAGAGCTAGGTTAGGGCAGTCACTCACCTCATGAAGCTAGAGCTAGGTTAGGGCAGTCACTCACCTCATGAAGCTAGAGCTAGGTTAGGGCAGTCACTCACCTCATGAAGCTAGAGCTAGGTTAGGGCTACCACTCACCTCATGAAGCTAGAGCTAGGTTAGGGCTACCACTCACCTCATGAAGCTAGAGCTAGGTTAGGACTACCACTCACCTCATGAAGCTAGAGCTAAGTTAGTGCTACCACTCACCTCATGAAGCTAGGTTTACCACTCACCTCATGAAGCTATTTACCTACTCATCTCATGAAGCTAGGGCCAGGCTATCGTTCATCTCACGTAGCTAGGGGCTTGGCTAAGCTACCATGCAAAACGATTCTTCAGGAATTTGAATGGAGCACAAGCACCACTAAATAACTTACTCTCAATATCAAAAGATAAAAACAAAAAAAACAAAAGCATTGGCAGCTGGAATGACCATTCCGAGTGCTTCTATAACACATTAAGCACATCTATAACTACACCACTGAACACAACCAGTTTTTCTATAATTTTTTTGGAGCTATGTGCCACTTATTTCTCCACCAACATATATATATATATATAACGGAATGTCCATGGAGCACATTCTTCTCGTACTGCATGAGATGGCAGCTTGCCTGGCACATGGATGCCAGTGGATCAGTGGTGTACAAGAGATTTAGACAACCCGTATTTTTTCCAGAGACTTATTCCTGCAGATCCATCTACGAGTTTTAAAAAACCAAATAACTTTTCAGCTGTTGGAATAGAAATGAATGCAACTTACTAATTTCACCTATTCCACCACTTTCTTTCCTTTTGCCATCGACATAAAGAGGTTATAAAAAGTGGAAATTTTGCATTTACTCTTTTTTCTGGACAAACATATCTGCCTTTTGATGGATGGACAACTCAAAATGACTACACTAACTACATCACATGCGCATGTGCAGTATGGAGTAATGGTAATAGTAACTGCAGCTCCAACTGGAGTTGGGGGGGGAAAAGGAAGGGGGAAAAAGTACAGATAACATCACTTCATAAACTCTCCTTTTCAGTTATTTCTGGCCCTTGCCAAGAAATACTCCTAGCCTCTATCCTGAGTCCAGCTAGTTGGCTCGAATTATCAGAAACAAACAAACCAAAAAAGGTTAAAAATGGAGGGAGAACATGCACAATAATTAGTTATGTTAAAGTATGCTCTTCACTGGATTTTTGTTGTTGTTGTTGCATGCTTTTGTTGTTGCATGCTTTGAGATGCTTTGAGATTACTAGAGGTTGGTTACTCAAGCATATTAAATGCCAACTCATTTTTACTTGTAAATGTAGCTTCCACATTGTTCTAATTGGTGTCAGTGAAAGCAACACTACCAACTTAAACAGCTGTCCTTGAATACTATGCAGTAGAAATATAGCAAATTTACAACTGGCATGTCAACTGCAAAACAACCTAATGTAAGTCCAAAATGTTAGCCATTTTAAGTTGTTCTTGGTTTTTCAAGGTTATTAATAGTCTTTCGTTCATGTTCAGTAACAAGAAAAACATGACACAACAGGTCCAGCTATAAAACCAAACCAAACTAGTAGTTGTTCATAATTTAATTGTTCTGTTGAGCCTTGAGATAGGCCACAAGTACATACAAACAATAAATGTTGTTCATTAAAATAATCACCTAATAATCAAGAAAGAATTTGATGCGTCGCCCTATAGAATAATGTACTCCCAATACAACGTTGTAAATTAGCCACCTCACACACAGAAAGTTTGAGAGAGCGCGCGTAGAGTAAACGAGTAGTTAAAGCTAGGTTTGTTACAAGCTTACCTAGTATGGAGACGAATCACTTGTCGGGACCATTCGTTGTATTAGCTCAAGGAGTATAGAATTGCTTAGTTTCTTGACGTCAACCTTAAGACAAATAGCGACAACCAAGTAGACCATTGACTGAACACTACACCTACTACAGTTTTCAGCAGCTTGCCTACAGCTCTCGACTGAACCCCAGACCCGGAATTAGGTCACGACTGCTAATACTTACGTCACGACTGCTAATACTTACGTCACGACTGCTAATAATTACGTCACGCGCGGATGAAATAAAATTAATAGTGGTCAAGCTCCACACCAGCTAAAAGATCTTAACAGTGGTTGATGAAGCGAACATGAGCGGCACAATTTATCAATTGGAGTGAACCACATCCTAGGTAGAAACTGACAACACAGATTTCAAACAGGTGTACAGGAGTAGCATTGACACTGCAATGAGGCCTAGGAGTTGGATAATATGAATGTATACGAAATAAAGACCCAACAATGAAACGTCAAGAGAATTAAGGCTCTCGGGTAGTGCCAAGAAAAGACGATGCTTTACCATCTGAACAGCAATTGACAAACACTGCAGCAGGAAGATCAATGACATCTCATCGAGTTGCCTGACATGGCATTACAAGTTCTACATGGAACTCGATGAAAAAATACTGGCCATTACTGTTGGGGTGAAGGCTAAAGATAGACAAACTTGATACTCTTTCTCTTCCACCTGGGCTGCCATTTTTATTGCTTGATTAATTATAGACCATGAACAAACATGCATATGCAACTGATAATCTAGTTCACTACGGCTATTCAAATTCAACACTTGGGAATTAGAGTGTACGCCAATTTTCATAAACTGAAAGTGAAGGCAAGTACATGTATAGATACTTACCAAATCAAATATTGCATTTCAATCAAGTTGCATTTCAATCAAGTTGCCTTTTGTCTCACAATCTCTTCAGTCAAGCAATAGCTACTTTGCCTCCGAGCTGTACGCTGTAATCCGCTTTGATCGGAGCCATGACAGATACAGCCTTACTTCAGACTTCTGGCTATCAAATTAAGAATTCTTCATTCAAACGATTTCTCAAACGATTTCTCAGTGGGGATTTCATGTAAAATTTCATGTAAAGGGGGGGGCGGGGTTAAAAATAGTTTAGGAATATAAATTTATCGTCACATTCTGGGTGGTGTGTAGTGGGAAAAAATTAGAGCAAAGGGGAAGTGCCCCCCCCCCCCCCCCCCACACACACACACACACCCCAAAGCCCAAAGGAAAAACAAATAAAAACAAAACAAAGAAAACCCCGATTGGGCATTGTTGAAATTGTCATAGCATATGTAATCAACACAGAAATACCCCATAACAAATTGTATGGCAAGCTGAAGCACCTCGTTGAAGGAATTGGTTGGTCTGCTGCATAAGAGTGATGTTGATTATGGGCAGCATTCATTCATAACCATGCCAATGCAACGGAAGGATAATGACTTGCAAATCTTCCTCTATTATTTTAACACTCCTTTGTATCTGAATTGTCTAACCTTTAATAAACTACAGATGAACGAAAGTTTCACTTCACCCAAACCCTTTACAGGAGATGAATGTTTAGCCTTTGTTAAAGAGAAGCATCCATTTTTCGCCTCACCTCGCCTCACCTTAGATGGCCACAATGAACCTGTGTAATGAATAATGATGCTCTATGTATAGTATTACTTATTATTAAAATTTGTTCAGGCTAAGGGAGGGACCCTACGCTAATATCAGACTCATCTCCCATACATGCACAATGCACTTGTGTCACCACTTTCCAAAACTGGTGCATTACAACTTCAACCACTTCATCAACTTACTCCCCACCTATTATACTCGTCCAACAAAGCTTTATCTTTTCCTCAGTGGCCTAAAAAGGAACACATCCAACAATTCTCCTTTACCTCTTCCATTACACTGATCTATCGTTGAAGATGTTGTTTTTCTCACTCAAACTTTCTCATCTACCATCAAGGAATGCTGCATGTCTCTGCCTTCACCACCACATAATACATGCATATCAAATATAATCTACGTTAACCTTGCAGTTATATAAAGAGCTCCTTCATCAAACTTGTGGTGGCTGCCACTTAGCATACTTCCACAGTTATCGATCATACCTTAGTATTATTCAAACATTGACTACATATACTTTTGCCTTGATACTGGCTATATACATATAACCCATTTTAGCTACTCATACTTATTCACTTCACTCAATCATTATAGGTAGTTTTGTGAATAGATACCAAGATTTTTTTTTTGCACTTGGCAACTAACCCTATAGACTAATCTGTCCCCATGCCCAGAAGTCCCATCAATATTAGTGAGAAAGTTCCTTGTTTAAATTGGGGAGCCAGCTCTGTTCTCTCCAAAATTTGTTTATTGATCCACGTGATCAATAATAACTCGAGAATGAAAGCCTTGGAAAATCTTTCAGACACGCTTCTTATTCCTAATTCTTACTTACTTTTACTTGAATGTCCATTCTCTCTACGTAGGTGACAGAAACTGAGAATATGAACCATTTATTGAAGGTTTTTGAGTGACCCTCCCGATCAGTGCTATGGAAGACGAATTCACGTGAGATGGGCATAGGTGTCTGGAGGAAAAAGCTCACAAAGCTTCGCTTTTTTACTTGCATTTTCCGTTTAAGGGGCACTGTTGTCTTTAGTATTGTATTTTAGACAATGCTGGTAGAAAACCAAGCTGCATACTGCCAGGCAGTTGGAGAAATCCAGCAAAAACTGTTCAGCTCTGTACGTGACGTCATTGTTTTTTTGTCTCTACATAGTTTATATGGCGAGAAAGAAATGCTCCCAAAACCTACTAAACGGCTTTTTTCCTGGTTCTGAAAATCTCAAATATGGTTCATAACATGTATATGATGATACCAATTCTAGTAAAAAGCTTTACAAACGGTTCGCTTCCATGAAAATAAGGAAGATATCAAATATACTATTCTCAATTGGTTGTGAGTTGTGCTAAATTGAGGGCATAAAATGTCTGCTAGATTTAAAACGCAGGCGTGAATGAGATTTTTTCTTTGGATTTTACCTAGATCTGTACATTATATACCTGTAATGCAAGTATGGGAGGTCTAGGTTGTTTGGGAAGTGTGCCAGAAAGCCTTTTATAGGATCTTCCTGAAAGTTCAACCACTAAGCTTCGGCAATTTTTTTTACTGCGCGGTGGATAGTTGTATGCTTAATTTTTTTTTAACGGCAAGATAAACTCTATCCACCCTATTACATAATGGATATAATCAGATTTGTAAAGCTTGTTCAGGTTAGCAGTTATATCGTTGACAATATCTCAAATAAGCACACTCCAACACTTTCCACTAGCCCTGATCCCTGTACACGTGATGCTGCCTACGCTGGGGTCGGGTAAACTGATATATAAAACTTTGGGCGCTCCAACTAAACCTCACAACCCAGGAAGGAGTTAGAACAAAGAAAAGTTATTGCAATCGCCCGAAAAGGATTTCTACCATGACCGAACAAGAAGCTCAGCAACCCGCTACAGCGCCGAAACCGGCGAAGGCAGTCAAGCCAAAGAGTGTGAAAAAACACCCTAGTAATCCGCCTTACGCTGATATGATTAAGTGTGCTCTAAATGAACTGAAGGAGCGCAAGGGATCCTCTCGCCAAGCTATTTTGAAGTACATCAAGGCCAATTACACTGTACCGTCACCAGAGGTACACGTTAAGATGCCTCTGAAGCGCATGGTCGCAAACAAAACACTTTTGCAGGTGAAAGGCCTTGGAGCATCTGGTAGCTTCAAGCTTAACAAAGACTCGGACGGAAAGGTGAAGAAACCAGTTAAAGTTGCAAAGAAAGTAACAAAGAAGACCGCTGGGACTCCCAAGAAGGTTGCTGCCAAGCCAGCTGCCAAGAAGAGTGGGAAAGCTAAGACAACAAGCAAAAAGGTGGCTGATCCCAAGGAGACCCCGAAGAAGTCTAAGGCTACTACAAAGGTGACCCCAAAGAAAGCAGCACCAAAGACAAAGAAGCCAGCACCAAAGAAGGCTGCTACACCCAAGAAACCGCCAGCAAAGAAATTGCCAGCAAAGAAGGTGGTGAAAAAGCTTGCTTCAAAAACCAAGAAGACGGCTGCAAAGAAGTAAACACTTACTCTCGCTTTTTCCCCCTTTATTTTAACAAACCGGCTTTTTTCAAAGCCACCACCAGTGCAGGAGACATCACCTTGTCTAATTTTTTTTTTATCCCACATCGTTTGTACATTCACCATCTTTTAGTCATGTCATGCAATTTACATTTTGAAGAGATGGTTTGGCAAGTAAATTCTAGTTTGGCGCCATTATGTTTCTCACGCATGCGTACGTAGTGGTTCCGGTTAATCACACGACCAGGAAAAATGACGCTGTGGTGAACGGAAGGCGATAAATATGTTCTTAACGTACTGAAATATTTTTATAGATAGCATGGAAATCCAATTATTATTCTTATTTATTTTTTACAGCAGCGTCTCTAAAGGGGCAATGAATAAATTTAAAATAATATGTACACATATTATAATGTGTAAGCAAGTTTGAGAATCAATCATTCTACAGCAATCTTTGAGATGCTTGGCGAAACTGCAATTCTGAAGGTGATATATATATATATATATCCTGCTTGATCACCACAGAATTTACACACATATTGGATGAGGAGTATGAAAAGAAGAATTTGTACACAATTTGAAGTGGAAACCATGACACGAGTATCTTGTAATTGCATGACGATTATCCCTATTTCCTTTACCCATTCCCTATTTACCATGCCTACCGATTGATAAAACTCGAGGGATGGCACAAATCTTCTCAGTGTATGAATGGAAATGGGAGGCTAAAGCAGGAGTGAGCTTTAAGGCAGGGATAGATAAATATAGGTTCTGAGTGAGAGGCTCCTCGTGACAAAGGGACAGCACCAGCCTATTCTTGGTGTTTACAGGTAGACCCAAACATTTCTTCAGGTATGTTGTTTTCACTTTATCTATGATCTGAAAGTCTCTTTCCTTCAGATGTTCCCAGAAAGTCGAGATGGCATAGGTGATAATGACACGAATTTTAATTCCAAAAAGTCTAATTGCACAGTTGAGAGAAAGAAGACAGAGATTCTTAATAGAGAATGTAGCTGAGGAACAGGTAGTATATTTCTTAGATATTAAAGTGTTGACTGAAAGAGAGGGTAGGAGTCAGGGTTATACCAAGATACTCATAGGATGCTGTTATTGGGATGTTTGCTGATCCGTATGTGAAAGTGTCTGCTTGAGCAAGTCTGCCTCTCCTACGAAATTTGAGAATTTTTGTTTTCAGTACATTCATTTCAATTATGTTTCTTGAACACCAGATGTCAAGAGCTCCCTGAATTGGTCCTCGTTCAAGACTAAAAATCACAATGTCATCCAATTATGCGAAAGTTGCGATCGGGTAGACCTTTCCTTACGGGCATCTTGGTCCCAAGATCTTTAGCCTCTAACTGAGACCTGTAAAATCGCATTGTAGAAGACTGACTAGCATCTAGAAATTGGTGATTTTAATTTGGTATGTTCTAGGATTGGACGCAACGGATTGGACGCAAGATCATCCTTCCGTTAGATCCGTAGCTTGTTGGTTCACGCAAGAAACGCACGCAACGCAGTGTTGCGTTTTATTGTCAATTGTTTTTGCGGTATATATATTTTTTAACGCACTTTTCCCTGCTAATCTTAAATGTGCGCACCATGTAGGTCCTTTGATTTTGATGGAGCGTTCAGAAGGCATCAAGAAAGGATACTCGAAATAAGTAACAAATACCCCTGGACAGAACAATATTCATTAGCAGCAATACACAACAAAAAAGACTGGCTAAGTCACGTGGTAATCCTAATGAGTCATGTGATTGAATAGGCAGCGGTCAGTGAAGCACGTATCGTCAACCATGCATTAGGAAGGATTTGTGTCTTTCAAATACCATTGGCATTTTGTGTCCTTGGAATCCATTGAATCAAGGTTAGTTATCTATGTCAGTTGAAGGTTGAGTCAATGAATAATGTCTGCTGCATGCCAAACCTATCGATTGAGGAAGTAAGGGTTAGCTTGATAATTGCCTAAGTGGCAAATTGGCAAGTTATATCAGCTGCAAGGAGATAATTGAGCTCTTGCAAGTCGACATTTTCTCAACTTCTAGCCAGTTAGTGAGAGAAGAAGGAAGAAGTTGGTCAGCATACAACAGACCTGCTATGTTATATGTTGTTCATGAATGTTTTCCCGGATCAATCCCCCCCCAAGGGTCGAAAAAATCATGCGCGTTTTTAATTACGCGAGCGGTACAAAAAGGGATTATTATTATTATTATTATTATTATTATTATTATTATTATTATTGCTTTACAGGACATCAGATTGGTGATACAGTACAGTTGTGGTAAAGTGTGTAAACATGAACATGCGGAGTCCTGGAGGTCTCCTAGCATTCAGCTAGCAGCCTTATTAAAATAATCAATGAAAAATAAGTATCAGAAGTTAGAGAAGTTAGAAGGACTTGGTGAGTGGGAACACATTGAACAGGGCAGAAAGTGATAGGAGCAGGGGTCATTTTGATCGAAATGAGCCAAAAAAGGGTTCAATTGTTAATGAAACTTACAACATAAACTCACTGAACTGTGCACGTTCTTACTGTGCACGTTGCTGGTGAACTGCACATTTTCTGTCCAAGTTTCCACAATTTTGCTGGTGAACTGTCCATGGCTGCTTCAGGAACATTAGCTTCTGCTGCTTTTGGCACAAATGAGGAGGTTATAGATTATCTGAAGACCCAGGGTTTATTGACAAATTCTGTCACATGTGGAAGGTAAAACAGATAGTTGGGACAGGATAATTGGGGATTTGGTGATTCACTGATGTTATACATGTATTAGATGCAGTATAAATATGACTATGAGAAGAAAGGCTTCATTGAAGGATGGTTGGACTTGGGCATGTCCAACATGCATATACTAAATCAATTCGCCATGGTATACAGATTGAATGCAGTTGTGTTGATTAAACTGAATCATACCATTTTGACTATTATATTAACAGGGAGTTTTTTCTCTAATCACGGCTTCCGCTGCGAAGCTGGATCATCCTTATTTATTGGTGGTCCAGGGAATACCGGGTAGCAGATGCTGCACGTGAGTGCGGTTGTAACAAAGATACTGCAGTCAATGTATACCAGTGGCTGCGGGAAGTATGCTGCTGTGTAGACAATACTCTATACACGCACCAGACTATATGCACTCACTTAGTGACCCTTTACCTAACGACCCCTTACCAGTTATGTTCACTTAGCGACCCTTTACCTAGCGACACCTTACCTGTTATGTTCAGTTGCTAGCTACATTGCTATATTGCACATGGTACTTTGAGTGTAGTTTCAAATAGGCTGAATGCCTTATTCTTTATGTAGCCAGCAACTCAGTTAGGAACTCAGTGAGGAACAGGAAATCCAGAGGCAGCAAAGCACCGCCCTAATTCCAGGGAGAAGACTCAGAAGCGAACTCCAAATAAAGTGCACCATCACACTGGCAGATGCCAGTAATCAGGTGCCCTGTGAATGGCTGCGATTACAGCACTCCCAACCAGGAGGCAATCATTGCAGCAGCTCTACTCAATGCCCATACCACGACCCACCAAGCGCAGAGACCTACTCAGGCTGCCAGGGTTGAGGGAGTAAAAAGACCCGATATTTCATCAGCGGGCACCACCGAGGACTGGATATATTTCCAGTCTCGGTGGGGAGACTACACCAAGGCCACCAAGCTGGTGGGGCCGGACCGAGTGTTACAACTACTCGAGTGTTGTGATGAGCAACTTAGGAGAGACTTGACCCGAAACGCAGGGGGGACGCTCGCCGGAGGGACCGAAGAGGAAGTGCTCACGGCCATGAAGGCCCTCGCTGTCCGGGAGGAGAACGTGATGGTCGCCCGAGTAGCCCTCCATCACATGAAGCAAGACAGGGACGAGCCCATCAGAGCGTTTGCGGCGAGATTGAGAGGACAGGCTAGCGTATGCAAGTACGTCAAGGCTTGCCCGGGATGCGATCGAGAAGTGACGTGCCTTGTCAAGGGCATCAGCTACTGCCAATGCTTCCCCCTCGATGGGGGCATAACGGGACTCTGCTGGGTGAGTGAATCTACTGCCGACCAGGGTGATCCGCCATCCCTCCCTGCAACAGAACAGGTCAGTGGAAGGGCACTGGCAGTGCTTTTGGAAAAGCCAGTACCCTATGCCGTGTTTAGACCAGTCTGTTGCGAGGCAGGTGGGTTTAGTCTTGTCATAGATGGTGACCCCGTGTTCTATCTCCGCGATAATGGCGAGTTTGGAACTGTTAAATGCCTGCTGGAGGGCATCTGTCCACTTTCCGACCCCTACCTCCCTCACTGACGTACGATCGTGGTTCGGTCTCATCAACCAAGTTGCATACGCGTTCAGCATGACTGACGTTATGATACCGTTCCGATCACTACTCAAACCATCAGTGCCCTTCGAGTGGACAGATGCCCTCCAGCAGGCATTTAACAGTTCCAAACTCGCCATTATCGCGGAGATAGAACACGGGGTCACCATCTATGACAAGACTAAACCCACCTGCCTCGCAACAGACTGGTCTAAACACGGCATAGGGTACTGGCTTTTCCAAAAGCACTGCCAGTGCCCTTCCACTGACCTGTTCTGTTGCAGGGAGGGATGGCGGATCACCCTGGTCGGCAGTAGATTCACTCACCCAGCAGAGTCCCGTTATGCCCCCATCGAGGGGGAAGCATTGGCAGTAGCTGATGCCCTTGACAAGGCACGTCACTTTGTCTTGGGCTGTCACGACCTCACCATCGCTGTTGACCATCGCCCCCTTTTGAAGATCTTTGGTGACCGCTCGCTCGATATCAGTAACATCCGCCTGAGAAACTTGAAGGAGAAGACCCTCCGCTACAGGTTTACTATGGTGCACATCCCTGGGGTGAAGAATAGGGCCCCCGATGCCCTCTCCCGCCACCCCACAGGAGATCCCTCGCCAGACAGACTGCACCTCCAAGACGACGTCAGCCCCATATCACACCAGCTCCATCCACAGATACATATCCCGGACCTCGTACTCACAGGACCGCACAGCATCTTCTCAGATGCCAACAAAATCATGGACGATTCGGAGATTCTACTGCAGGAATCCCTGATATCCACCCTCGACGCCACATCCGTCGTAACCTGGGAAGAGGTCCAAACTGCTACCTCCTCTGACCCGATTATGTCCACGCTCCTCGAAGCGATCGAAGATGGCCTCCCAGAAACCAGACTCCAGATGCCCCTTGACATCAGAATGTTTCACAACTTCCGCCAACACCTCTACTCAGTCGACGGCGTAGTTATCTACAAGGACCGCATCGTCATCCCACCCTCCCTCCGACAAGCATGCCTCACATCGCTCCATGCCGCACACCAAGGCACATCTGCGATGACTGCCAAGGCTGAGTCAGCAATTTTCTGGCCAGGCATCACTCGGGACATCCACCAGTTGAGAGCCACCTGCTCCACCTGCAATCGCATGGCCCCATCCCAGGCTTCACAGCCTCCAACTCCTCCCGCCTCATCCGAGTATCCATTCCAATGCGTGTGTTCGGACTATTTCCATTACAAGGGACACGCATACCTGGTGATTGTCGATCGTTACACAAACTGGCCCATCGTCGAGCGGGCGACGAACGGATCAAAAGGCCTCATCGACGTGCTCCGACGTACATTCGCCACCTATGGTATCCCCGACGAGCTCGCGTCCGACGGCGGTCCCGAATTTACCGCCCATGACACCCAACGCTTCCTACAGGATTGGAGGGTTCATCACCGCCTAAGCTCCGTCGCCTTTCCACACGGCAACTGCCGCGCCGAGATAGCGGTCAAGACAATAAAGCGCCTCATCTCCGGCAACGTGAGAACCGATGGCAACCTCAACGTCGACTCCTTTCAGCGTGCCATATTGCAATATCGAAACTCACCAGACCCCGCCACCAAGCAATCCCCCGCGTCATGCTTATTCGGCCGCCCCACCAAGGACCTGATCCCGATACTCCCTGGCAAATACCATCCTCACCAGACCTGGCAAGACAACCTGTCTCTGAGAGAGTCGGCACTTCGCCAGCGCCACTGCCTCGCACAGGACCGCTGGTCCGAACATACCAGAACCCTCACCCCACTCAAGATCGGTGACAGGGTACGTATCCAGAACCAAATTGGTAACTACCCCACCAAATGGGACAGAACTGGTACCGTCGTGGAAGTCAAGCAATTCCACCAATATCAAGTCCGGGTGGACGGATCTGGACGCCTCTCCCTCCGCAACAGACAGTTCCTCAGGCGCTTCACCCCAGCGAACACCCCAACGGCTCGCAGATCAATCCTAGACGACATGGCCACCATTCCTCGGCCACCACTAACGTTTCCTATTACTGCTGTCGACCCTACACAACCCCCCATCACCCCTACCACTCCTATACCCACCCCACATCCACCACCAACCCCATCGCTGGACACTCCCATCACCACGCCCGCCCAGCCTCCTACCCCATCCACCCCGTCCCGCCCTACCACTCCGGCCCCTTCCGGGATCATCCCACGGGACACCACCACAGAGCAACCACCGCCTTTACGACGATCCAAAAGAACCAGGAAGCCACCTAACCGGCTGTTCTGAAGGACAAGACACAAGCCTTTGCCCTTGGACCAAAGACTGGGGGGAGATAGACAATACTCTATACACGCACCAGACTATATGCACTCACTTAGTGACCCTTTACCTAACGACCCCTTACCAGTTATGTTCACTTAGCGACCCTTTACCTAGCGACACCTTACCTGTTATGTTCAGTTGCTAGCTACATTGCTATATTGCACATGGTACTTTGAGTGTAGTTTCAAATAGGCTGAATGCCTTATTCTTTACTGTGTGCACAACCTATTGTGTTAGGTGGTCTGGCATGGTTGTGGAAATCGATGAGTCTGAGTTCACACATATACCAAAGGTATTTCAAGGCAGTCGTATATCATATTGAACAAGAGATAAACGTTTGTTCTTTGTCAATGAATAGCATCACAGAGGACGCCCTCCAGCACAAGAAGTTTGGTGTTTGGGATGGTGGATACTAACCACACACCAGCTCTTGGTAATCATGACCACTTGTGTTTGCCACGATAGTCAATTATTATTGCAATATTTTCCAAGGTTTCATGCAGATTGTGGCCCAACGGGATGCAGCAACACTCCTGCCAATAATACAAGCGCATGTTGCACAAGGAACGATTGTGCACTCTGACCAGTGGGCCGCATACAGGAGGGTGGCAGCTGTGCCTGGTGTGGCTAGCCATGCTACGGCCAACCACTCGATTGAATTTGTCAACCATACAACGGGGGTGCACACTCAGCACATAGAATAGGGTAAATATATATGTAACTGGTATTTAATAATACATAACTTGAATAACATTCTACATTCTTTACAGGCAAAGATAAAGATGAAATCAAATACATAACTTGAATAACATTCTACATTGTTTACAGGCAAAGATAAAGATGAAATCGATGAAGGGTGTCCATCGTCACCAGCTACCATCGTATCTGGATGAATTAATGTGGAGGGAGCGTAAAGGAAGGACAACGGAGGAGGCAGGAGGCGTACAAGAACATATAACTGCACAATACCAATTTTAAATAAATAACCATTCTAAATAATTAAATAAATATTAAATAAATAAGATGAAATATCATGGTAAAAACTATATAAGAAAAAAAGAAATTATAAGTTGTTCATCAGACACCTTTTTTGGCGCTCAAAAGTAGTTGTTTATGGAACTGTACAGCTCGCGTAATTAAAACGCGCATGATTTTTTTCGACCCTTGGGGGGGATTGATCCGTTTTCCCTTCATTAATAAGGGTTGCAGCTAATGGTGAAACCCATTTGTCTGTGTGGGAGGGAGGTGCAGATTCAAATGCTAGGGTTAGGAGCAGGATAGTCTCTAGTCCGACTCATTATCACCTATATGGGGAGGGAAGAGTGTTAACGATAGGCTAATGAGCATGCCTTGTGGGAGTGTGTGTGTCGGATTTTGGGCCATTTCAACTTAGTGTTGCTTTCACTGACACCAATTAGAGCAATGTGGAAGCTACATTTACAAGTAAAAATGAGTTGGCATTTAATATGCTTGAGTAACCAACCTCTAGTAATCCAAAGCATCTCAAAGCATGCAACAACAACAACAAAAATCCAGTGAAGAGCATACTTTAACATTATTTTTACTAACTAATTATTGTGCATGTTCTCCCTCCATTTTTAACCTTTTTTGGTTTGTTTGTTTCTATAATTCGAGCCAACTAGCTGGACTCAGAATAGAGGCTAGGAGTATTTCTTGGCAAGGGCCAGAAATAACTGAAAAGGAGAGTTTATGAAGTGATGTTATCTGTACTTTTTTCCCCTTCCTTTTCCCCCCCCAACTCCAGTTGGAGCTGCAGTTACTATTACCATTACTCCATACTGCACATGCGCATGTGATGTAGTTAGTGTAGTCATTTTGAGTTGTCCATCCATCAAAAGGCAGATATGTTTGTCCAGAAAAAAGAGTAAATGCAAAATTTCCACTTTTTATAACCACTTTATGTCGATGGAAAAAGGAAAGAAAGTCGTGGAATAGGTGAAATTTGAAATTACTAAGTTGCATTCCACATATTTCATTTCTATTCCAACAGCTGAAAAGTTATTTGGTCTTTTAAAACTCGTAGATGGATCTGCAGGAATAAGTCTCTGGAAAAGATACGGGTTGTCTAAATCTCTTGTACACCACTGATCCACTGGCATCCATGTGCCAGGCAAGCTGCCATCTCATGCAGTGCGAGAACAATGTGCTCCATGGACATTCTGTTATATATATATATATATATATATATATTGGTGGAGAAATATGTGGCACATAGCTCAAAAAAAATTATAGAAAAACTGGTTGTGTTCAGTGGTGTAGTTATAGATGTGCTTAATTATAGAAGCACTCGGAATGGTCATTCCAGCTGCCAAAGCTTTTGTTTTTTTGTTTTTATCTTTTGATATTGAGATTAAGTTATTTATTGGTGCTTGTGTAACTTATCCTCCATTCAAATTCCCGGAGAATCATTTTGCGTGGTAGCTTAGCCAATCTCCTAGCTACGTGAGATGAACGATAGCATGGCCCTAGCTTCATGAGATGAGTTGTAGCCCTAACCTAGCTCTAGCTTCATGAGGTGAGTGACTGCCATAACCTAGCTCTAGCTTCATGAGGTGAGTGACTGCCCTAACCTAGCTCTAGCTTCATGAGGTGAGTTGTAGCCCTAACCTAGCTCTAGCTTCATGAGGTGAGTGGTAGCACTAACCTAGCTCTAGCTGAGTGAGGTGAGTGACTGCCCTAACCTAGCTCTAGCTTCATGAGGTGAGTGACTGCCCTAACCTAGCTCTAGCTTCATGAGGTGAGTGGTAGTCCTAACCTAGCTCTAGCTTCATGAGGTGAGTGACTGCCCTAACCTAGCTCTAGCTTCATGAGGTGAGTGAATGCCCTAACCTAGCTCTAGCTTCATGAGGTGAGTGACTGCCCTAACCACCTAGCTCTAGCTGAGTGAGGTGAGTGGTAGCCCTAACCTAGCTTCATGAGGTGAGTGGTGGTCCTAACCTAGCTCTAGCTTCATGAGGTGAGTGACTGCCCTAACCTAGCTCTAGCTTCATGAGGTGAGTGGTAGCCCTAACCTAGCTCTAGCTTCATGAGGTGAGTGACTGCCCTAACCTAGCTCTAGCTTCATGAGATGAGTGGTAGTCCTAACCTAGCTCTAGCTTCATGAGGTGAGTGGTAGCCCTAACCTAGCTCTAGCTTCATGAGGTGAGTGACTGCCCTAACCTAATCCTAGCTTCATGAGGTGAGTGGTAGTCCTAGCTAGCTTACCCTGGGTTTGTGCACACTGATGATACCACTCCTGCCACAGGAAAGCAGGAAGCAAGTCTTGGCAACCGCTAGCATTACCTAAAAATGATTTTTGCACCAACCCAACACGTCACAATTCAGCACTCTCCAGGCCACGAACATCTTTGAGGGGACAGGATCGCCTGGTCCAGTGCCAGGAATGCAAGGCATATTTAGCCTCCTAAATATTTAATAGGAATAGGCACATATTCAGGAAACTAGAATTAAAAAGTACATCCTTTTATTCATTTGCATTAGGTGCTGTTAACCAGGGGGAGGGTTTGTGGGAGGGGAGGGGAGGGGGGGGGAGGGGGGGGGGGTTCTGTTGTTTTCCCCCCCTTAATGTTGAAAAATAGATGATAGTAATGGACCAGGGTACACAGGCCAGGGTACACAGGTGAACGATGTAGGCCTTGAGGGCGTTGCTTAATTAATTAAGGTGTAATGGGGGGGGGGGGGGGACAGCAGGGGAGGATGAGGGGAGGGGGGAAGTGGAAGATGGGTGAGGAGTGGAGATGGGTGAGGAGTGGAAGAGGAGGGGAGGGGAGGAGGAGCAAATGGGGGATAATGGAGAGAACAGAGGGAGGAGAGGCAGAAGGAGGGAAAGGAGGCGTGGTCTAGGCCTCAAGCAAGTAGCTCTTAAATGCTAGACAATAGCATGCAGCCGCAGTCAAGGCCAAGCTATAGAGCCAGGAAGCCTTCCTCGGCCATACTGGCTTTGACTAGCATTGCTTTCATAAATGACAGAATAGAGCACCATTGCACATCTGCGCCCCTGGGCCTTGAGGGGTCACTCGATTGTTCTTTCCAAAAGCTAGAAGAGGAAATTAATTCATCCATTTCTTTATTTCCTTGCACTCGGCCTCCCTCAAGGAGGGAGAATGGAGAGGGGGTAGGATTCCCTCAAGGAGGGAGAGGGAGGAGAGTGGGTAGGATTCCCTCAAGGAGGGAGAATGGAGAGGGAGGAGGGGGGGTAGGATTCCCTCGAGGAGGGAGAATGGAGAGGGAGGAGAGGGGGTAGGATTCCCTCGAGGAGGGAGAATGGAGAGGGAGGAGAGGGGGTAGGATTCCCTCATGGAGGGAGAATGGAGAGGGAGAAGGGTAGGATAGGAGAAGGGATGGGGAAAAGGCTAGGGCTATAGGCCTCAAGCAAGTAAGCTATAAATGCTAGACAATAGCATGTAGCCACAGTCAAGGCCAAGCTATAGAGCCAGGAAGCCTTCCTCGGCCATACTGGCTTTGACTAGCATTGCTTTCATAAATGACAGAATAGAGCACCATTGCACATCTGCGCCCCTGGGCCTTGAGGGTTCACTCGATTGTTCTTTCCAAAAGCTAGAAGAGGAAATTAATTCATCCATTTCTTTATTTCCTTGCACTCGGCCTCCCTCAAGGAGGGAGAATGGAGAGGGGGTAGGATTCCCTCAAGGAGGGAGAGGGAGGAGAGTGGGTAGGATTCCCTCAAGGAGGTAGAATGGAGAGGGAGAAGGGGGGGTAGAATTCCCTCGAGGAGGGAGAATGGAGAGGGAGGAGAGGGGGTAGGATTCCCTCATGGAGGGAGAATGGAGAGGGAGAAGGGTAGGATAGGAGAAGGGATGGGGAAAAGGCTAGGGCTATAGGCCTCAAGCAAGTAAGCTATAAATGCTAGACAATAGCATGTAGCCACAGTCAAGGCCAAGCTATAGAGCCAGGAAGCCTTCCTCGGCCATACTGGCTTTGACTAGCATTGCTTTCATAAATGACAGAATAGAGCACCATTGCACATCTGCGTCTTGAGGGTTCACTCGATCAAAAGCTAGAAGACGAAAAAAGATTGTGTGTTTTTCTTACTCTCGGCCTCCTTCACTGGGATTGTGGCGTTGGCCTATGGGAGGGAAGCCAGTGTGCAACAATGCACTGATGGAGTCCTTTATGATGGAAGTTATATGTCTAAACTTAATCAGTACATGGAAGTATGGCATGATGAGGTCAGTGTGCTGTTTGGACTATAATTATTACAGCACCTGGTATAAAGCTTTCTCTTTTCATGAATTGTCATGTACTGCTAATTGCTTCAAACACTGTAAATCTGCATCTAATCTGGTCCATACGGTATCGCATTGTAGGACACACATGTACCAACACCACACTGGGCTGAGGCCGGTTGAAGTAGGTTGATAATAGCTCTATGGGGACACACACTGGACCAACACCACACTGGGTTGAGGCAGGTTGAAGTAGGTTGATAATAGCTCTATTGGGACACACACTGGACCAACACCACACTGGGTTGAAGTAAGTTGATAATAGCTCTATGGAGATACACACCAGACCAACACCACACTGGGTTGAAGTAGGTTGACAATAGCTCTATGGGGACACACACTGGACCAACACCACACTGGGTTGAGGCAGGTTGAAGTAGGTTGACAATAGCTCTATGTGGACACACACTGGACCAACACCACACTGGGTTGAGGCAGTTGAAGTAGGTTGGTAATAGCTCTATTGGGACACACACTGGACCAACACTACACTCGGTTGAGGTAGGTTGAAGTAGGTTGACAATAGCTGTATGGGGACACACACTGGATCAACACCACACTGGGTTGAAGTAGGTTGACAATAGCTCTATGGGGACACACACTTGATCAACACTACACTGGATTTATGCAGAGTGACAAGTAGCTCTAATCAGAATCATGCTGTGTTGACAAGATGCCAGTCTACAAGATGCCAGACTGGTAGAGGGGGGTCATTTGCACTTACCTCAAGGGCTCTGAGTGGCCTGTACTTGCCATACAAATATAAATATGGCCTCATCAGTCCATGCACACATAAGGCCCTATTTTTATTTGTTTGTGCAATAACACATAACTAATTGGTGGTTGCTAGGATACAATCAGCTGGCATATATGTGTAGTGAGTTGGTAGGTCATAGAGACTGAGTAAATAACTAACTCTTGGCTAAAGTGGTCACTCATGAGTGGCTTCCTGGCTTGACTTTGAAGGTAAATATATATATATATATATAATAAAAGTAAGGCTATAGCATCTAGTTGAAACATCGAGAGAGTAAATTTCCAAGTTGATTATTGAGAAGGCCATCGTTATGAAACAATATTAGTCATAAAACTCATACCTCATGCTTTGTGACCATACTAACTGAAGTGGGGGGAGTTACCATGGCTATAATTAGAAGCTATAATTAGAAGGGAAAAAATTCCTTTTTTTTAAACGAATCTAGCTTGCAGGACTACTTAGTGACTGTTTTAGCTGTTGCCGTAAAGACACCCCCAGGTCTTTGTTTGTTTGTTTTGCAGCATAAAGGTCATCGTAGGTGTAAAAAGTGGAGACTTCACGTTTCTTCTTCTCAGACAAACTGACAGATGCGTATGAGTATTTATCGTACCTTGTGAATGCACCTTGTGGGTATATGTTTAGGGTTGGGAAGCTGGGCTTGCAATAAGCTTCATAAGAAGTTTGTTTTCTCCGGGGAATCTCTGAAAGGAGAATTTGCCCAGCTATCTAGACCGATTCTCAATTGTAAGATCAAGGTCCTTCCTCCAGTGGAGGAACTTGCTCGTTATCTTGCTCGTTATCTGAGTAGTACCGCAGAAGTTGGTTGTTAATGGTGCATGGAGATTGAAATGTAGTTCTTTGAGAAACCTCTCTCGACTGTATCGACCCCACCATTGAGAAGTGGGCTAGGTACCCAATTGATCTTGGCAATTCCCCTTCCCAACCCCCTAAAAAATAATAATAATAAATAAAGCTGCCGATATAGAACATCTTTAACTACTCTAGATAAATATGATGTGATCATTCAGTCTAGCATATCACATGATGTCATTTGACTTACCCATCTTGAGCCTTGTTCAATATATCGTGCCGGCATGAAGCCTCTGCATAACATCGCATCACTTCAGGCTGCTCAACTCATGTATAACAATTATGAACTATTTTCATTGACTTATGGAATATCAACCTCGACATTCCAAGACTAATTATAACCTCGACATTCTAAGACTTATGAACTTCAACCCCCCGACATTCCAAGATTATGAACATCAACCCCCGACATTCCAAGACTTACATACTTCACCTCTGACATTCCAAGACTTATGAATTTTAACCCTCGACATTCCAAGACTTATGAACTTACAATCCAAGTCTTATGAACTTCAACCTCTGACATTCCAAGTCTTACGAATTCATCCCCAACATTCCAAGACTTATGAACTTCAACCTCCGATATTCCAAGGCTTGTGAACTACCTGGTCTTCAACCCTTATCATTCCAAGCATTGTGAACTTTAGCCCCTGACATTCCAAGACAAACACTAATTACATACCGAGCCCTGGATGGTGAGGGTGGAAGAATGGTGTGGGTTGCTGGGCAAGTACCACAAGGTTTCTCCAAGCATGTTAGACACTACTAGTCTCGCTGATACTTATATGTGCACGCATCCACAGAAAGGTTCCAGTCTAATCGCATGGATCCCTCGTATTGCAATCAGCGAATGTGTTTGTGGTTTGTAGGTTTTAATCACCTGGAATTTAATTAGTGGCAAACCTGAATGCAGAAATGTCACCTGATCAAGGCAGGAACTTCACACCATGATGCAAGCGTTCTCCTTCCACGTGTGAACCCGCCTACGAGAATCTGGCTAACGAGAGTATTTGGCCACTCCCGTGCATAGGGGAAGCCCCCCCCCCTCTACACTGTAGCCGAAACTCAAATGACACACATAAACTTGGAATAATGCACACCAATCGATAGCACCCGAATTTTGTATGGGATTTTTTAATCTCTTCGAACGATACTCGGATGTCCAGAATATCACAGGAATATCACGTTTCCAGCATGGTGTGTGGCGAGTTGTGTGCAATCAGTCGTAGGTGTGTACTTGTTGAGGTAGCAACGATATCGTCTAAGTTACGAGTTCTCCCATTAAAGTTGTTGAGCCTGGTCTTATATGGAGTGACATGCACCCACCACCAGACAATAATGATTAAATTATCATTTACATATATACAATTGGAGCAAAATAGAGCTTCTTTTGGTTAAAAAGGGGAGATTTCTCACCAAAGGACATTTTCTGTCGTTTCAAGAGTAGAAACAGTTCCAAAAGGAAGCTAATGTGCCTATTTTGACAAGAATGAGCCATTTCAGACAGTTTTTCCTCAAAACGCTCAAAAACGTCCCAATCAGAGATGACAGCAAAACTCCACTCCAGTACCCCCTACCAAATACAGTGAGAAGTCAGTTATCTGGACATGTTGGGACCAGAGGGTGTTCAGATCACTGGACTTTGGTGTGGAAGGTCTTCCAACTTCTCCTTGCTCCTCACAAAACCGTCGACAGTTAACTTTCCAACAATGTATTCTGTCACTATTCTAGGCCAACTTCTCCCATTCTTCGTAGTATCACAGAGCTTACCTCGATCTTGCCGATTTTTCTCTTTTGCTGTGCTCTGCTTTGACACAGAGCGCAAGAAACGACTGGAAGAGTCTTGATGTTGTGAGAATGGCTTGGTTATAAACATGGAGATGCCTGCTTCTAGGGAAGCAAAGAGCCCAGAGGCAATCGAGTCATTCATTCTGTGTAGTGTGATGTACTTCTTCCACGTTCTCTCCATGAGCACTTCACACCTGCTGTGATGGCGGGCATGGACTCAATTCACACTCCCCAACAAGCATGGCAGAGAGAATACCACCTCTCTATCACTTTTAAGGAATTTTTCCCCTTTTTCCCCCCAGTGATTTCCACTCTCCCAAATATGTCAACGGCATCTCTCAAATGTTGCATTTTCAGCAAGCACTTTTAAGGAGCAGTCTTGGCAGGGTTTGAAGTGCTACTACTAGGTTCTTGGCTTTTTAGCTTGCCCAGCCGAGCAGTGCCTTCGAGTTCTCCCATGGCATGGAAACGGAGATGAATGAAGTATCATCGGATGAGAATTGTATTCCCGATGCTGCTGGCATGGTTGAGCTGTAGTTTTAGTTATGACAACAGAACCCTCATTGCAAGGCCATCGTGTACCTAATGGTAATCGTGTTGTTCCTTGTAATTAGCATTAGTGCTTTGACTGCAATGATGGCCAACCAAATAGGCTGACAGCTCCTGGTTGGAGCCAAGATATTTCAGGTCACTTTTTGAGCCATCAGAGTAATCAGAATCAATCATTAACCCTCTAATGGTTGACAGGTGCTACTTATGAAACTGGTAGTTGATACTGTAATTTAGTAGCACTGAAAGTCAAATGTATGTAAGCTTGGGAGCTAGCCAAAACTGTGGGTCGATAGAAATGTAATAGCCAATCAGGTTTTCATTTGTGGACTTCCTTCTCTTGGACCAAGCCTTACCAGTCCATCAGCTATGCAGCTACAGCTGTGGTTTGTAGCTTCATTAGCTTTCTCACTGCACTGGAGCAGTCTATTGAAAAATTCTCTGTCGTGTTGCATACTAGCCTAGACTGTGATGGAGAAGAAATGTAGTAAGGCAGTCTCTACCTGTGGACCTTTAACCAAGCCTAGTCCAGCAGCCTTACTTTCTCAGTGAAAGAGATCTCTACATGTGGGCAGGGTGGCTGAACCAAGTAAGTACTGTGTTCTATAAAGCTTGTACGAGATCTCTACATGTGGGCAGGGTGGCTGACCCAAGTACTGTGTTTTATAAAGCTTGTTGGAGATCTCTGCATGTAGTCAGGGTGGCTGACCCGAGTACTGTGTTCTATAAAGCTTGCTGGAGATCTCTACATGTAGGCATGGTGGCTGACCCGAGTACTGTGTTTTATAAAGCTTGTTGGAGATCTCTGCATGTAGTCTGTCTGACCTAGTCATAATTATTGCCTCACAATTAGTTACATCCGTTAAAAAAACAATTATTCGGAGACCACGAGTTCTACGAAAATATATTTACGGGAAATGGGATTATTAAGGCCGAAACAGTGAAAGCTAAAGCCAATTAGAATTCTTATCAGGAGAAATCTTGTATGGATAACCGATGCAAAAAAACCCACAGAATTTGGTACTTTTGAATTCTGTTAGATTTTTGTATTTTTTAGTAATATCGAATACACCTTCCACTATGTGTGGAGGTACCATGATTGCTGCCTCCAATTAAATGCGATCTCTATTAGGAACCATCCCTCTAGTTGTAACGTAGCTCGGGTTCCAATTGAACTCCCCCATAATTATAACTACCTTATAATTATAACTGCTACCACCCCTCTAATTCTAATTGTAAATGCCCTCAAATTATATCCACTTCTCTAAATATAACTGCCCCTCTAATTATAACTATCTCTCTAATACAACTATCCCTCCAATTATTACCACTCCTTGATATGGAGTAGTCTTGAAGTTAGAGCCCGAATTCTTTGCAGTTCAGCATCTGTTGAAGTGCAGCAAGAGCAAAAGCTAGTACAGTAGGTCTACATCAAACCTTACAGTAGATAAGAGCCCCCCTTCCCTGTGTGGCTGACTCTGCCAGTGAAAGGTGTGTATGTCTGGGCCTACAGAACTGCAGGCTATAATGCTGATCTTTACAGGGAGTGTGGCAGTATTCTCTGTATTGGGTTCACACACATTTCAAAATGGCTTCCCTTCTCTAACCAGCAAGCTGCCTGTGAGCTGTGGTGATGTGATGTAGAGAGCTACTGCATTGAGCTTCAGTCAACTGTAGCGATGTTTTGATATTGCGTTCGAGCGATGGTCAGAGATGATGATGTCGAGAGCTACTGCAGTGGAGTGGCTAGTGAGCTGAGGCAATAATAATAAGCCACTCCTGTCGAGCTGTTTTCCATCTGCGGCTTTTTCAGGAGCAGCCATAGCTTGAAGTCACTGTGAGAAGACACAAGGCAGCCACAGCTTGAATCCATTCTGTGAAGATACTAGGCAGCCATAGCTTGAAGTCACTCTGTGAAGACACCAGGTAGCTATATGCTGACTTAGTAGAACAGGTTTGCTATTACAGGCACACGAGAGCTTCACTTCCTCCAGCCAGGAAGTAACACAATAGCTATGCCACTTAAGACTTACAGTGCTCTATGTAGAATACATGCAACATCACTTAGCAGTTGAGCCAGTCACTACGAAAGAGTTGGTTCTGCTCCTCTCCATCCATGGAGACAAATCAAATCTTCACCTTCGGTCTCCCCTCCTCCACCACCAGCTTCTACAAAGGTTGCCATGGCTACCCCCGCTGGCTTTCAGGGAACGAAACTCTCAACATTCTGATCCGTCCGCCTTCACTGAGATGCCGCAGACAAGGAATGGGTCCTGGAGCAGGTCACAATCCTTCCATCCACACAATGCACCCTCTCCTACAGCTGGTCTGGAGTAAAGACACGTCCAACAGCAGTGCAAGACTTGAGCCCAGAGGTCACCATAAGCTGCACCTACAATCCTTGTAAGCACCCCAGAAAGAACTGGCTGCACTCGACAGGTCAACCACAGGAACCAAGTTTAGGTGTTTGTGGGCCTTTTTATCTTATCAGTAGCTATCTTGATTCTTCCCCCCCCCCACATTAACACTAGTAGGCATCTTATACCAGGAACCACGTACACCAGGATCTAGATCCCCATGCTCGATGCGACCCAGTTCCATGTCAGCACTTCGCTTATCGAACAGCTGCAGCCAAACGCCTCCAAGAACAGACCTGGTCCTGTAGGTCCATAACTGCACACACGACTTTTAGAACGACAAAATGGCTTTAATTTTAAGCCATGCACAACGGCCAGCAAGACGAGAATAAATCTTCCCTCGTCAACACCTGGGGTGTGAGATGGGAGAGAGCACCGGCTACACTGAGGGTTAGCGCAAGTTTTTGTCTGTAGTGTCAGAAGGGGAGAGGAAGGGGCCTCTTGTGTAATGAAGCCATCACTGGCACGGAGTCATCAGCGACCTATGAGCAATGGTCGTCTTTCTATGCAACGAAAAGTAAAGTCCTTTTCACCCAGCCAAACGTGACAAGGCACAAAATCATCACTGCAAGTACTCCGATGGAGTTGCAAGAGCTTCCTCTGGATATTAGGCCAAGAAAACTCCACGTGATGGCTCCACCCATGACACTATCACTTCCTCCATCTCAGGAAGTGCTATCCTCCCATCACCTCAGATGATAGATCTTCTAGATGCATCTCCTGGTTCCTCACACCTGCCTATTCCCACACTCCAAGCCTTCTGCCTGACCCTCGGGGCCACCAAGGAGCTCTCGAGCCACTGTCAGTATACTTGGACAAATCTTGAAGTGTAGTTCAAAATGGAGTGACCTCTATCTGACCTTTGTTAATTGTGCCACTCTATGTTGGCGACATTCAGTTTCCGAGCTTTTCCCTCGACTTCCAGCAAAATTGTCAGAGCAATAGGAAAACTACAAACTTTCTGCATATAATAACACTACATCACTTATGTTGGATATCAAGCTTGTGGGTTTATTACTCAATGAATCTCATTGTAACACTTCCTGTAGTATACTAGCCACTTCCTGTAGTATACAGTCACTTCCTGTAGTATACTAGCCACTTCCTGTAGTATACTAGCCACTTCATATAGTATACTAGCCACTTCCTGTAGTATATTAAATACTTGCGCTATAGCATCCTTCAACTCAGGGTTTGTGGAATTATAGGTGGGTGGCAGAATGTTTCATTTTTAACATTATTTCAAGGGGGTGACCATTGCTCCCCACCTTCCCGCCCCCAAGAAGCTATATATACCAACCAGCACATCAATTTTAAATAAATTAAAATCGAATTATCTCACACCTCTGGTTTCGTTGTTTTTTTTGCCAGCGTTTTTCTTCGACTACTCTTCAAGTTAGCTAAGTATACGGGCAGTGCATGAGAGTTCCTTGGCAACTGAAGGTCAGGCATAAGGCTTGGAGTGAAGGAGAAGCAGGTACAAGTTTAGAGGAAACACAAGATATATTTAGAGGATTCAGCATCATAGGCGGGATTGGGAAAGTAGTATAGAGGAAGTGTTAGTGAAACACTGGCACTAACAAAGGGAGTAGTACACTGGAAGTGTTAGTGAAACACTGGCACTAACAAAGGAAGTAGTATACAGGAAGTGTTAGTGAAACACTGGCACTAACAAAGGAAGTAGTTAGAGGTAGTGTTAGTGAAACACTGACACTAACAAAGGAAGTAGTATAGAGGAAGTGTTAGTGAAACACTGGCACTAACAAAGGAAGTAGTTAGAGGAAGTGTTAATGAAACACTGGCACTAACAAAGGAAGTAGTATACAGGAAGTGTTAGTGAAACACTGGCACTAACAAAGGAAGTAGTTAGAGGTAGTGTTAGTGAAACACTGACACTAACAAAGGAAGTAGTATAGAGGAAGTGTTAGTGAAACACTGGCACTAACAAAGGAAGTAGTTAGAGGAAGTGTTAGTGAACACTGGCACTAACAAAGGAAGTAGTATAGAGGAAGTGTTAGTCACTGGCACTAACAAAGGAAGTAGTATACAGGAAGTGTTAGTGAAACACTGGCACTAACAAAGTAAGTAGTATACAGGAAGTGTTAGTGAAACACTGGCACTAACAAAGGAAGTAGTATAGAGGAAGTGTTAGTGAAACACTGACACTAACAAAGGAAGTAGTGTAGAGGAAGTGTTAGGAAAACACTGACACTAACAAAGGAAGTAGTATAGAAGAAGTGTTAGTGAAACACTGGCACTAACAAAGGAAGTAGTATAGAAGAAGTGTTAGTGAAACACTGGCACTAACAAAGGAAGTAGTTAGAGGAAGTGTTAATGAAACACTGGCACTAACAAAGGAAGTAGTATAGAGGAAGTGTTAGTGAAACACTAGCACTAACAAAGGAAGTAGTTAGAGGAAGTGTTAATGAAACACTGACACTAACAAAACACTGACACTAACAAAGGAAGTAGTATAGAGGAAGTGTTAGTGAAACACTAGCACTAACAAAGGAAGTAGTTAGAGGAAGTGTTAGTGAAACACTTGCACTAACAAAGGAAGTAGTACACAGGAAGTGTTAGTCACTGGCAATAACAAAGCTGCCAACAAGAACCACAGTACATGCAGTTCAATAGTGCATGCGGTTCAATAGTACATGCGGTTCAATGGTACATGTACATGCGGTTCAATAGTGCATGCAGTTCAATAGTACATGCGGTTCAATAGTACATGCGGTTCAATTTAGTTAATAGGTGATAGGTAAATCTGTAACCATAGAGGCGGTCACCCCTGTACAAACCTTCTCAAGTTGATGCCATCGCCATGGCAATCATAGGAACGTGCACTGGCCATGGGTACCCACATATATTGTATCAGGAGGTTGAATAAAATGCTCTTCATCTCAAATGTGCCTATATACATGTACATGGCAGTTTTTTTACGGGACACACATTAGCTAAGATTTACGAACTTTTAACGGTCAAACGATAGGTTGGATCTAGACAAACCTTCACCGATGGAACAAGATGGATGCCCAGGTGGATTTTGTACAGTCTGGTGCAGCTCCAGACTGGGAAGGCAACCTTATTGGAAGCCACCATCGCCAAAAACGGCCTAGTACTTGGCTGTGTCAGCCATTTTATTTCAGGGATATGTATCTGCACATGTGATTTTCACGTTCACAACAATAGCTCAGCAATTATTACAACATGGCCGCCTCGTTACCTACAAACTACAGTAGCTATGTTAGAGCTCGCAAAACGCAAGCAGTTTGCATGCTGCCTGTAGCTCTTTGGGGAGAGGGGTGTGGTCAACACCTGGACGGAGATGGGGTGTGGTCAACACCTTAGAGGAGAGGGGGGGACCAATGTCAGTGAGCCCAGCTTGGCTCAAGTGACATTTTTTTACCCTCGCTCGCTCAATACAGTGTACTATAGCTGACACGGCAAGTGTGACAATGCTGAGAAAATGCCTTTGGAGTCTCTGTGGCATTCCATTGCCATAACTATGTGGAGGGAATTTAATAAGCACGCCGGGCCAAATCTCTTCAGCTTGGACATACCTGACATTACCTAGGGTTTAGCTGGGGCCTATCTGACATTGTAGGCTAGCTCATACTGGGGCCCACCTGATACTGGCTAGGGCCTACCTAATATTGGTTTGGGCAAGAAGGTTGAACAACCTTGTCTCAGCATGCTCTTCAACTAGCAGCAGTCAAGAACTAATCTAGCCCTATTTTCTAGCCATAGCCAAAGTCCTTGCATCCCTATATCTCTAGCCCTACATCCCTAGTCATGGTCCTAGCCCTACATCTCTAGCCCTGGTCCCAGCCCTACATCATTAGCCCTGGTCCCAGCCCTACATCATTAGCCCTGGTCCCAGCCCTACATCCTTAGCCCTTGTTCCAGCCCTACATCCTTAGCCCTGGTCCTAGCCCTACATCCTTAGCCCTGGTCCTAGCCCTACATCCTTAGCCCTGGTCCTAGCCCTACATCCTTAGCCCTGGTCCTAGCCCTACATCCTTAGCCCTGGTCCTAGCCCTACATCCTTAGCCCTGGTCCTAGCCTAGCCCTGGTCCTAGCCCTACATCATTAGCCCTGGTCCTAGCCCTACATCATTAGCCCTGGTCCCAGCCCTACATCATTAGCCCTGGTCCCAGCCCTACATCCTTAGCCCTTGTTCCAGCCCTACATCCTTAGCCCTGGTGTGTGTGTGTGTGTGTGTGTGTGTGTGTGTGTGTGTGTGTGTGTGTAAGGACACAGTGAAGGAGATATGTAATTTCAATACATAGGAGTTGTGCAGCCAAGCGGACTAGGCTATAGTGACTGCTCTAAAGTCTTGCAGGAGAATACATCCACACACTCTCATTCAGACACAGAACCACTCAAGGAACACCTCAAATAAGTCGGTCGATGCTAACACTGATGCTGCTCTGCGGCCATGGATGGATGTAGTAATTCTTCAGAGAACACCAGCATGGATACAAGCCAGTTATATACAGCTTAAATTAGAACCTATTCTTACGGATCTTGCCTGCTGGATGGCAGGGCCAGATATAGGACTTTGAAAGGTGCGGGGAGACGAAGGCTAGACAAGTGCTTGGGTCAGAATGGTCAGCCAAGAATGTCTAAGAAGAGCAGGGGAGTGTAGCACAGCTCTAGATGCTCTACCAATCCACACTGACTGCATACATGTGCATGATAATGAGTGTGTATAGCAAGAGAGTGTAGCACAGCTCTGTGGGTAGTTGCTACATCAGCTATCAATAGCAATTACTATGCCAATGGTTGGGCCTTCCCCTCTAGACCGCTCTAGACCCAAACTCTTTCCCTCCCTCACCACATCCGTCCCCCTATGCCAAGTGTATTTTGTGGGGACATGAGCTATAAAAAATGGGAATTTGGTGATTATTTTGATCAAACATCTACACACAAAACATAGAACGTGCATCTATACCCACACACATCATGTGCATCTATACCCACACACAGCACGTGCATCTATACCCACACACAGCATGTGCATCTATACCCACACACAGCATGTGCATCTATACCCACACACAGCATGTGCATCTATACCCACACACAGCATGTGCATCTATACCCACACACAGCACGTGCATCTATACCCACACACAGCACGTACATCTATACCCACACGCAGCATGTGCATCTATACCCACACACAGCATGTGCATCTATACCCACACACAGCATGTGCATACATGTACATGTATACCCACACACAGCATGTGCATCTATACCCACACACGGCATGTGCATCTATACCCACACATAGCATGTGCATACATGTATACCCACACACAGCATGTGCATCTATACCCACACACAGCATGTGCATACATGTATACCCACACACGGCATGTGCATCTATACCCACACACGGCATGTGCATCTATACCCACACATAGCATGTGCATACATGTATACCCACACACAGCATGTACATACATGTATACCCACACACAGCATGTGCATCTATACCCACACACAGCATGTGCATCTATACCCACACACAGCACGTGCATCTATACCCACACACAGCATGTGCATCTATACCCACACACAGCATGTGCATCTATACCCACACACAGCATGTGCATCTATACCCACACACAGCATGTGCATACATGTATACCCACACACAGCATGTGCATCTATACCCACACACAGCATGTGCATCTGTACCCACACACAGCACGTGCATCTATACCCACACACAGCACATGCATCTATACCCACACACAGCATGTGCATCTATACCCACACACAGCATGTGCATCTATACCCACACACAGCACGTGCATCTATACCCACACACAGCATGTGCATCTATACCCACACACAGCATGTGCATCTATACCCACACACAGCATGTGCATACATGTATACCCACACACAGCATGTGCATATATACCCACACACAGCATGTGCATCTATACCCACACACAGCATGTGCATCTATACCCACACACAGCATGTGCATCTATACCCACACACAGCATGTGCATCTATACCCACACACAGCACGTGCATCTATACCCACACACAGCATGTGCATCTATACCCACACACAGCATGTGCATCTATACCCACACACAGCATGTGCATCTATACCCACACAGCATGTGCATTTATACCCACACACAGCATGTGCATACATGTATATACAGGTATAAACCACACACACATATTTATATATCTGGTTTCATAATAATCCTCTCAGTCCTCCCACTTCTACAAATCTACACACCAAGGGGGTAAGCACCAGAAAGGAGACTCTCCTTTTAATCTTGGAGTTTTGTAAGATAAAAGGGGTCCCCCCCCTTGTATAACAAACTGTATATGCATATCAGGGTTTCATTTAGAAATTGTTCAAGGGGGGGGGGGGGGGGGGGGGGCAACTGGAGGCATCTGGATTTTAAGGGGGGGCATGATGTTTAAAGATGTGACAAAGTTTCTAATGAATTTTAATAATACAATTTCCAAGGGGGGGGGGGCAAAAAGGTTCCAAGGGGGGCATCTGCCCCCCCCCCCTAAATGAAACCCTGCATATGAATTTTTCATTATGGAAGGACAGGTACCCCCGAGTTTGTGAAGTAATAGGAGAGAGGACTAACCAGATCCAAGGGAAGGGAAGGAAGGGGATAATATGAGACAATGAGAGTCAACCCCGCCCCTTCCATCACTCCCCACCACCCCATCCTATTGGCCGGCAACATGATTACCTGGCGTATGACATGGTTGAGGCATCAGGTCACACTCCACACACACACACACTAACACAGTCTACATTACCTGACGGAGCGTCTTCAGACCCAAATCTTCTGGCTCTGGAGCTGGTTCAGCTCTCTGAGAGCCACTCCTCTTCAGTGAGCTGATGATGGAGTTGAACAGACCTCCAGAACGCAGTGTTCGATAATCTCGACTCACGTCTGAAAGATAGGGATGGGAGAGGACAGAGGGAGGGGATGATAGAAATGAGAAGGGACGGTAAGGAAGGGAAGCAAGCGAGAGAGAGCTAAAGGGAAAGGAGGAAGGGAATGGAAGATTGAGGGGAGATGCAGAAGGAAGGAGAGGCGGGGTGGGTTGGGAATAAGAGAAGTGCAGAGGATGATGAGGGAGAGGGGAAGAAGTGGCAAGGTTGAGGAGTGATAGAGAGATGGAGTATACATGTAAGTGCACGTCAATCGCCTCATCTACACGGAACAAGGTAATGGAATGAGCATACACTCTCTCCACCTCACACCCTCTACACACACACACACCCACCCACACACACACAAATCCCACAGCACTTGCAGTTCCACAGATCCTAATGCCAGGACCTAGTACCGATTGAAGCCAGAACACCATTACCAAGCTGCCCCATCTATTAAAGTTGCTATTGTTGCTAAATACCAGTCCTGCTGAATCGATGTTGTCAATTGATTCTGCTAATTAGATAGCTTGCCGGCAGCTGGCACTAGTATCATATGTTTTGTCTGTCCCCATAAAGCTATTGTCAATCTACTTCAACCTGCCTCAACCGAGTGTGGTGCTGGTCCAGTGTCTGTCCCCATAGAGCTATTGTCAATCTACTTCAACCTGCCTCAACCCAGTGTGCTGGGCCAGTGTGTGGCCCCATAGAGCTATGGTCAACCTACTTCAACCTGCCTCAACCCAGTGTGGTGTTGGTCCAGTGTGTGCCCCCATAGAGCTATTATAAACCTACTTCAACCTGCCTCAACCCAGTGTGTGGTGTTTTCTACTTTCAACCTGACTCAACTCAATTTGGCCCTCCCTCTCCTACAAAAATACCTACAGCCTGTTGGCCTACCAAAGCTAGTATTAAAGCCAGTTCACAATATGATACAAGAGCTATGTAGCTTTGAAACATGGTGCACTGCAACATGTCATTCAATACTTTGCAGTAGAAATTTAGCAAATTTACAACTGGCATGTCAACTGCAAAACAAGGATTTAAGGTGGTGCTTGGTACTTCAAAAAAAAAGTTAACCTCAAATACAACTGATCATAACTTTTTTGTTTCTACTCCTATGAACATAATTTTGCTATCAAAAGATAGCCCACTTGTCATGCTTTCAAATGATATGCATATCATATACTTTCGTTTTGTCCTCCTTCAAGGTAACTCAAAGAAGCAAGCACCATTGAAGAAGATGCCGCCCACTCCCCACCCTTATATACTAGTATTTTGTATTGGCTTGTAATTGCTTCAGTGGCTAGAGCATGCATAGTGCTACAAATTAAATGGTTTAGAATCTTAAACTAGTAATGGTGAGTGCAAATGTAAAATTTTACCTTAGATCATCAATAACTTCACAAAAGAGGCAATAATTTTTTTTGGAAACCATTCAATTGGTCGAGTAAAGACAGAGCTATAAAATGTTAGACATAATTTTTTTTATTGGAATGAGTTATTGTGGCGGGAGGCAAGGAATCAACGTTTTTGACCCATAGCAATGTAAACATTGAAGTTTGGGTTTGTACTGACAGGGGAGGAGACAGCTGCATTTCCCCCTTTTTTAACTTGTGGTTACAACTTTAGAGCTCCATCGATTCTGCATACTTCATTGTATGGACTTGATATATAGCTCAAAAGATAGGTCTCTCTGTGTGCTCTCTTTTGATACTAAAAATGTTCCATAGACGCAAGTTACTAGACCCTAAAGAGGAGGGACCTCAAAAACCTGCATCCCAAAATCCCCATCCAGAATAACTCCAGATTGCTAAAGTGCAAAAAAATTGAAATTGGTATGTCAGCTGTCTCCCCCTGTCAGTACAAACCCAAACTTCAATGTTTACATTGCTATGGGTCAAAAACGTTGATTCCTTGCCTCCCGCCACAATAACTCGTTCCAATAAAAAAATTATGTCTAACATTTTATACCATTTTGCAGGAAGCCCTAGAGCACTAGGCGTTAAAAATGTATTACCTGGTCAAGCGTGCGGGTGGAAAATTGAAGGCGTTGCTTTTACAACGCCCCACCCGCGCGCTTGACCAGGTAATACATTTTTAACGCCCGGGCTTACTCGTACCATTTTTTTTTGTTTTGCAATCTTGAGTTATCTTGGCGGAGGTTGACAGGCTTTTGAGGTCCCTCCGCTTTAGAGTCTAGTAACTTGCCTATAGTTATACCTATGAAACATAGTATCAAAAGAGAGCACACAGAGAGACTTATCTTTTGAGCTATATATCAAGTCCATACCATGAAGTTTACAGAATGTACGGAGCTCTAAAGTGGTAACATTATTAAGAAAAAAAGGAAAAAATGCAAAATTAAAATCTGACCCATAGCACCGCCTTAAGACAAATAGCGACAGCTAAGTAGACCTTTGACTGAACACTACACCTACTACAGTTTTCAGCAGCTTGCCTAGCAGCTCGATTCTCTCGACTGAACCCCAGACCTGGAATTAGGTCACGACTGCTAATAATTAAGACTATATATTAGGATAGAGAAGAAGGAATTGAGGAAGAGAACTATAAAGAAGATTAGAGAGCAGGGTGGGACTAGTTGTAAGCTGTTTTGGAATGATTTAAGAGCAAAGAGGAAGGAGAGAAGGATAAAAAGAGTGAAAGATAATGAGGGAAGGATGGTAGAGGAGGAAGTCGAGGTGTTGGAGGTGATGGCAAAACACTGGGAAGAGCTGGGGAGAAAAAAAGAGGATGCCACAGTACAAGAATTAGAGATGGGAGAAGTGGGTGGGCATGAGCTGGGTATGTGTGAATAAGTAAGTTGGGAAGAAGTAGTAGAGGTATTCAAGTGTTTGAAGAGAGGAAAGGCTCCAGGCCCTGATGGAATGTTGAATGAGATGCTGATGTATGGAGGTAGAAGGTTGGTGGAAGTGATGGTGCAGGTGATGAATGTGGTGATGAGGATTGAGTGCTGCCCAGTGGACTGGAAGAGGAGTTTACTAGTACCTCTCCACAAGGATGGTGACGAGGACGAAGTAGGGAATTATAGGGGAATTTCATTGTGTTGTAATGTGGTGAAGGTGTTTGCGAGAGTGTTGGCAAGGAGGTTGGGAGTGTTCGCTGAGGATAGGATTTTGATGGAAGCACAAGGAGGATTTAGGAGACAGAGGAGATGTTCAGACCAGTGGTTAGTGTTAAGAGGAGTTTGTGAAGTGAGGGAGAGCGAGAAGAAAGCTTCATTTCTGGCTTTCCTGGACATAAGTAAGGCATATGACAGTGTGTGGAGGGAGGGACTGTGGCAGAAGTTGAGGCAGTATGGAGTAGAAGAGAAGCTTGTGAGGACATGTGAAGGATTGTATAGTGGGGTGGAGATGACGGTGGTATTGAATGGAAGAAGGTCAAGGTGGTTCACCGTGGAGAATGGACTTGGGCAGGGATGTCCTTTGTCTCCACTTCTTTTCAATATATATTTGATGGGAATGGCAGAGGAATTGGAGAGAGCTGAGCTAGGAGTCAAAGTGGAAGGCTGCTGGTGTGGGGCACTCATATGCAGATGATGTTGTTCTTCTGGCTAACTCAGGGGTGGAACTGCAAGCTATGTTGGATGTGGTACAGGCGTATGTGTTAAGGTGGAAGATGAAATTTAATAGCAAGAAGAGCAAGGTCATGGTAGTAGGGAAGAAGGAATCAGAAGTGCATTGGAGGATTGGTGAGGAGATATTGGAAGAGGTCAAAGAATTCAAGTACTTAGGAATATGGTTTGATAGGAAGCTAAGGGGTAATGTTCAGTTAGAGAAGATGGCAAAGAAGGCAGAAGAGTGGGTTGGAAAGGTAATATGGATGAGTAGAGTGAATGGGCAGGTGGAAGTAGACAGAGGAAGAATGGTGTGAGCGCTTCTAGCGAGACCCAGTATGGAGCATGCAGCCGAAGTGTAGTGGACAGGAGGACGTAATGCTCGCAAGAAGTTGGAGTCAGCACAGATGAGAGTGGGTAGGAGACTGTTGGGGGCAAGTGATACAGTAGCAGGAGTGGCAATACGGGGAGATATGGGGTGGAGGAAGCTAGAGGAGAGGAGGGAAGAGATGAAGGTTTTTGTTTGGCAAGAGATTAGAGGTGTTGGAACAGAGCAGATTGGTAAAAGTTGTTGTAAATAAACTACGAGAGGATGGAGGAATTGGATGGTGGGAAGGATCTTGAGGAGAAAGTACGAGATAAACAACGAGGTTGGGTCAGTGCGCAAGTGGAAGGGGGTGAGAAATGAGAAGGACTGGGAGGAGGAAGTAGACGGAAAAAGTACGCTGAATTATTATATATCGGCAAAGAATGGTGAAGAGGTATGTGAGGTCCATGCATGGTCAGGAAGGTGTGCGGCTGCAATTTAGACTGAGGACTGCATCAGCTGGGTTGTTAGAGGATAAGAAGAGATGTGGGATAGTTAGGGATGAGAGGTGTATAATGTGTGATAGTGGAGCATGCGGAGAATTTGAGAGGGATCGGCTGGTTCTGATAGATGAGGTACGCAGAATTGCAGGGGCAAGACAGTGGCTGTATGAATTAAGAAGAGTGAGTAAGGATGGAAAGGTGGCATTGCTTTTGGGGAAAGATGTGGAGGGAGTAAGTGATGCAGTGATGGAGGAGGTGGGCGAGTGTGTTATGTATTGGGTAGTGGCAGAGGAGAAAGGAACTGTTATATGGTGAACTGAGGAATGATCTTTGGTCCACTCCTGTCCCCCCCCCCCCCCCCCCCCCCCCCTTCCTGAGCAGCGGGACACTTGTACTTAATATTGTGGATAATTTTATTAATTAAGTACTGTTGACTTTTTCAAATATAGATTGTTATTAGGTTAGTTACTAAATAGTTTCACACAGTGCTGTATTATATATGTGATGGCCTAAGGGGGGACTATACCTGAAACTGGGGGGAAAAACGTCTGTTGATTTAGACTGCCCATAACTTTTTTTTATAATTACTCTGTACAAATAATATTATGCTCATATTGTTCCTTGATCTATGTGCTTTCCAATGATATAAAAGATTAGTCTATAGGCATATTTTCTCAGAAGATACATGCAGAATTATCAAGGCATTCCAAAAAACTAAACACTTCTGCCCCAACACTTCCCCCTCACCCTACAAACCAAAAGCTGTAAATTGGTCTGTGGTTTGCCTAAGCTAATAGCTATTATATGGGCGAGACCAATTTTTTAAATTACTTGATGGGTTGTCGAGTTAATGGTGATTAGAAAATGGTGATTAGAAGAGGTGAGCTTTGCAGATTTATCGTTAAGATCGCGTATTCACTAATACGGCAGGATGCGCCACTCCCCCCAGTTTAGAGATTGTGAAGGCAAGTACATGTATAGGTATATATAGCTATTTACCATATCAAATATTGCATTTCAATCAAGTTGCCTTTTGTGAGATGGTCAGATGGTCACAATCTCTTCAGTCAAGCAATAGCTACTTTGCCTCCGAGCTGTACGCTGTAAATGTATCATAGAGACTTTTTCACTGACATTATTTGATAAGCATCTGCTTTGATCGGAGCCATGACAGATACAGCCTTACTTCAGACTTCTGGCTATCAAATTTAGAATTCTTCATTCAAACGATTTCTCAGTGAGGATTTCATGTAAAGGGGGGGGCGGGGTTAAATAGTAGAATTTATCATCACATTCAGGGTGGTGTGTAGTGGGAGCAAAGGGAAAGTGCCCCCCTCCCCCCCCCAAGCCAAAAGGAAAAACTAAACAAAGAAAACCAAAAACACAAACACACGATTGGGCATTGTTGAAATTGTCGTAGCATATTTAATCAACACAGAAATACCCCATAACAAATTGTATGGCAAGCTGAAGCACCTCGTTGAAGGAATTGGTTGGTCTGCTGCATAAGAGTGATGTTGATTATGGGCAGCATTCATTCATAACCATGCCAATGCAACGGAAGGATAATGACTTGCAAATCTTCCTCCTATTATTTTAACACTCCTTTGTATCTGTATTGTCTAACCTTTAATAAACTAATGAACGAAAGTTTCACTTCACCCAAACCCTTTACGGGAGATGAATGTTTAGCCTTTGTTAAAGAGAAGTTTACACACATAAACATCCATTTTTCGCCTCACGCCTCACCTTAGATGGCCACAATGAACCGGTGTAATGAATAATGATGCTCTATGTATAGTATTACTTATTATTAAAAATTTGTTCAGGCTAAGGGAGGGACCCTGTGCTAAATATCAGACTCATCTCCCATTATGCACAATCCACTTGTGTCACCACTTTCCAAAACTGGTGCATTACAACTTCAACGACTTCATCAACTTACTCCCCACCTATTATACTCGTCCAACAAAGCTTTATCTTTTGCTCAGTGGCTTAAAAAGGAACACATCCAACAATTCTCCTCTTCCCATTACACTGATCTATCGTAGAAGATGGTGTTTTTCTCACTCAAACTTTCTCATCTACCATCAAGGAATGCTGCATGTCTCTGCCTTCACCAACATAATATATGCATATCAAATATAATCTATAATCTTGCAGTTCAATAAAGAGCTGATTCTACTCCTTCATCAAACTTGTGGTGCTGAATGCAGCTGCCACTTAGCATACTTCCACAGTTATCGATCATACCTTAGTATTATTCAAACATTGACTACATATACTTTTGCCTTGATACAGGCTATAGCTACTCATACTTATTCACTTGACTCAATCATTATAGCCACCAAGATTTTTTTTTTCGCACTTGGCAACTAACCCTATAGACTAATCTGTCCCCATGCCCAGAAGTCCCATCAATATTAGTGAGAAAGTTCCTTGTTTAAATTGGGGAGCCAGCTCTGTTCTCTCCAAAATTTGTTTATTGATCGACGTGATCAATAATAACTCGAGAATGAAAGCCTTGGAAAATCTTTCAGACACGCTTCTTATTCCTAATTCTTACTTACTTTTACTTGAAAGTCCATTCTCTCTACGTAGGTGACAGAAACTGAGAATATGAACCATTTATTGAAGGTTTTTGAGTGACCCTCCCGATCAGTGCTATGGAAGACGAATTCACGTGAGATGGGCATAGGTGTCTGGAGGAAAAAGCTCACAAAGCTTCGCTTTTTTACTTGCATTTTCCGTTTAAGGGGCACTGTTGTCTTTAGTATTGTATTTTAGACAATGCTGGTAGAAAACCAAGCTGCATACTGCCAGGCAGTTGGAGAAATCCAGCAAAAACTGTTCAGCTCTGTACGTGACGTCATTGTTTTTTTGTCTCTACATAGTTTATATGGCGAGAAAGAAATGCTCCCAAAACCTACTAAACGGCTTTTTTCCTGGTTCTGAAAATCTCAAATATGGTTCATAACATGTATATGATGATACTAATTCTAGCAAAAAGCTTTACAAACGGTTCGCTTCCATGAAAATAAGGAAGATATCAAATATACTATTCTCAATTGGTTGCGAGTTGTGCTAAATTGAGGACATAAAATGTCTCCTAGATTTAAAATGCCGGCGTGAATGAGATTTTTTCTTTGAATTTTATCTAGATCTGTACATTATATACCTGTAATGCAAGTATGGGAGGTCTAGGTTGTTTGGGAAGTGAGCCAGAAAGCCTTTTATAGGATCTTCCTGAAAGTTCAACCACTAAGCTTCGGCAATAATGTTTACTGCGCGGTGGATAGTTGTATGCTTAATTTTTTTTTAACTGAAAGATAAACTCTATCCACCTTATTACATAATGGATATAATCAGATTTGTAAAGCTTGTTCAGGTTAGCAGTTATATCGTTGACAATATCTCAAATAAGCACACTCCAACACTTTCCACTAGCTTTCTTTCTCCTGATCCCTGTACACGTGATGCTGCCTACGCTGGGGTCGGGTAAACTGATATATAAAACTTTGGGCGCTCAAACTAAACTTCACAACCCGAGGAAGGAGTTAGAACAAAAAAAAGTTATTACAGTCGCCCGAAAAGGATTTCAACCATGACCGAAGAACCAGCTCAGCAACCCGCTACAGCGCCGAAACCGAAGGCAATCAAGTCAAAGAGTGTGAAACAACCCCCCAAAAAAATGACTTACGCTGAAATGGTCAAGATTGCTATAAAGGAACTGAAGGACCGCAAGGGATCCTCTCGTCAAGCTATTTTGAAGTACATCAAGGCCAATAACACTGTACCGTCACCAGAGGCACACATTAAGTTGGCTCTGAAGCGCTTGGTCACAAAAAAAGAACTTGTGCAGGTGAAAGGCAGTGGAGCATCTGGTAGTTTCAAGCTTAACAACTCTGATGGAAAGGTGATCAACAAAGATGCAAAGAAAGTAACAAAGAAGACTGGGACTCCCAAGAAGGCTGCTGCCAAGCCTGCTGCCAAGCCAGCTGCTAAGAAGAGTGGGAAAGCCAAGACAACGAGCAAAAAGGTGGCTGATCCCAAGAAGACCCCGAAGAAGTCTAAGTCTACTACAAAGGTGACGCCAAAGAAGGCAGCACCAAAGACAAAGAAGCCAGCAGCAAAGAAGGCTGCTACACCCAAGAAACCGCCAGCAAAGAAACCGCCAGCAAAGAAATTGCCAGCAAAGAAGGTGGTGAAAAAGGTTGCTTCAAAAACCAAGAAGACTGCTGCAAAGAAGTAAAACACTTTACTCTCCCTTTTATTTTAACAAACCGGCTTTTTTCAAAGCCACCACCAGTGCAGGAGACTAACCTTGTCTAAATTTTTTTTATCCCATATTGTTTGTCCATTCATCTGTCATGCAATTTACATTTTGAAGATGGGGTTTGGTTCAAGTAAACTCCATTGGCGCTATTATGTTTCTCACGCATGCGTACGTAGTGGTTCCCAACCCTATTTCCTTTTTTATTTTATAATGGAATTTTATAATGGCTATATCTACACAAATGAAAGTCTATTGGCAGTGAAAATGAAAGTCTTGCTGGGCGGACGCTATTCGATATAGGTTTTTTAATTTTTTTTAATTTTTTATTATTTTTTTTTGATTAACGAAGGACGTTCTGTTGTTGGTTGTTGTTGCTGTTATACTAATGATAAAATAAAAAATAAAAGAAGTTAATCACGCGACCAGGAAATTGTTCTCTTTAATACGTAGTGGTTCTCAACCGTATTCCTTTTTTATTTTATATTATATGGATATATCTACACAAATGAAAGTCTATTGGCAGTGAAAATGAAAGTCTTGCTGCTATTCGATATAGGTTTTTTTATTTATTATTTTATTTTTTTATTATTATTTTTTTAAAGATAACGAAGGACGTTCTGTTGTTGGTTGTTGTTGCTGTTATACTACTAATGATTAAAAAAAAGAAAAGAAAGTTAATCACACGACCAGGAAATTGTTCTCTTTAAAATGACGTTGTGGTGAATACTACGGAAGGCAATAAACATGTTCGTACTGTTCCGTTGCTTTTACATTTGGAGTCTGAATTATCTGACCAATAGAAGGGGCGATTCTTGAGCACTGAAAGAGTTAGATTTCTATTGGCGGATCATGTAAGGAGTTCACTCCAGAGTCGAAAAAATCAGTGCGCGTCAATTAATTTTCGCGGTATATATTTTAACGCACTTATCTTAAACGCGCGCGCTAAAATGGAGGGTCCACAAAAAAAAAAGTAATATTAAAACTTCATAAAACAACAAATGCAGCAAAAACCAAAAGTAACACAACTTCATATTAAAACTTCATGCAGAAAAAACCAACAACAAACAATTCAACAAACCAAATCATCAGAGGACAATGGGTACTGTTTTTGATTGATGCTGCCAAAAGCATCAGCAGTTATGCCGGCATTCCTCTCCCTCCACATAAACTCATCGAATGAAGGAAGTTGATCACGACGAACCCCCTTCATCCTTTTAAACTTTATCTTCGCCTGCAGAAAATCAATTTATCTACATACAGTGTATATCTTGTGGTATAACTCACACTATTCCAGTAGGATTCCACATTTTGTGTGTGCACACCTGTGAATGGATTTAAAAACTGTATTGAAGGTTAACAGTCTGATGAGCAACCACTTCAGGCAGAGTAGCATCTGTACGCAGCCCACTGATCCGAATGGATTATCGTTCCATTTGCAACATGAGACCGTATGATGGGGAGTAATGTTGCAGCGTCTCTCCGGGGAACTATTTGCATGTAACTTGAAAATTTGTGTTGAACAACTACATAGAATGGAGTGAAATTGTGATTGTTTCCAGCGCAGGAGTATGACTGGTGTCCACCAATCCAAACACCCATATGTCAGAGGTTGGTGGCCGGCCCCTATGATGCTGTATCCACAATAATTATAATAATGATGCTATTCTGATAATGATGCTATGGCCACAAGAATGTAGTGTTGATTGACAATTAGAATGTGACAATTGACAACACACCTTAGGCTTGTGACTGAATTGGGACTCATCAATTTGGATGATGACTCCAGGCCCATCTAAGATTATTGGATAGCTACAAAGGGCTGTTGAGCAAACTTCCCGCAACCATTGGTACACATTAATCGCAGTTGGTCGACTGCACCCTGCTTGACTTCTTACGTCCAACCATAGTTACATTGCAACTGTACACCAAGATACAACACCAAACATGTTCATCATAATAATAATTATTATCCTATTATTATTACTTTTTAGATATTTTTCCCCTTACATTCCACAAGTAACAGTACTTGCCAAAAGAGATTTGTTCCTACAATAGGCAATAATTTCCTTGTTTTCCCCAAATGCAATCGACCTGATCGTTGTTGAAGCCATCTCGCTCTGTACATAGCGCGACCGTTTAAGATCAGTACGTACCGCGAAAATTAATTGACGCGCACTGATTTTTCCCGACTCTGGAGTCATGATCCCTATTGGCTAGCAAATAGTTATCGCAGAATCGTACGTTTCTGAAATATTTTTATAGCTAGCATTCCAATTATGCGAAAGTTGCGATCGGGTAGTTAGATAACCTTGGTCCCGACCTCATTGTAGAAGACTAGCATCTAGTCGGATTGGACGCAAGATCATCCGTTAGATCCGTTGGCTGCTTGGTTCACGCAAGAAACGCACGCAACGCAGTCTTGACTGGCCTAAGTCACATGGTAATCCTAATGAGTCATGTGATTGAATAGGTTTGCTGCATATTTGAGCGCAAATTACGGTCAGTGAAGCACGTATCGTCAACCATGCATTAGGAAGGATTTGTCTTTCAAATACCATTGGCATTTTGTGTCCTTGGAATCCATTGAATCCAGGTTAGTTATCTATGTCAGTTGAAGGTTGAGTCAATGAATAATGTCTGCTGCATGCCAAACCTATCGATTGAGGAAGTATTGATAATTGCCTAAGTGGCAAATTGGCATGTTATATCAGCTGCAAGGAGCTCTTGCAAGTCGACTTTTTCTCGACTTCTAGCCATAGTTAGTGAGAGAAGAAGGAAGAAGTTAGTCAGCAGTGTGCATTAAGGTTGGGTCAACATTAGTGACATAGCTGGACAACATGTTGCTGCAAACAACAGACCTGCTCATGTTATATGTTGTTCATGAATGTTTTCCCTTCATTAATAAGGGTTGCAGCTAATGGTGAAACCCATTTGTCTGTGTGGGAGGGAGGTGCAGATTCAAATGCTAGGGTTAGGAGCAGGATAGTCTCTAGTACGACTCGTTATCACCTATATGGGGATGGAAGAGTGTTAAGGTTTGTTATGCTAATGAGCATGCTTTGTGGGAGTGTGTGTGTATCGGGTTTTGGGCCATTTCAACTTAATAAGCTGAATATATTACGATTCAGAACTTTGGTTTCTTTTTACATTTTATTATTAATTTGGGGGGGGGGGGGGGGGGGGGGGGGGGAGGGGGAGTGGGCACGGAGGAGAGTCTTAACGCCCAAATCTTCACGCCCAAACAAAACCTACAGAAAAGCTCTCATCTGTGTTTATGGTGTCATCTTCATGACCCTGCCCTGCTGACATCAGTTCCTTACATTGTTTGTATCCAGTTGTTAGCTACATTCTGCTCAAGACACACATAGATTGCTAGTGTACCCAGATGACTTGCTGGGAGAGAAGGATGATGAACACCAGATGAGGGTTAACCGCCTCGGTATAATATCAATGCACGAACTTGCAACATGTGGTTGCCACACACACATGGCAACAAAAACGATAAAAACTTAGGTACAAAAAAACAACAACAACAAAGAACCCCACTAGTATACCGTACTGAACGTGTGCAAACTTTAAAAAAATTTGAACTAACCAAGTAAAATGACTGTACTCTGCAAAATTTCGGACTTTCTTCTATCTACCAACTGTGATTTGTCGCCACGGGGATTAAATATCTGAGGTCCTCATAACCAATGCTGTACCCTAACTCTAACGCAAGTCTGAGACTGACTTTGCATGTAGCTCCTTTGAACATGCGTACACTGCCAGAAATTAGTTGCCGAGCAACTCAGAAATATCACTCGACGCCAGTCTTTGAGAACAAGCCCTGTCAGTAGAATTGGTAGGAGTGATGGATCTTCTCGCAAAGCTCTGAGAAAATTTGTATTCCTTGCACACCATACTTGGCAATAAGGTATTATTATTATGCAGATTCAGCAGCTGGTGTCGTGGAACTTAGCCAGCAATATAAGCTATTTTGTTGTGCTATGGCACATTCAATTGGGTATTGAATCTGAACATTTGGCCCAGGTTTTGTGCTTGAACTTTAATCATCCTTTAATTCGAAACTAAGTACACTCTCCAGCAATGGACTGAAAATGACAGGCTGTTCATGCTTGATGTGTTAATGCTCTTAGCTGTAATGAGGAGGGATTATCACAATTTCCGGCGAAATTCTAACACATACAAGGCAAAGTTTCTGACTGCTTCGATCAGCCTTTCATCATCTATATTATGGATGAAACCTAGATGAAACCTAAATAAAGCACACCAAACTCAAATAAAGCACACCAAACTCAAATAAAGCACACCAAACTCAAATAAAGCACACCAAACTCAAATGGAGCACACCAATATGTTGCAATTGGTGCACTGCAACCGATCAAGAACGGACTATTCTGGGACAGAAAAGCGACATGTCATGCAGTTGCACGGTGTTCACAATGACATGTTGCAGTGCACCATGTTTCAAAGCTACATAGCATATTGTGAACTGGCTTTAATACTAGCTTTGGTAGGCCAACAAGCTGTAGGTATTTTTGTAGGAGAGGGAGGGGTTGAGTCGAGTTGAAAGTTGAAAACACCACACACTGGGTTGAAGCAGGTTGAAGTAGGTTGATCATAGCTGTATGGGGACACACTGGACCAGAACTATGTTGAGGCAGGTTGAAGTAGGTTTATAATAGCTCTATGGGGGCACACACTGGACCAACACCACACTGGGTTGAGGCAGGTTGAAGTAGGTTGACCATAGCTGTATGGGGACACACTGGACCAACACCACACTGGGTTGAGGCAGTTTGAAGTAGTTTATAATAGCTCTATGGGGACACACACTGGACCAAGACCACACTGGCTTGAGGCAGGTTGATGTAGGTTGACCATAGCTCTATGGGGCCACACACTGGACCAGCACACTGGGTTGAGGCAGGTTGAAGTAGGTTGACAATAGCTCTATGGGGACACACACTGGACCAATACCACACTTGGTTGAGGCAGGTTGAAGTAGGTTTATAATAGCTCTATGGGGGCACACACTGGACCAACACCACACTGGGTTGAGTCAGGTTGAGTAGGTTGACCATAGTACACACACTGGACCAACACCACACTGGGTTGAGGCAGGTTGAAGTAGGTTGACCATAGCTCTATGGGGCCACACACTGGACCAGCACACTGGGTTGAGGCAAGTTGAAGTAGGTTGACAATAGCTCTATGGGGACACACACTGGACCAGTACCACACTGGGTTGAGGCAGGTTGAAGTAGATTGACCATAGCTGTATGGGGACACACTGGACCAACACCACACTGGGTTGAGGCAGTTTGAAGTAGGTTGACCATAGCTGTATGGGGACACACTGGACCAACACCACACTGGGTTGAGGCAGTTTGAAGTAGTTTATAATAGCTCTATGGGGACACACACTGGACCAAGACCACACTGGCTTGAGGCAGGTTGATGTAGGTTGACCATAGCTCTATGGGGCCACACACTGGACCAGCACACTGGGTTGAGGCAGGTTGAAGTAGGTTGACAATAGCTCTATGGGGACACACACTGGACCAATACCACACTTGGTTGAGGCAGGTTGAAGTAGGTTTATAATAGCTCTATGGGGGCACACACTGGACCAACACCACACTGGGTTGAGTCAGGTTGAGTAGGTTGACCATAGCTGTATGGGTACACACACTGGACCAACACCACACTGGGTTGAGGCAGGTTGAAGTAGGTTGACCATAGCTCTATGGGGCCACACACTGGACCAGCACACTGGACCAGCACACTGGGTCAGCACACTGGGTTGAGGCAAGGTGAAGTAGGTTGACAATAGCTCTATGGGGACACACACTGGACCAGCACCACACTGGGTTGAGGCAGGTTGAAGTAGATTGACAATAACTTTATGGGGACAGACAAAACATATGATATTAGTGCCAGCTGCCGGCAAGTTATACCTGCTATCTAATTAGCAGAATCAATTGACAACATCGTAAGAGGGATTCTGTTACAAACTCCTTGTAGACAGACTCACTAATACCTGGCTGTATTTACCATAGTTTGCATAGTTTCAACACTCTGTTGCAAAATTTACCAAGAAGTATGGCTGTCGTGACTAAAGACAGCCAATGTACATGTTCAGCACCAGAGAAAGCAGCTGTTGTCTTCCAGCTTTACTGGTGGAGACTTGGGTTACTTGTGATGATTCGTTGGAAGTAGAATAGTAGTAGTGGTAGTATAGTAGTAGTGAGTATAGTAGTAGGTAGTGGTGGTAGAGTAGTACTGGCAGTATAGTTGGAGTAGTATAGTAGTAGTAGTAGTATAATAGTAGTATTAGTATAGTAGTAGTGGTAGTATAGTAGTAGGTAATTGGAGTAGTGGTAGTAGTAGTAGTAGTAGTAGTAGTGATAATAAGTGGTAGTAGTAGTATAGTAGTAATGGCAGTACAGTAGTTAAGTAGTAGTAGTAATTAGTGATTGAGCAAGCCTTCACTGGGGAGTTTAGTGGTATAGTTTTATTGTGTGTAGCTATCTACAGTATATGTAGTCACTATGGGATGTCCTTTTTAATGAAACGGATTTACGTAAACTAGAAGTTGTTGTCTTGAGGGGAAAAAACAGACAAGATTTGAGTATCAAGGAAAAGAACAGGCTGCACAGGAGGTTTGACAGGATGCACAGTTTATTATTAATTTTTTTATGGAAAAAGTCAATAGCCAAGAGGCTATTGTGTATGTTGGTACAGCTTTCAGGACCAGCAAGCTGGAGTCATTCCGTACTCAATTCCTCAACACAAATGTAACTACGGAGATTCATTCCTTGTGTTTAGACTACATTCTGAGTTGGGGGACATTAGTGACACAGACAGCCATTTTGGTGGCCACAGAGGAATACGCCCCAAAACACAAAAGAAGAAGCTAAAGAAGAAAGACAAACTGAATGCATCTAGTGAGTGGAGGAGAGGTGTGCTATGCTGACACACACACAGGACCAAACTGAATGTATCTAGTGAGTGGAGGAGAGGTGTGCTATGCTGAATACATACACAGGACCAAACTGAATGTATCTAGTGAGTGGAGAGGAGGTGTGCTATGCTGAATACATACACAGGACCAAACTGAATGTATCTAGTGAGTGGAGGAGAGGTGTGCTATGCTGAATACAACCAAGACTGCTATGTATGTATCTAAAGCGAAACGTCTGAACTTGTTGTCAGCCAATGCATGATCTTGCCCTTCAGTGCTCTGACGGTTCAACGAGCACTGCCTGGCAACCATACTCTTAGGTGCGTCCATCTTTGCTTCACACGTTCATCCTCGCTTTACGGGAAGTAGCTTCCAAGTCTTCTTAGTAAAAACATACTCTCTCTGCCATACTTCACGTGCATGTGTCGGCCATACTTTGCATGCATGTGTCGGCCATACTTCGCATGCATGTGTCAGCCATACTTCGCATGCATGCGTCGGCTATGCTTTGCATGCATGCATGCATCGGCCATGCTTCGCATGCATGCATCGGCCATGCTTCGCATGCATGCATCGGCCATGCTTCGCATGCATGCATCGGCCATGCTTCGCATGCATGCATCCCAGTTAGCCTATAAGTTAACGCCTCTGAAGAACATGCATGTACACTTCCCATGTACGCAAAAACATAAGAAACCCAAGTACCTGGCGGCAGGATGCTTCAGCTCACCACACAATGCATTGCATTCTCTTAGTAGTAGTAATAGTAAGTATTAGTAGTAGTAATAGTAGTAGTAATAGTAGTAGTAATAGTAGTAGTATTAATAGTAGTAGTAATAGTAGTGGTAGTAATAGTCGTAGTAGTAGTAGTAGTAGTAATAGTAGTGATATTAGCACTGGTAGTAGTATTGATCGTAGTAGTAGTAGTAATATAGTGGTAGTAGTCATAGTATTAGTAGTAGTAGTATAAGTATTAGTAGTAGTAGTTGAGTAGTACTAGTAGGGTTTCCAGGATTTTTCAACTTGGGGGGGGGGGGATTCAGCAGGACTGGTATTTAGCAACAATAGCAACTTTAATAGATGGGGCGGGCAACTTGGTAATGGTGTTCTGGCTTCAATCGGTACTAGGTCCTGGCATTAGGATCTGTGGAACTGCAAGTGCTGTGGTGTGTGTGTGTGTGGGTGTGTGTGTGTGTAGAGGGTGTGAGGTGGAGAGAGTGTATGCTCATTCCATTACCTTGTTCCGTGTAGATGAGGCGATTGACGTGCACTTACATGTATACTCCATCTCTCTATCACTCCTCGACCTTGCCACTTCTTCCCCTCTCCCTCATCATCCTCTGCACTTCTCTTATTCCCAACCCACCCCGCCTCTCCTTCCTTCTGCATCTCCCCTCAATCTTCCATTCCCTTCCTCCTTTCCCTTTAGCTCTCTCTCGCTTGCTTCCCTTCCTTACCGTCCCTTCTCATTTCTATCATCCCCTCCCTCTGTCCTCTCCCATCCCTATCTTTCAGACATGAGTCGAGATTATCGAACACTGCGTTCTGGAGGTCTGTTCAACTCCATCATCAGCTCGCTGAAGAGGAGTGGCTCTCAGAGAGCTGAACCGGCTCCAGAGCCAGAAGATTTGGGTCTGAAGACGCTCCGTCAGGTAATGTAGACTGTGTTAGTGTGTGTGTGTGTGGAGTGTGACTGATGCCTCAACCATGTCATACGCCAGGTAATCATGTTGCCGGCCAATAGGATGGGGTGGTGGGGAGTGATGGAAGGGGCGGGGTTGACTCTCATTGTCTCAAATTATCCTCTTCCTTCCCTTCCCTTGGATCTGGTTAGTCCTCTCTCCTATTATTTCACAAACTCGGGGGTACTTGTTCTTCCATAATGAAAAATTCATATGCAGGGTTTCATTTAGGTGTGGGTGAGGCTGCCCCCCTTGGAAACTTTTTGCCCCCCCCCCCCCCCATGGAAATTGTATTATTAAAATTCATTACAAACTTTGTCACATCTTTAAACATCATGCCCCCCCCCTTAAAATCCAGATACCTCCAGTTGCCCCCCCTTGGACAATTTTCTAAATGAAACCCTGATATGCATATACAGTTTGTTATACAAGGGGGGGAACCCCTTTTATCTTACAAAACTCCAAGATGTCTTTTAAAAGGAGAGTCTCATTTCTGGTGCTTACCCCCGTGGTGTGTAGATTTGTAGAAGTGGGAGGACAGATGTATGGAACCTGATATATAAATATGTGTGTGAATGAAACCTGGTATATACCTGTATATACCTGTATGCACGTGCTGTGTGTGGGTATAGATGTATGCACATGCTGTGTGTGGGTATACATGTACATGTATGCACATGCTGTGTGTGGGTATAGATGCACATGCTGTGTGTGGGTATATATGCACATGCTGTGTGTGGGTATAGATGCACATGCTGTGTGTGGGTATAGATGCACGTGTGGTGTGTGGGTATAGATGCACATGCTGTGTGTGGGTATAGATGTTTGATCAAAATAATCACAATAATCACCAAATTCCCATTTTTTATTTCTCATGTCCCCACAAAACACACTTGGCATAGGGGGACGGATGTGGTGAGGGATCGGGTCTAGAGGGGAAGGCCCAACCATTGGCATAGTAATTGCTATCACATATTTTGAAGTGCTAGTTGATGTAGCAACTACCCACAGAGCTGTGCTACATGCTACACTCCTTTGCTATACACACTCATTATCATGCACATGTATGCAGTCAGTGTGGATTGGTAGAGCAGCTAGCTACCACAGAGCTGTGCTACACTCCCTTGCTATTCTTAGAAATTCTCGACTGACCATTCTGACCCAAGCACTTGTCTAGCCTTCGTCTCCCCCCACCTTTCAAAGTCCTATATCTGGCCCTGCCATCCAGCAGGCAAGATCCGTAAGAAGAGGTCCTAATTTAAGCAGCCATAGCTGTATATAACTGGCTTGTAACCATGCTGGTGTTCTCTGAAGAATTACTACATCCATCCATGGCCGCAGAGCAGCATCAGTGTTGGCATCAACCGACTTATTTGAGGTGGTCCTTGAGTGGTTCTGTGTCTGAATGAGAGTGTGTGGATGTATTCTCCTGCAAGACTTTAGAGCAGTCACTATAGCCTAATCCGCTTGGCTGCACAACTCCTCTGCATTGAAATTACACATCTCCGTCACTGTGTCCTTACACACACACACACACATACACACACACACACACATACACACACACACACACACACACACACACACATATACATACATCAGTGTTTCATTTAGGGGGGTGGTCGTGGCTGCCCCCCCTTGGAAATTGTATTATTAAAATTCTTATTGATGTTGATGGTGCTTGACATCAAGCCCCCCCTTAATTAATATCCAGATTCCTCCAGTTGCCCCCCCCCCCCCCCCCCGGACACTTTTCTAAATGAAACCCTGCACATGCACCTCCCCTTTTCCGCTACCCAGTGTGAATACCTGTTATGGTTACCACCAAGCAGGCTTCCGTATCCATGTCAGACTTCCTTCTCGGGCTTCAGCCAAGTTTCCCTCTCCACTGGTGACATATTTACTTGCTCTTGGTCCATTATGGCCAGAAAACTGTGGACAATCCAGGCAACTTAGGGCTGGGACCAGGGCTAATTATGTAGGGTTAGGACCAGGGCTAAGGATGTAGGGCTAGGACAAGGGCTAAGGATGTAGGGCTAGGACCAGGGCTAAGGATGTAGGGCTAGGACCAGGGCTAAGGATGTATGGCTAGGACCAGGGCTAAGGATGTAGGGCTAGGACCAGATGTAGGGCTAGGACCAGGGCTAAGGATGTAGGGCTAGGACCAGGGCTAAGGATGTAGGGTTAGGGACAGGGCTAATGATGTAGGGCTAGGACCAGGGCTAAGGATGTAGGGCTAGGACCAGGGCTAAGGATGTAGGGCTAGGACCAGGGCTAATGATGTAGGGTTAGGACCAGGGCTAATGATGTAGGGCTAGGACCAGGGCTAAGGATGTAGGGTTAGGGACAGGGCTAAGGATGTAGGGTTAGGACCAGGGCTAATGATGTAGGGCTAGGACCAGGGCTAAGGATGTAGGGCTAGGACCAGGGCTAAGGATGTAGGGTTAGGACCAGGGCTAATGATGTAGGGCTAGGACTAAGGCTAAGGATGTAGGGTTAGGGACAGGGCTAAGGATGTAGGGCTAGGACCAGGGCTAAGGATGTATGGCTAGGACCAGGGCTAAGGATGTAGGGCTGGGACCAGGGCTAAGGATGTAGGGCTAGGACCAAGTCTAAGGATGTAGGGCTAGGACAAGGGCTAAGGATGTAGGGCTAGGACCAGGGCTAATGATGTAGGGTTAGGGACAGGGCTAAGGATGTAGGGCTAGGACCAGGGCTAATGATGTAGGGCTAGGACAAGGGCTAAGGATGTAGGGTTAGGACCAGGGGGGCTAATGATGTAGGGTTAGGGACAGGGCTAAGGATGTGGGGCTAGGACCAGGGCTAATGATGTAGGGACCAGGGCTAAGGATGTAGGTTTAGGACCAGGGCTAAGGATGTAGGGCTAGGACCAGGGCTAAGGATGTAGGGCTAGGACCAGGGCTAAGGATGTAGGGCTAGGACCAGGGCTAAGGATGTAGGGCTAGGACCAGGGCTAAGGATGTAGGGCTAGGACCAGGGCTAAGGATGTAGGGCTAGGACCAGGGCTAAGGATGTAGGGTTAGGACCAGGGCTATTGATGTAGGGTTAGGGACAGGGCTAAGGATGTAGGGCTAGGACCAGGGCTAAGGATGTAGGGCTAGGACCAGGGCTAAGGATGTAGGGTTAGGACCAGGGCTAAGGATGTGGGGCTGGGACCAGGGCCAAGGATGTAGGGCTAGGACCAGGGCTAAGGATGTAGGGTTAGGGACAGGGCTAATGATGTAGGGCTAGGACCAGGGCTAATGATGTAGGGTTAGGACCAGGGCTAATGATGTAGGTCTAGGACCAGGGCTAAGGATGTAGGGCTAGGACCAGGGCTAAGGATGTAGGGCTAGGACCAGGGCTAAGGATGTAGGGTTAGGGACAGGGCTAAGGATGTAGGGTTAGGACTAGGGCTAATGATGTAGGGCTAGGACCAGGGCTAAGGATGTAGGGCTAGGACCAGGGCTAAGGATGTAGGGTTAGGACCAGGGCTAAGGATGTAGGGCTAGGACCAAGGCTAAGGATGTAGGGTTAGGGACAGGGCTAAGGATGTAGGGCTAGGACCAGGGCTAAGGATGTAGGGCTAGGACCAGGGCTAAGGATGTAGGGCTGGGACCAGGGCTAAGGATGTAGGGCTAGGACCAGGGCTAAGGATGTAGGGCTAGGACAAGGGCTAAGGATGTAGGGCTAGGACCAGGGCTAATGATGTAGGGTTAGGGACAGGGCTAAGGATGTAGGGCTAGGACCAGGGCTAATGATGTAGGACAAGGGCTAAGGATGTAGGGTTAGGACCAGGGGGGCTAATGATGTAGGGTTAGGGACAGGGCTAAGGATGTAGGCTAGGACCAGGGCTAATGATGTAGGGCTAGGACCAGGGCTAAGGATGTAGGGTTAGGACCAGGGCTAAGGATGTAGGGCTAGGACCAGGGCTAAGGATGTAGGGCTAGGACCAGGGCTAAGGATGTAGGGCTAGGACCAGGGCTAAGGATGTAGGGCTAGGACCAGGGCTAAGGATGTAGGGCTAGGGACAGGGCTAAGGATGTAGGGCTAGGACCAGGGCTAAGGATGTAGGGCTGGGACCAGGGCTAAGGATGTAGGGCTAGGACCAGGGCTAAGGATGTAGGGCTAGGACCAGGGCTAAGGATGTAGGGCTAGGACCAGGGCTAAGGATATAGGGCTGGGACCAGGGCTAAGGATGTATGGCTAGGACCAGGGCTAAGGATGTAGGGCTAGGACCAGATGTAGGGCTAGGACCAGGGCTAAGGATGTAGGGCTAGGACCAGGGCTAAGGATGTAGGGTTAGGGACAGGGCTAATGATGTAGGGCTAGGACCAGGGCTAAGGATGTAGGGCTAGGACCAGGGCTAAGGATGTAGGGCTAGGACCAGGGCTAATGATGTAGGGTTAGGACCAGGGCTAATGATGTAGGGCTAGGACCAGGGCTAAGGATGTAGGGTTAGGGACAGGGCTAAGGATGTAGGGTTAGGACCAGGGCTAATGATGTAGGGCTAGGACCAGGGCTAAGGATGTAGGGCTAGGACCAGGGCTAAGGATGTAGGGTTAGGACCAGGGCTAAGGATGTAGGGCTAGGACTAAGGCTAAGGATGTAGGGTTAGGGACAGGGCTAAGGATGTAGGGCTAGGACCAGGGCTAAGGATGTATGGCTAGGACCAGGGCTAAGGATGTAGGGCTGGGACCAGGGCTAAGGATGTAGGGCTAGGACCAAGTCTAAGGATGTAGGGCTAGGACAAGGGCTAAGGATGTAGGGCTAGGACCAGGGCTAATGATGTAGGGTTAGGGACAGGGCTAAGGATGTAGGGCTAGGACCAGGGCTAATGATGTAGGGCTAGGACAAGGGCTAAGGATGTAGGGTTAGGACCAGGGGGGCTAATGATGTAGGGTTAGGGACAGGGCTAAGGATGTGGGGCTAGGACCAGGGCTAATGATGTAGGGCTAGGACCAGGGCTAAGGATGTAGGTTTAGGACCAGGGCTAAGGATGTAGGGCTAGGACCAGGGCTAAGGATGTAGGGCTAGGACCAGGGCTAAGGATGTAGGGCTAGGACCAGGGCTAAGGATGTAGGGCTAGGACCAGGGCTAAGGATGTAGGGCTAGGACCAGGGCTAAGGATGTAGGGCTAGGACCAGGGCTAAGGATGTAGGGTTAGGACCAGGGCTAAGGATGTAGGGTTAGGACCAGGGCTATTGATGTAGGGTTAGGGACAGGGCTAATGATGTAGGGCTAGGACCAGGGCTAAGGATGTAGGGCTAGGACCAGGGCTAATGATGTAGGGTTAGGACCAGGGCTAATGATGTAGGTCTAGGACCAGGGCTAAGGATGTAGGGCTAGGACCAGGGCTAAGGATGTAGGGCTAGGACCAGGGCTAAGGATGTAGGGTTAGGGACAGGGCTAAGGATGTAGGGTTAGGACTAGGGCTAATGATGTAGGGCTAGGACCAGGGCTAAGGATGTAGGGCTAGGACCAGGGCTAAGGATGTAGGGTTAGGACCAGGGCTAAGGATGTAGGGCTAGGACCAAGGCTAAGGATGTAGGGTTAGGGACAGGGCTAAGGATGTAGGGCTAGGACCAGGGCTAAGGATGTAGGGCTAGGACCAGGGCTAAGGATGTAGGGCTGGGACCAGGGCTAAGGATGTAGGGCTAGGACCAGGGCTAAGGATGTAGGGCTAGGACAAGGGCTAAGGATGTAGGGCTAGGACCAGGGCTAATGATGTAGGGTTAGGGACAGGGCTAAGGATGTAGGGCTAGGACCAGGGCTAATGATGTAGGGCTAGGACAAGGGCTAAGGATGTAGGGTTAGGACCAGGGGGGCTAATGATGTAGGGCTAGGACCAGGGCTAAGGATGTAGGGTTAGGACCAGGGCTAAGGATGTGGGGCTGGGACCAGGGCCAAGGATGTAGGGCTAGGACCAGGGCTAAGGATGTAGGGTTAGGGACAGGTCTAATGATGTAGGGCTAGGACCAGGGCTAAGGATGTAGGGCTAGGACCAGGGCTAATGATGTAGGGTTAGGACCAGGGCTAATGATGTAGGTCTAGGACCAGGGCTAAGGATGTAGGGCTAGGACCAGGGCTAAGGATGTAGGGCTAGGACCAGGGCTAAGGATGTAGGGTTAGGGACAGGGCTAAGGATGTAGGGTTAGGACTAGGGCTAATGATGTAGGGCTAGGACCAGGGCTAAGGATGTAGGGCTAGGACCAGGGCTAAGGATGTAGGGTTAGGACCAGGGCTAAGGATGTAGGGCTAGGACCAAGGCTAAGGATGTAGGGTTAGGGACAGGGCTAAGGATGTAGGGCTAGGACCAGGGCTAAGGATGTAGGGCTAGGACCAGGGCTAAGGATGTAGGGCTGGGACCAGGGCTAAGGATGTAGGGCTAGGACCAGGGCTAAGGATGTAGGGCTAGGACAAGGGCTAAGGATGTAGGGCTAGGACCAGGGCTAATGATGTAGGGTTAGGGACAGGGCTAAGGATGTAGGGCTAGGACCAGGGCTAATGATGTAGGGCTAGGACAAGGGCTAAGGATGTAGGGTTAGGACCAGGGGGGCTAATGATGTAGGGTTAGGGACAGGGCTAAGGATGTAGGCTAGGACCAGGGCTAATGATGTAGGGCTAGGACCAGGGCTAAGGATGTAGGGTTAGGACCAGGGCTAAGGATGTAGGGCTAGGACCAGGGCTAAGGATGTAGGGCTAGGACCAGGGCTAAGGATGTAGGGCTAGGACCAGGGCTAAGTATGTAGGGCTAGGACCAGGGCTAAGGATGTAGGGCTAGGACCAGGGCTAAGGATGTAGGGCTAGGACCAGGGCTAAGGATGTAGGGCTAGGGACAGGGCTAAGGATGTAGGGCTAGGACCAGGGCTAAGGATGTAGGGCTGGGACCAGGGCTAAGGATGTAGGGCTAGGACCAGGGCTAAGGATGTAGGGCTAGGACCAGGGCTAAGGATGTAGGGCTAGGACCAGGGCTAAGGATATAGGGCTGGGACCAGGGCTAAGGATGTAGGGCTGGGACCAGGGCTATGGATGTAAGGCTGGGACCAGGGCTAAGGATGTAGGGTTAGGACCAGGGCTAAGGATGTAGGGCTAGGACCAGGGCTAAAGATGGACCAGGGCTAAGGATGTAGGGTTAGGACCAGGGCTAAGGATGTAGGACTAGGACCAGGGCTAAGGATGTAGGGCTAGGACCAAGGCTAAGGATGTAGGGTTAAGGACCAGGGCTAAGGATGTAGGGCTAGGACCAGGGCTAAGGATGTAGGGCTAGGACCAAGGCTAAGGATGTAGGGTTAGGGACAGGGCTAAGGATGTAGGGCTAGGACCAGGGCTAAGGATGTAGGGCTAGGACCAGGGCTAAGGATGTAGGGCTGGGACCAGGGCTAAGGATGTAGGTCTAGGACCAGGGCTAAGGATGTAGGGCTAGGACAAGGGCTAAGGATGTAGGGCTAGGACCAGGGCTAATGATGTAGGGTTAGGGACAGGGCTAAGGATGTAGGGCTAGGACCAGGGCTAATGATGTAGGGCTAGGACAAGGGCTAAGGATGTAGGGTTAGGACCAGGGGGGCTAATGATGTAGGGTTAGGGACAGGGCTAAGGATGTAGGGCTAGGACCAGGGCTAAGGATGTAGGGCTAGGACCAGGGCTAAGGATGTAGGGTTAGGACCAGGGCTAAGGATGTAGGGCTAGGACCAAGGCTAAGGATGTAGGGTTAGGGACAGGGCTAAGTATGTAGGGCTAGGACCAGGGCTAAGGATGTAGGGCTAGGACCAGGGCTAAGGATGTAGGGCTTGGACCAGGGCTAAGGATGTAGGGCTAGGACCAGGGCTAAGGATGTAGGTCTAGGACAAGGGCTAAGGATGTAGGGCTAGGACCAGGGCTAATGATGTAGGGTTAGGGACAGGGCTAAGGATGTAGGGCTAGGACCAGGGCTAATGATGTAGGGCTAGGACAAGGGCTAAGGATGTAGGGTTAGGACCAGGGGGGCTAATGATGTAGGGTTAGGGACAGGGCTAAGGATGTAGGGCTAGGACCAGGGCTAATGATGTAGGGCTAGGACCAGGGCTAAGGATGTAGGGTTAGGACCAGGGCTAAGGATGTAGGGCTAGGACCAGGGCTAAGGATGTAGGGCTAGGACCAGGGCTAAGGATGTAGGGCTAGGACCAGGGCTGACCAGGGCTAAGGATGTAGGGCTAGGACCAGGGCTAAGGATGTAGGGCTAGGACCAGGGCTAAGGATGTAGGGCTAGGACCAGGGCTATGGATGTAGGGCTAGGACCAGGGCTAAGGATGTAGGGCTAGGACCAGGGCTAAGGATGTAGGGCTGGGACCAGGGCTAAGGATGTAGGGCTAGGACCAGGGCTATGGATGTAGGGCTAAGGATGTAGGGCTAGGACCAGGACTAAGGATGTAGGGTTAGGACCAGGGCTATGGATGTAGGGCTAGGACCAGGGCTAAGGATGTAGGGCTAGGACCAGGGCTATGGATGTAGGGCTAGGACCAGGGCTAAGGATGTAGGGCTAGGACCAGGGCTATGGATGTAGGGCTAGGACCAGGGCTAAGGATGTAGGGCTGGGACCAGGGCTAAGGATGTAGGGCTAGGACCAGGGCTAATGATGTAGGGCTAGGATCAGGGCTAAGGATGTAGGGTTAGGGACAGGGCTAAGGATGTAGGGCTAGGACCAGGGCTAAGGATGTAGGGCTAGGACCAGGGCTAAGGATGTAGGGCTGGGACCAGGGCTAAGGATGTAGGGCTGGGACCAGGGCTAAGGATGTAGGGTTAGGACCAGGGCTATGGATGTAGGGCTAGGACCAGGGCTAAGGATGTAGGGTTAGGACCAGGGCTAAGGATGTAGGGTTAGGGACAGGGCTAAGGATGTAGGGCTAGGACCAGGGCTAAGGATGTAGGCTGGAACTGGGACCAGGGCTAAGGATATAGGGCTAGGACCAGGGCTAAGGATGTAGGGCTGGGACCAGGGCTAATGATGTAGGGCTAGGACCAGGGCTAAGGATGTAGGGCTAGGACCAGGGCTAGGGCTAGGACCAGGGCTAAGGATGTAGGGCTAGGACCAGGGCTAAGGATGTAGGGCTTGGACCAGGGCTAAGGATGTAGGGCTAGGACCAGGGCTAAGGATGTAGGTCTAGGACAAGGGCTAAGGATGTAGGGCTAGGACCAGGGCTAATGATGTAGGGTTAGGGACAGGGCTAAGGATGTAGGGCTAGGACCAGGGCTAATGATGTAGGGCTAGGACAAGGGCTAAGGATGTAGGGTTAGGACCAGGGGGGCTAATGATGTAGGGTTAGGGACAGGGCTAAGGATGTAGGGCTAGGACCAGGGCTAATGATGTAGGGCTAGGACCAGGGCTAAGGATGTAGGGTTAGGACCAGGGCTAAGGATGTAGGGCTAGGACCAGGGCTAAGGATGTAGGGCTAGGACCAGGGCTAAGGATGTAGGGGTAGGACCAGGGCTGACCAGGGCTAAGGATGTAGGGCTAGGACCAGGGCTAAGGATGTAGGGCTAGGACCAGGGCTAAGGATGTAGGGCTAGGACCAGGGCTATGGATGTAGGGCTAGGACCAGGGCTAAGGATGTAGGGCTAGGACCAGGGCTAAGGATGTAGGGCTGGGACCAGGGCTAAGGATGTAGGGCTAGGACCAGGGCTATGGATGTAGGGCTAAGGATGTAGGGCTAGGACCAGGACTAAGGATGTAGGGTTAGGACCAGGGCTATGGATGTAGGGCTAGGACCAGGGCTAAGGATGTAGGGCTAGGACCAGGGCTATGGATGTAGGGCTAGGACCAGGGCTAAGGATGTAGGGCTAGGACCAGGGCTATGGATGTAGGGCTAGGACCAGGGCTAAGGATGTAGGGCTGGGACCAGGGCTAAGGATGTAGGGCTAGGACCAGGGCTAATGATGTAGGGCTAGGATCAGGGCTAAGGATGTAGGGTTAGGGACAGGGCTAAGGATGTAGGGCTAGGACCAGGGCTAAGGATGTAGGGCTAGGACCAGGGCTAAGGATGTAGGGCTGGGACCAGGGCTAAGGATGTAGGGCTGGGACCAGGGCTAAGGATGTAGGGTTAGGACCAGGGCTATGGATGTAGGGCTAGGACCAGGGCTAAGGATGTAGGGTTAGGACCAGGGCTAAGGATGTAGGGTTAGGGACAGGGCTAAGGATGTAGGGCTAGGACCAGGGCTAAGGATGTAGGCTGGAACTGGGACCAGGGCTAAGGATATAGGGCTAGGACCAGGGCTAAGGATGTAGGGCTGGGACCAGGGCTAATGATGTAGGGCTAGGACCAGGGCTAAGGATGTAGGGCTAGGACCAGGGCTAGGGCTAGGACCAGGGCTAAGGATGTAGGGCTAGGACCAGGGCTAAGGATGTAGGGCTTGGACCAGGGCTAAGGATGTAGGGCTAGGACCAGGGCTAAGGATGTAGGTCTAGGACAAGGGCTAAGGATGTAGGGCTAGGACCAGGGCTAATGATGTAGGGTTAGGGACAGGGCTAAGGATGTAGGGCTAGGACCAGGGCTAATGATGTAGGGCTAGGACAAGGGCTAAGGATGTAGGGTTAGGACCAGGGGGGCTAATGATGTAGGGTTAGGGACAGGGCTAAGGATGTAGGGCTAGGACCAGGGCTAATGATGTAGGGCTAGGACCAGGGCTAAGGATGTAGGGTTAGGACCAGGGCTAAGGATGTAGGGCTAGGACCAGGGCTAAGGATGTAGGGCTAGGACCAGGGCTAAGGATGTAGGGCTAGGACCAGGGCTGACCAGGGCTAAGGATGTAGGGCTAGGACCAGGGCTAAGGATGTAGGGCTAGGACCAGGGCTAAGGATGTAGGGCTAGGACCAGGGCTATGGATGTAGGGCTAGGACCAGGGCTAAGGATGTAGGGCTAGGACCAGGGCTAAGGATGTAGGGCTGGGACCAGGGCTAAGGATGTAGGGCTAGGACCAGGGCTATGGATGTAGGGCTAAGGATGTAGGGCTAGGACCAGGACTAAGGATGTAGGGTTAGGACCAGGGCTATGGATGTAGGGCTAGGACCAGGGCTAAGGATGTAGGGCTAGGACCAGGGCTATGGATGTAGGGCTAGGACCAGGGCTAAGGATGTAGGGCTAGGACCAGGGCTATGGATGTAGGGCTAGGACCAGGGCTAAGGATGTAGGGCTGGGACCAGGGCTAAGGATGTAGGGCTAGGACCAGGGCTAATGATGTAGGGCTAGGATCAGGGCTAAGGATGTAGGGTTAGGGACAGGGCTAAGGATGTAGGGCTAGGACCAGGGCTAAGGATGTAGGGCTAGGACCAGGGCTAAGGATGTAGGGCTGGGACCAGGGCTAAGGATGTAGGGCTGGGACCAGGGCTAAGGATGTAGGGTTAGGACCAGGGCTATGGATGTAGGGCTAGGACCAGGGCTAAGGATGTAGGGTTAGGACCAGGGCTAAGGATGTAGGGTTAGGGACAGGGCTAAGGATGTAGGGCTAGGACCAGGGCTAAGGATGTAGGCTGGAACTGGGACCAGGGCTAAGGATATAGGGCTAGGACCAGGGCTAAGGATGTAGGGCTGGGACCAGGGCTAATGATGTAGGGCTAGGACCAGGGCTAAGGATGTAGGGCTAGGACCAGGGCTAGGGCTAGGACCAGGGCTAAGGATGTAGGGCTAGGACCAGGGTAGGGCTAGGACCAGGGCTAAGGATGTAGGGCTAGGACCAGGGCTAAGGATGTAGGGCTAGGACCAGGGCTAAGGATGTAGGGCTAGGACCAGGGCTAGGCTAGGACCAGGGCTAAGGATGTAGGGCAAGGACCAGGGCTAAGGATGTAGGGCTAGGACCAGGGCTAATGATGTAGGGCTGGGACCAGGGCTAAGGATGTAGGGCTAGGACCAGGGCTAAGGATGTAGGGCTGGGACCAGGGCTAATGATGTAGGGTTAGGGACAGGGCTAGAGATGTAGGGCTAGGACCATGACTAGGGATGTAGGGCTAGAGATATAGGGATGGTTGGGCAAGGACTTTGGCTATGGCTAGAAAATAGGGCTAGATTAGTTCTTGATTGCGGCTAGTTGAAGAGCATGCTGAGACAAGGTTGTTCAACCTTCTTGCACAAACCAATATCAGGTGGGCCCTAGTCCTAGCCAGTATCAGCTAGCCTACAATGTCAGGTAGGCCCCAGCCAGTATCAGGTGGTCCCTAGTCCTAGCCAGTATCAGCTAGCCTACAATGTCAGGTAGGCCCTAGCCAGTATCAGGTGGGCCCTAGTCCCAGCTAGCCTACAATGTCAGGTAGGCCCTAGCCAATATCTGGTGGGCCCTAGTATCAGCTACATAGCCTACAATGTCAGGTAGGCCCTAGCCAGTATCAGGTGGGCCCTAGTCCTAGCCCCTACAATGTCAGGTAGCCCTAGCCAATATCTGGTGGGCCCTTGTCCTAGGTAATTCAGGTATGTCCAAGCTGATGAGATTTGGCCCGGCGTGCCTATTAAATTCCCGCCACATAGTTATGGCAATGGAATGCCACAGAGACTCCAAAGGCATTTTCTCAGCATTGTCACACTTGCCGTGTCAGCTATAGTACACTGTATTGAGCGAGCGAGGGTAAAAAAATGTCACTTGAGCCAAGCCGGGCTGACTGACATTGGTCCCCCCTCCCTCTCCTCCCAGGTGATGACCACACCCCTCCTCCTTCCAGGCGTTGACCACACCCCTCCTTCCAGGTGTTGACCACCCCCCTCCTTCTAGGTGTTGACCACACCCCTCTCTCCCATGAGCTAGAGGCAGCGTGCAAACTGCTTGCGTTTTGCGAGCTCTAACATAGCTACTGTAGTTCGTAGATAACGAGGCAGCCATGAGGCGGCCATGTTATAATAATTGCTGAGCTATTGTTGGGAACGTGAAAATCACATGTGCAGATACATATCCCTGAAATAAAATGGCTGACACCAAGTACTATGCCGTTTTTGGCGATGGTGGCTTCCAATAAGGACGCCTTCCCAGTCCGGAGCTGCACCAGACTGTACAAAATCTACCCAGGCATCCATCTTGTTCCATGGGTGAAGGTTCGTCTAGATCCAACCTATCGTTTGGCCAAATCTTAGCTAATGGGTGTCCCGTAAAAAAACTGCCATGTACATGTATATAGGCACATTTGAGATGAAGAGCATTTTATTCAACCTCGTGATACAATATATGTGGGTACCCATGACCAGTCAGTGCATGTTCCTATGATTGCCATGGCGATGGCATCAACTTGAAAAGGTTTTGGGATGACCGCCTCTATGGTTACAGGATTTACCTATCACCTATCAACTAAATTCAACCGCATGTACTATTGAACCGCATGTACTATTGAACTGCATGTACTATTGAACCGCATGTACTATTGAACCGCATGTATTGTGGTTCTTGAATATTGATTCTCAGCTGACTTCAACTTTACCTTTTGGCAGCTTTGTTATTGCCAGTGACTAACACTTTCTGTGTACTACTTCCTTTGTTAGTGCCAGTGTTTCACTAACACTTCCTCTAACTACTTCCTTTGTTAGTGCCAGTGTTTCACTAACACTTCCTGTATACTACTTCCTTTGTTAGTGCCAGTGTTTCACTAACACTTCCTATATACTACTTCTTGTTAGTGTCAGTGTTTCACTAACACTTCCTCTAACTACTTCCTTTGTTAGTGTCAGTGTTCACTAACACTTCCTCTATACTACTTCTTGTTAGTGCCAGTGTTTCACTAACACTTCCTCTATACTACTTCCTTTGTTATTGTCAGTGACTAACACTTCCTCTAACTACTTCCTTTGTTAGTGCCAGTGTTTCACTAACACTTCCTCTACACTACTTCCTTTGTTAGTGCCAGTGTTTCACTAACACTTCCTCTATATTACTTCCTTTGTTAGTGCTAGTGTTTCACTAACACTTCCTCCAACTACTTCCTTTGTTAGTGCCAGTGTTTCACTAACACTTCCTCTAACTACTTACTACTTCCTTTGTTAGTGCTAGTGTTTCACTAACACTTCCTCTAACTACTTCCTTTGTTAGTGTCAGTGTTTCACTAACACTTCCTCTATACTACTTCCTTTGTTAGTGTCAGTGTTTCACTAACACTTCCTGTATACTACTTCCTTTGTTAGTGCCAGTGTTTCACTAACACTTCCTCTGTACTACTTCCTTTGTTAGTGCCAGTGTTTCACTAACACTTCCTGTATACTACTTCCTTTGTTAGTGCCAGTGTTTCACTAACACTTCCTCTATACTACTTCTTGTTAGTGTCAGTGTTTCACTAACACTTCCTCTAACTACTTCCTTTGTTAGTGTCAGTGTTTCACTAACACTTCCTCTATACTACTTCTTGTTAGTGTCAGTGTTTCACTAACACTTCCTCTAACTACTTCCTTTGTTAGTGTCAGTGTTTCACTAACACTTCCTCTAACTACTTCCTTTGTTAGTGCCAGTGTTTCACTAACACTTCCTCCACACTACTTCCTTTGTTAGTGCCAGTGTTTCACTAACACTTCCTCTATATTACTTCCTTTGTTAGTGCCAGTGTTTCACTAACACTTCCTCTATATTACTTCCTTTGTTAGTGCCAGTGTTTCACTAACACTTCCTCTATACCACTTCTTGTTAGTGTCAGTGTTTCAATAACACTTCCTCTAACTACTTCCTTTGTTAGTGTCAGTGTTTCACTAACACTTCCTCTATACTACTTCCTTTGTTAGTGTCAGTGTTTCAATAACACTTCCTCTAACTACTTCCTTTGTTAGTGTCAGTGTTTCACTAAAACTTCCTCTATACTACTTCCTTTGTTAGTGCCAGTGTTTCACTAACACTTCCTCTATATTACTTTGTTAGTGCCAGTGTTTCACTAACACTTCCTCTAACTACTTCCTTTGTTAGTGCCAGTGTTTCACTAACACTTCCTCTACACTACTTCCTTTGTTAGTGCCAGTGTTTCACTAACACTTCCTCTATATTACTTCCATTGTTAGTGCCAGTGTTTCACTAACACTTCCTCTAACTACTTCCTTTGTTAGTGTCAGTGTTTCACTAACACTTCCTCTAACTACTTCCTTTGTTAGTGCCAGTGTTTCACTAACACTTCCTCTATATTACTTCCTTTGTTAGTGCCAGTGTTTCACTAACACTTCCTCTATATTACTTCCTTTGTTAGTGCCAGTGTTTCACTAACACTTCCTCTATATTACTTCCTTTGTTAGTGCCAGTGTTTCACTAACACTTCCTCTGTACTACTTCCTTTGTTAGTGCCAGTGTTTCACTAACACTTCCTCTATACTACTTTCCCAATCCCGCCTATGATGCTGAATCCTCTAAATATATCTTGTGTTTCCTCTAATGTTGCACCTACTTCTCCTTCACTCCAAGCCTTATGCCTGACCTTCAGTTGCCAAGGAACTCTCATGCACTGCCCGTATACTTAGCTGAACTCGAAGAGTAGTCGAAGAAAAATGCTGGCAAAAAAAACAACGAACCCAGAGGTGTGATTACGAGATAATTCGATTTTCATTTATTTAAAATTGATGTGCTGGTTGGTATATATAGCTTCTTGGGGGCGTGGGGGGGGGGGGGGGGTGGGGAGCAGCGGTCACCCCCTTGAAATGATGTTAAAAATGAAACATTCTGCCACCCACCTATAATTCCACAAACCCTGAGTTGAAGGATGCTATGGCGCAAGTATTTAATATACTACAGGAAGTGGCTAGTATACTATATGAAGTGGCTAGTATACTACAGGAAGTGGCTATTATACTACAGGAAGTGGTTAGTTTACACTACAGGAAGTGGCTAGTATACTGCATGAAGTGGCCAGTATACTACATGAAGTGGCCAGTATACTACAGGAAGTGCTAGTAAACTTACAGGAAATGGCTAGTATACTACAGGAAGTGTTATCATTGAGTAATAAACCCACAAGCTTGAGATCCAACATAAGTGTACTACAGGAAGTGGCTATTATACTACAGGAAGTGGTCAGCATACTACAGGAAGTGCTAGTGCACTACATGAAGTGGCTAGTATACTAGTACAGGAAGTGGTCAGTATACTACAGGAAGTGCTAGTGCACTACATGAAGTGGCTAGTATACTACAGGAAGTGTTACAATGAGATTCATTGAGTAATATACCTACAAGCTTGAGATCCAACATAAGTGATTGTAGTATTATATGCAGAAAGTTTGTAGTTTTCCTATTGCTCTTCAGGTGGCCACTACGGAGCATGCTGGTTGAGAATGGAGTGCAGCTTTCAGGTTGTGCATAGATGGAAGCTTGCCAGCTGCAAGTAGCCAATCTTGCTGGAAGTCTAGGGAAAAGCGAATGTCGCCAACATAGAGTGGCACAATTATCAAAGGTCAGATAGAGGTCACTCCATTTTGAACTACCCTTCGATGTTTGTCAAAGTATACTGACAGTCGAGAGCTCCTTGGTGGCCCCGAGGGTCAGGCAGAAGGCTTGGAGTGTGGGAATAGGCAGGTGAGGAACCAGGAGATGCATCTAGAAGATCTATCATCCGAGGTGATGGGAGGATAGCACTTCCTGAGATGGAGGAAGTGATAGTGTCATGGGTGGAGCCATCACGTGGAGTTTTCTTGGCCTAATATCCAGAGGAAGCTCTTGCTACTCCATCGGAGTACTAGCAGTGATGATTTTGTGCCTTGTCACGTTTGCCGGGAAATTCCTTGGAAAGGATGTTATTTTTTGTTGCATAGAAAGACGACCATTGCTCATAGGTCGCTGATGACCCCGTGCCAGTGATGGCTTCATTACACAAGAGGCCCCTTCCTCTCCCCTTCTGACACTACAGACAAAAACTTGCGCTAACCCTCAGTGTAGCCGGTGCTCTCTCCCATCTCACACCGCAGGTGTTGACGAGGGAAGATTTACTCTCGTCTTGCTGGCCGTTGTGCACGGCTTAAAATTATAGCCATCTTTCATTTTAAAAGTCGTGTGTGCCGTTATGGACCTACAGGACCACGTCTGTTCTTGGAGGCGTTTGACTGCAGCTGTTCGATAAGCGAAGTGCTGACCTAGAACTGGGTCACATTGAGCTTGGGAATCTTGGACATGAAGATCCTGGTGTACGTGATTCCTGGTATATGATGCCTACTAGTGTTAATATGGGAGGGGGGGGGGGGGCAATCAAGATAGCTATTGATAAGATAAGAAGGCCTACAAACACCTAAACTTGGTTCCTGTGGTTGACCTGTCGAGTGCAGCCAGTTCTTTCTGGGGTGCTTACAAGGATTGTAGGTGCAGATTGTGGTGACCTCTGGGCTCAAGCCTTGCACTGTTGTTGGACGTGTCTTTACTCCAGACCAGCTGTAGGAGAGGGTGCATTGGGTGGATGAAGGATTGTGACCTGCTCCAGGACCCATTCCTTGTCTGCGGCATCTCAGTGAAGGCGGACGGATCAGAATGTTGAGAGTTTCGTTCCCTGAAAGCCAGCGGTGGCAACCTTTGTAGAAGCTGGTGGTGGAGGAGGGGAGACCGAAGGTGAAGATTTGATTTGTCTCCATGGATGGAGAGGAGCAGAACCAACTCTTTGGTAGTGACTAGCTCAACTGATAAGTGATGTTGCATGTATTCTACATAGAGCACTGTAAGTCCTAAGTGGCATAGCTATTATGTTACTTCCTGGCTGGAGGAAGTGAAGCTCTCTCCTTGTCTGCGGCATCTCAGTGAAGGCGGACGGATCAGAATGTTGAGAGTTTCGTTCCCTGAAAGCCAGCGGTGGCAACCTTTGTAGAAGCTGGTGGTGGAGGAGGGGAGACCGAAGGTGAAGATTTGATTTGTCTCCATGGATGGAGAGGAGCAGAACCAACTCTTTGGTAGTGACTAGCTCAACTGATAAGTGATGTTGCATGTATTCTACATAGAGCACTGTAAGTCCTAAGTGGCATAGCTATTATGTTACTTCCTGGCTGGAGGAAGTGAAGCTCTCGTGTGCCTGTAATAGCAAGCCTGTTCTACTAAGTCAGCATATAGCTACCTGGTGTCTTCACAGAGTGACTTCAAGCTATGGCTGCCTGGTGTCTCACAGAGTGACTTTAAGCTATGGCTGCCTGGTGTCTTCACAGAGTGACTTCAAGCTATGGCTGCCTGGTGTCTCACCTAATGGCTTCAAGCTGTATTTGCCTGGTGTCTCACCTAATGGCTTCAAGCTGTGGCTGCCTGGTTTCTTCACAGAGTGACTTCAAGCTGTGGCTGCCAGGTGTCTCACCTAATGGCTTCAAGCTATGGCTGCCTGGTGTCTTCACAGAGTGACTTCAAGCTATGGCTGCCTGGTGTCTTCACAGAGTGACTTCAAGCTATGGCTGCCTGGTGTCTTCACAGAGTGACTTCAAGCTATGGCTACCTAGTGTCTTCACAGAGTGACTTCAAGCTATGGCTACCTGGTGTCTTCACAGACTTCAAGCTATGGCTGCCTGGTGTCTCACAGAGTGACTTCAAGCTGTGGCTGCCTGGTGTCTCACCTAATGGCTTCAAGCTATGGCTGCCTGGTGTCTTCACAGAGTGACTTCAAGCTGTGGCTGCCTGGTGTCTCACCTAATGGCTTCAAGCTATGGCTGCCTGGTGTCTTCACAGAGTGACTTCAAGCTGTGGCTACCTGGTGTCTCACCTAATGGCTTCTGTGGCTGCCTGGTGTCTTCACAGAGTGACTTCAACTCTGCATGCAGTGATATAGCCGAGCATGCACGTATGTACCATCTGAGCTCCCTTGATGTTCTTCAATTATCCTGTGAATGGCTATTATCCTGGGATGGCACCCTCAATGAACACCCTAGTTACCCTCTGTGTTAATCTTTGCGTTCTCCCATCTCCTTTCCAACCCTCCTTGAGGTGTTTAAATATATATTTGATGTTCAATTAACACCCCAAAGTACTCCTTGGTGAGACAAGAAATGCACGACTAGTGCAGACCATTAAAAGGCTACCACTCCATGCCCATTGAGTGCCCATTGGTTGTGTGAACACAAGCACCGTAACTTCCCTGCCCTCTTTCCTCTGTGCTGGTAGTTTTGGTATCAAATTGTTGCGTATTCCGTGTGCTTTCAAATGGTACGTTGAATGTCTCGAGAGGCACACTTTCTTAGAAGACCCAGCAACACCAAGGTCACTCAAGGGGGGTCGATTGTATTTTTTACTTTTTTTAATGTACTTGTGGTTACAACTTTAGAGCTCCGTAGATTCTGCAAGCTTCATGGTATGGACTTAATATTAGCTCAAAAGATAGGTCTCTCTGTGTGCTCTCTTTTGATACTAAAGTATGTTTCATAGGTATAACTATAGATAAGTTACTAGACCCTGAAGTGGAGGGACCTACATCCCAAAAACTGCATCCAGAATAACTCCAGATTGCTAAGTGCAAAAAAAATTGTAATTGCTAGAGGAAGCCCTAGAGCATGCAATCACCTTTTTCATTGGGCGTTAAAATTTTAGTACATGGTCAAGCGCGTGGGTGGAAAATTGATTACGTTGAAACACTCTTACCAATTTAACACTCTTACCAATTTCAATTTTTTTTTGCACTTAGCAATGTGGAGTTATTCTGGATGCAGTGGGATGCAGGTTTTTGAGGTCCCTCCACTTTAGGCTAGTAACTTGCCTATAGTTATACCTATGGAACATACTTTAGTATCAAAAGAGAGCACACAGAGAGACCTATCTTTTGAGCTATATATCAAGTCCATACCATGAAGTTTGCAGAATCTAAAGTTGTAACCACAAGTTAAAAAAATAAATAAAATCCATCGACCCCTATTTTGGGTATTATAACCAATAGAGCGGTACTTATGGTAGGCGCGCCCTCATACACATCTGGAGCCAACATATGGAAGGGGACCGCTGATAATTTAAATAATAACGATATGGTCAGAAATATTTTTCCCCCCTGCCCCATTAATACTGAATTAATCCCTTGCCCTCAAATTGTACTCTCCCTTTTTTAGGCTAATTCCATGGTGCTGTGTAAACTAGGGCTCTAATTTGGTCATGCATTATCAAAGCACTTAACTGAGGTAATTATACTAGCTGGAAGGAAATTGGCTCCACAATAGGTGTTTATTCCACCTGATACATTGGACTGACCTCTGTGACATAGTTACGTAAACTGACACCCATATCACAGAGCACTAGAAGAGATATATCTGTGGCAAAGTTGTGATTGTGGCAAAGTTGTGATTGCAACAAATCCTCCCAAAACTAGGAGGGTGGGGCTGACCTGGATGTGGCTGGAGGCGTCTTCTAAGAATGTGTGCCTATAGAGACATTGAACATATCTTTTGAAAGCATGCAGAATAAGCACGGACCTGCTATCACAATCACATCCTCCTCAGCTATATATGAGACATCTTCCTCATCAGGTGTACAGCAGCTATATATATTATATATGAGACATCTTCCTCATCAGGTGTACAGCAGCTATATATATTATATACGAGACATCTTCCTCATCAGGTCTACAGCAGCTATTCCTCGATCACGAACCAGACCAACAAGCAACGTCAGATCTGCAAGCTCCTCCCACTGTTCTGCACCAACTGTGCAAAGTATAAAGGTCAAGCACTGGTGACGAAATTCCCAGAGGTGTACGAGTTTGCAGCGAACGTGGCAGAAGTTTTTGTGGCTCATGTAAGACAAGCTGCACAAGCCTCCACCATGGCGAGGTACGTCTCTTTGTGTCCTTCATGGCGAGGTACGTCTCTGTGTGTCAGTCTTAACCATGGCGAGGTACGTCTCTGTGTGTCAGTCGTAACCATGGCGAGGTATGTCTGTGTGTCAGTCTTAACCATGGCGAGGTACGTCTCTGTGTGTCAGTCGTAACCATGGCGAGGTATGTCTCTTGTGTGTCAGTCTTAACCATGGCGAGGTACGTCTCTGTGTGTCAGTCGTAACCATGGCGAGGTACGTCTCTGTGTGTCAGTCGTAACCATGGCGAGGTACGTCTCTGTGTGTCAGTCTTAACCATGGCGAGGTACGTCTCTGTGTGTCAGTCTTAACCATGGCGAGGTACGTCTCTGTGTGTCAGTCGTAACCATGGCGAGGTATGTCTCTGTGTGTCAGTCTTAACCATGGCGAGGTACGTCTCTGTGTGTCAGTCTTAACCATGGCGAGGTACGTCTCTGTGTGTCAGTCGTAACCATGGCGAGGTATGTCTCTGTGTGTCAGTCTTAACCATGGCGAGGTACGTCTCTGTGTGTCAGTCTTAACCATGGCGAGGTACGTCTCTGTGTGTCAGTCGTAACCATGGCGAGGTATGTCTCTGTGTGTCAGTCTTAACCATGGCGAGGTACGTCTCTGTGTGTCAGTCGTAACCATGGCGGGGTACGTCTCTGTGTGTCAGTCGTAACCATGGCGAGGTACGTCTCTGTGTGTCAGTCGTAACCATGGCGAGGTATGTCTCTGTGTGTCAGTCTTAACCATGGCGAGGTACGTCTCTGTGTGTCAGTCGTAACCATGGCGAGGTACGTCTCTGTGTGTCAGTCGTAACCATGGCGAGGTATGTCTCTGTGTGTCAGTCTTAACCATGGCGAGGTACGTCTCTGTGTGTCAGTCGTAACCATGACTCCACTCGAGTATGATAGCCTGCACACTTAAACATGTGGCACTAACAGTGTGCATATCATTATAGCCTGCACACTAATACATGTGGCACTACCAGTATGCATATCATTATAGCCTGCACACTAATACATGTGGCACTACCAGTATGCATATCATTATAGCCCGCACACTAATACATGTGGCACTAACAGTATGCATATCATTATAGCCTGCACACTAATACATGTGGCACTACCAGTATGCATATCATTATAGCCTGCACACTAATACATGTGGCACTACCAGTATGCATATCATTATAGCCTGCACACTAATACATGTGGCACTACCAGTGTGCATATCATTATAGCCTGCACACTAATACATGTGGCACTACCAGTATGCATATCATTATAGCCTGCACACTAATACATGTGGCACTACCAGTATGCATATCATTATAGCCTGCACACTAATACATGTGGCACTACCAGTATGCATATCATTATAGCCCGCACACTAATACATGTGGCACTAACAGTATGCATATCATTATAGCCTGCACACTAATACATGTGGCACTACCAGTATGCATATCATTATAGCCTGCACACTAATACATGTGGCACTACCAGTATGCATATCATTATAGCCTGCACACTAATACATGTGGCACTAACAGTATGCATATCATTATAGCCTGCACACTAATACATGTGGCACTACCAGTATGCATATCATTATAGCCTGCACACTAATACATGTGGCACTACCAGTATGCATATCATTATAGCCTGCACACTAATACATGTGGCACTACCAGTATGCATATCATTATAGCCTGCAAACTAATACATGTGGCACTACCAGTATGCATATCATTATAGCCTGCACACTAATACATGTGGCACTACCAGTATGCATATCATTATAGCCTGCACACTAATACATGTGGCACTACCAGTATGAATATCATTACAATAACATTGGTCAAGGGACTAGTAGCACTGCAATGAGTGACTTGCACTATTACGTCGCATACGTTCAGCCTCGCCCACTTATGATATCAATAATTCTTGGCCTCATAGGAAGTTATTCATGATGCCCAATGAATCCCTGAGCATTGCAAGTGCACTATATACACTGGTTATAATTATAGAGTGGTTATAATTATAGAGTGTAAAGCTCACAAAATTTGCTACAATTTGATATATTCTTCGTGTTCATGCAAGCAGTTGTGGGAATAATGGAGAGTGGATGTCGAAGTGGTGTTAGTGCTGGTGAGCTTGCTGCCAGTTCTTATCAGAACTCATTGCCAAGTGGCAGTTCACAGGTTTCCTTGAGTCAGATTGTTAACTCTGTAAGCTATGGCTAGGTCCCTATGAGCGTGCCGATCTTTCCACAAGGCCCTGCTTCTTCCCAGCTGTTGTTGCTTGCACATCTGCACTGCCACTAGCACTTGAGATACACTACACATGAAGTGCACTACTCAAGCCCGTTCAATAATGCTGCCCCTGGAACATCTTCTCTCCTGAGACAAACCAGTAAACTGCCACCTCGCAATATGTTCTGGCAGCAATCTCACAGGTAAGCTCAGCACTAACACCACTCGACTTCCAATCTCCATTATTCCTCCATCACTGCTTGCATGAACACGAAGAATATATCAAATTGTAGCAAATTTTGTGAGCATTCCAGTCGTATAATTTGGTCCGTCTGTGCTGTTAATGCACACACATACGTGCAATGTTCAGAATTCATTGAGAATCGTAAATAGGGATTGCTAATAATAGTTGGTCTCAATCTTGACTCGGTCATGGGGGTTCTGGTTACACACATGGGAACGAAGAATATATGGTTACACACCCCTGTGTACACATGGGGCGTACAGGGGTTTGCGTTAAAGTCTCAACACTTTAGAATCTCAAAACAGGGGGCTTTCTTTATAGTGCTGCCTCATGGAGCTTGCTTCAAAGTGCCGACACAGGGGGCTTGCTTTTAAGTTTGGCACAGGGTGCTTGAGTTGAATTATTTACCACGTTGTGTGAATCGACGTTTAGTTGTAAGGGGTGGAGCTGTTATATATGGTGACTGTGTGCTTGCTACAGTGTGTTCACAGATACTTGTGTATGTACATGTATGCTATAGGCACTCACAATATTTTATTCATTGCTGGTATCAAATTCTTTCTCTTGTCCCTCCCTCTCTGTTTTCTCCACCTTCTCTTCCACCATTTCTCCTCCCTCTCCTCCTCCCTCTCCTCCTCCCTCTCCTCCTCCCTCTCCTCCTCCTCTCCTCCCCCCTCTCCTCCTCCCTCTCCTCCCTCTCCTCCCTCTCCTCCCTCTTCTCCCTCTCCTCCCTCTCCTCCCTCTCCTCCTCCCTCTCCTCCTCCCTCTCCTCCTCCCTCTCCTCCTCCCTCTCCTCCTCCCTCTCCTCCTCCCTCTCCTCCTCCCTCTCCTCCTCCCTCTCCTCCTCCCTCTCCTCCTCCCTCTCCTCCTCCCTCTCCTCCTCCCTCTCCTCCTCCCTCTCCTCCTCCCTCTCCTCCTCCCTCTCCTCCCTCTCCTCCCTCTCCTCCTCCCTCTCGTCCACCCTCTCCTCCTCCCTCTCCTCCTCCCTCTCCTCCCTCTCGAGGATCCTCCTCCCTCTCCTCCTCCCTCTCCTCCTCCCTCTCCTCCTCCCTCTCCTCCTCCCTCTTCTCCTTTTCCCTCTCTCCTCCCTCCCTCACCTCTCCTTCTTCCCCTCCCCCCCCCCTCTCCCCCCAATACACACACACACAGTCGTGCCCTCTACACTCTCAAGTTCTTTGAACCGAATGCAGACGTGGAGACCTGCGGTGTTGGCTACACAATCTTGCGTGTGCTGCTAGTGCTGTTGGAAGGTCCGGAGAGCCTGGTGGAGGTGGTGACGACGGGAGGCGTGTGTGCCGTACTCGTGCAGTGCCTCAGTCTGTTTCTGGAGCTACCTAGTACAGGTATTCACACACCACATGCACATAGCCAACACAGACATCACACATATCACACACCACACATCACACACATACATGTACCACACATATCACACACATACCACACATCACACACATACCACACAATTACACTACACACACCACACAATTACACTACACACATCACACACACCACACACATTACACACCACACACATCACACTGCACACGTCACACCACACACGTCACACCACACACATCACACCGCACACATCACACAATGCACACCTACACACATCACACACCTACACACACAACAAACTATATATATTCCACACACAAAGTCATACAAACATAACACACACGCATGTACACACACACACACACGCATGTATATGTACACATACACACACGTGCATGTACACACACACATGCATGTAAATGTACACACACACACAGACATGTACATGCCGGCCACAAGTATTGATATCTTATATGGTTGTGCCTCGCTCCAGGATAGAATATGTGCTGCATATTGGATAGCTTTGAGGTGTTAAATATTTACAGATGCTGACCATACATGGTAGAGATATTCGGGAAGGGTAGCATGCGAAGGAAGCCGCTGCGTGCGCTGCTGCTCCATCCTACGCAGCGGGCGCTGCTGCTCCATCCTACGTAGCGTGCGCTGCTGCTCCATCCTACGCAGTGTGCGCTGCTGCTCCATCCTACGCAGCTCCTCCATCCTACGCAGTGTGCACTGCAGCTCCATCCTGCGCAGCGGGCGCTGCTGCTCCATCCTATGCAGCAGGCGCTGCTGCTCCATCCTATGCAGCGGGTGCTGCTGCTCCATCCTACGCAGCGTGCGCTGCAGCTCCATCCTACGCAGTGTGCGCTGCTGCTCCATCCTATGCAGCGGGCGCTGCTGCTCCATCCTACGCTGCGTGCGCTGCTGCTCCATCCTACGTAGCGTGCACTGCTGCTCCATCCTACGCAGTGTGCGCTGCTCCTCCATCCTACGCAGATACTGTAGTGTTCTGACCGTCACAACAGCGAGCGTTAAACCTCACACAACTCTCGCGCAGCACAGCTCATTCATGTGCTGCACTGGTGCCCAGGACTTCAATGTTCGGTGCCACAATGTAGAGCTGTGGTCCACAACTGGTATTTCACATATATTGGCTGGACTGACTGGATGTCAGGTTTAAGGGCTAGCTCTGATGGCTGCTAGAGCTAGGTTTGATGGTTTTTATGGCTAGAATTAAGGCTAGGGCTTTAGTTAGGGGTAGGACTGATGGCTACTAGGGCTAGGTTTGATGGTTTCTATGGCTAGAATTAGGGCTAGGGCTTTAGTTAGAGGTAGCACTGATGGCTACTAGGGCTAGGTTTGATGGTTTCTACGGCTAGAATCAGGGCTAGGGCTTTAGTTAGGGGTAGGACTGATGGCAACTAGGGCTAGGTTTGATGGTTTCTATGGCTAGAATTAGGGCTAGGGCTTTAGTTAGAGGTAGGACTGATGGCTACTAGGGCTAGGTTTGATGGCTAGGTTTGATGGTTTCTACGGCTAGAATTAGGGCTAGGGCTTTAGTTAGGGGTAGGACTGATGGCTACTAGGGCTAGGTTTGATGGTTTCTATGGCTAGAATTAGGGCTAGGGCTTTAGTTAGAGGTAGCACTGATGGCTACTAGGGCTAGGTTTGATGGTTTCTACGGCTAGAATCAGGGCTAGGGCTTTAGTTAGGGGTAGGACTGATGGCAACTAGGGCTAGGTTTGATGGTTTCTATGGCTAGAATTAGGGCTAGGGCTTTAGTTAGAGGTAGGACTGATGGCTACTAGGGCTAGGTTTGATGGCTAGGTTTGATGGTTTCTACGGCTAGAATTAGGGCTAGGGCTTTAGTTAGGGGTAGGACTGATGGCTACTAGGGCTAGGTTTGATGGTTTCTATGGCTAGAATTAGGGCTAGGGCTTTAGTTAGAGGTAGGATGATGGCTAGGTTTGATGGCTAGGTTTGATGGTTTCTACGGCTAGAATTAGGGCTAGGGCTTTAGTTAGAGGTAGGATGATGGCTACTAGGGCTAGGTTTGATGGCTAGGTTTGATGGCTAGGTTTGATGGCTAGGTTTGATGGCTTCTACGGCTAGAACTAAGGGGCTATGGCAAGACAAATAGCTGAAAAGGTTTCGGTCCGGCAAACTGGATATGTGAATACACTGATTTTCTCTATAATCAGCTAGGCCTAGCATTACTCCTGATGAAGGCTAGAGCTTCTAGCCGAAATGTGAGTGAGTAAATTTAAGTTTCATTGAGAAAGTCGCTGGATCTTCTACAGTATGTCAATTGAAAGTTCGTTGCCAGATATGTGAAGCTCATTCGCAGACAGTTATGGCTCTCTCTGTGTCTACATTGGCTATTTGCAGTTGGTGGCTATACTGACTGTGCACAAGTCGAACACTGGAGTAAGCATTGGCTACTTCTCTTATCAAGACAGGCCATCAAACTCTCGTCTACTCTACATACCTCTGAGCCAAGGGCAGTGAGGTGGAAGACCTCTGAGCCAAGGGCAGTGGGGTGGCAGAGACCCAGTGTGTGTTATATGGACGCGTTTAAGTGTGTGTTCTGTTTGGAGGTGTGCTCCGAGCACATGTCTTCTCTCTCTCCCGTGCTTGTCAGTGTGGGCTAGGGCTATGGCGTGTTGCTACTTTATCATGAAAGCAGCTAGCTAATGTTTCCCTCTGTTAGGGGCTAAATTATGCCTTTGCTTCTTGTCACTTGGACTGACTGACTGATGCCAAGTGTAAGCTGACAGCAGGAATAGTGAGGGCCTGAGGCTACATCTGTGACAGATAATTACTGAATGGTTTCCATGGCAGTGACTTAATTTGACTCGGCCTCCAGTGTGAAGGCTTGCGTACCAGTGAACCTCACGAGGCATCATGTGAGCCCATGTGAGCCCATGTGAGCCCATGTGCAGCAAGAAATGTCAGACATTTTACCTGCAAATTATAAAACGAGCTCACTCATTGGTTCACCTGGAGCCCAGCTGTACTGTAGCCCATGCTGTAAGGGTTTGGAGCCCAGGGACTGCAGCCCGTGCTATAAGGATTTGGAGCCCAGGTACTGTGGCCCGTGCTGTAAGGGCTTGGAGCCCAGGGACTGCAGCCCTTGCTGTAAGGGTTTGGAGCCCAGGTACTGTAGCCCGTGCTGTAAGGGTTTGGAGCCCAGGTACTGTAGCCCGTGCTGTAAGGGTTTGGTGCCCAGGGACTGTAGCCCGTGCTGTAAGGGTTTGGAGCCCAGGGACTGTAGCCCGTGCTGTAAGGGTTTGGAGCCCAGGGACTGCAGCCCGTGCTGTAAGGGTTTGGAGCCCAGGTACTGTGGCCCGTGCTGTAAGGGCTTGGAGCCCAGGGACTGTAGCCCGTGCTGTAAGGGTTTGGAGCCCATAGCCCGTGCTGTAAGGGTTTGGAGCCCAGGGACTGCAGCCCGTGCTGTAAGGGTTTGGAGCCCAGGTACTGTGGCCCGTGCTGTAAGGGCTTGGAGCCCAGGGACTGTAGCCCATGCTGTAAGGGCTTGGAGCCCAGGGACTGTAGCCCGTGCTGTAAGGGTTTGGAGCCCAGGGACTGTAGCCCGTGCTGTAAGGGTTTGGAGCCCAGGTACTGTAGCCCGTGCTGTATAAGGGTTTGGAGCCCAGGTACTGTAGCCCGTGCTGTAAGGGCTTGGAGCCCAGGTACTGTAGCCCGTGCTGTAAGGGTTTGGAGCCCAGGTACTGTAGCCCGTGCTGTAAGGGTTTGGAGCCCAGGGACTGTAGCCCGTGCTGTAAGGGTTTGGAGCCCAGGGACTGTAGCCCGTGCTGTAAGGGTTTGGAGCCCAGGGACTGCAGCCCGTGCTGTAAGGGTTTGGAGCCCAGGTACTGTGGCCCGTGCTGTAAGGGCTTGGAGCCCAGGGACTGTAGCCCGTGCTGTAAGGGTTTGGAGCCCATAGCCCGTGCTGTAAGGGTTTGGAGCCCAGGGACTGCAGCCCGTGCTGTAAGGGTTTGGAGCCCAGGTACTGTGGCCCGTGCTGTAAGGGCTTGGAGCCCAGGGACTGTAGCCCGTGCTGTAAGGGCTTGGAGCCCAGGGACTGTAGCCCGTGCTGTAAGGGTTTGGAGCCCAGGTACTGTAGCCCGTGCTGTAAGGGCTTGGAGCCCAGGGACTGTAGCCCGTGCTGTAAGGGTTTGGAGCCCAGGTACTGTGGCCCGTGCTGTAAGGGCTTGGAGCCCAGGGACTGTAGCCCGTGCTGTAAGGGCTTGGAGCCCAGGGACTGTAGCCCGTGCTGTAAGGGTTTGGAGCCCAGGTACTGTAGCCCGTGCTGTAAGGTAGGCCTCTGGTGCTGCTCATGGCTTAGCTGCATCTGCGAGAGCTTTCACGTCCCCTCTTGAGAAAGAAGTAGCTGATGTCCGCCGCATCTGTGCAGTGGAATACAACCTGGTTCCCGTGTTGCTAGTTGTATAATGATAGTTGTATAATGAAACTAACACACCACTTGATTTCTTAAAGATGGAAAAATTAATATGGAAGAACTCTGTTAAATGTAATTAACCATGTAGATATCCAGGGATGATTATTGAATTTAGTAGGCTTATTATTTGGTGGAGGTTGGGTGTGTATTACAGGATATCCTGCATGGTAGAGTTTTGCTGGATAGAGAATCTTCAGAAGAAATTAAGTTGTAGTCTCTTACTTGTAAGTGATGCTGACAAAAGGCATTTAGATACTGCTTGTGTAAAAGTTCGACCAAATGATATGTCAGCTCCGAATCTCCACCACGGCGAAATCAAAGGGCCACTTTCCAATGTGCCAATATGTCAAGAGTGAGTCTGCCAGGTGGGGATTCAAGTTGTGGTGTTTGTCTCTCTCTGAAGCAATTGATCTACAGTGTCCTGTTCAGTGCAATGATGGCCATCGACCGCTGCATACCTGATGTAGGCAGGGCTATAACTGCCTGTAATTGGAGCTAGGTGGCTCACAGATCTGACCTGCTGGATAAATGACTTCTCAGCAGTCAGCGCTTTTTCTTCTTCTTTTTCTTCTTCTTTTTCTTCTTCTTTTTCTTCTTCTTTTTCTTCTTCTTTTTCTTCTTCTTTTTCTTCTTCTTTTTCTTCTTCTTTTTCTTCTTCTTTTTCTTCTTCTTTTTCTTCTTCTTTTTCTTCTTCTTTTTCTTCTTCTTTTTCTTCTTCTTTTTCTTCTTCTTTTTCTTCTTCTTTTTCTTCTTCTTTTTCTTCTTCTTTTTCTTCTTCTTTTTCTTCTTCTTTTTCTTCTTCTTTTTCTTCTTCTTTTTCTTCTTCTTTTTCTTCTTCTTTTTCTTCTTCTTTTTCTTCTTCTTTTTCTTCTTCTTTTTCTTCTTCTTTTTCTTCTTCTTTTTCTTCTTCTTTTTCTTCTTCTTTTTCTTCTTCTTTTTCTTCTTCTTTTTCTTCTTCTTTTTCTTCTTCTTTTTCTTCTTCTTTTTCTTCTTCTTTTTCTTCTTCCATTTTTTCCCCCCTTCCATTTTTTTGGTTGTGTAGAGTGCAAGATTGTTTGAAGTTTGAATTGTAACAATTTTGTCCTGGGAGATGTAAGGTATGTTTAGTGAGAGATGTAAGGTGTGTTTACCTGTGTATGCCAACAGAGAACACCGTGACCTTACCAGCTTTGTGGTGTAGGTTAATTACATATTACATAGCACACACTAGCTTACAGTTGTGGTTCTGTTGGTGGGGAGGGGGGGGGGGTACTAATGAGAATTAAGGCTGGTTCACAACACAACACAAACAGCGAACGTTGCGTTACGTGCTAAAGTGTCGTGTGAAACGTACGCGTTCTAGCTTTAGGACGCGATGCGATGTTCGGATAGACTTGAGTTATATTTTTGCGTCCAAGTGTGAAGCGTCCTCATCTGTCCAGCCAATCAGATTGCTTCTTCATAGAGTTCCCTAGAAAGAGGTCTTTATAAAACTGTCCCCTAGAAAGAGGTCTGTTTCCTAGAAAGAGGTCTTTATAAAACTGGTCCCTAGAAAGAGGTCCGTTTCCTAGAAAGAGGTCTTATAAAACTATCCCCTAGAAAGAGGTCTGTTTCCTAGAAAGAGGTCTTTATAAAACTGGTCCCTAGAAAGAGGTCTGTTTCCTAGAAAGAGGTCTATATAAAACTGTTTTCTAGAAAGAGGTCTATATAAAACTGTTTTCTAGAAAGAGGTCTTTATAAAACTGTTCCCTAGAAAGAGGTCTATATAAAGAGGTCTGTATAAGGAGGTCCGTATAAAGAGGTCAATATACAGAAGTCCGTATAAAGAGGTCAATAAAGAGGTCTACATAAAGGTCTATATAAAGTATAAAGAGGTCCAGTGGTCTATATAAAAAGTCTGTATAGAGAGGTCCATATAAAGAGGTCTATATAAAGAGGTCCATATAAAGAAGTCTATATAAAGAAGTCTGTATAACGAGGTCCGTATATAGAGAGAGATCCATTTAAAGAGGTCTATGTAAATAGGCACTCATAGCTTCATCTACATACATATATACGGTTTGTCCTTGTGCTGACTCGGCAATAATCTGACCTACGATCTCACCTGAACTGGACCGGTAACTGGGGTACACAAGGTCATGGAGCGTAAGGTACAAGCTATAAGTTTGTTCCTGTAGCTACATGTATAACTTTAAAATCACCTTCTCAATAATCAATAATCAACTTCAAATTTTATTCACTCGACGTTTCGACTAGATGCTCTAGCCTTCATCAGGGTTTGTTTTCAGGAGTAATCTCTTCCTACCACTAAAGTGCAAGTGGAATATGTTGCAGTTTGAACTGAGCTAGGCTGGCAAGAGCTGAACACTTCTACGTTTGCAAAAAAAAATTACAACAGAGAACTCCATCCATGGGCAGCTACATTCTGAAGAGTGGAGTGGTTCAGAGTGGTTGCCGGTAGGCAGAGATGTCCGTGCAGCCAGTAGAGCTTCCAGAAACTATAGTAGAGGCCTAGCAGAGAAGGTGATGGCAGTTATGCTCCTAAGCCTCCTTCAAAATCTCTTTCATTTCTCCCCTCCACTCCAATCCCCCTTCCCCCACAAATCACAAATGAGATTACAGTTTTGTATTTTCAGCAGTCTACTTGTCATGTGCATAATAGTGATAATTACAGCAATAATAATAATAATAACAATAATAAAAATAGTAATAGTAACAACAATAATAAAAATAGTAATAGTAACAACAATAATAATAATAGTAATTTAATAATAACAATAATAAAAATAGTAATAGTAACAACAATAATAATATAATAACAATAATAAAAATAGTAATAGTAACAACAACAATAATAATAATAGTAATAATAACAATAATAAAAATAGTAATAGTAACAACAACAATAATAATAGTAATAATGATGATAAAAAGAACAAATAATAACAAATAATAATAATAACACAACAATAATGATTCTAAATTTGGTGTTCTGCGTGATTTAAATAATATATATATATTTTTAATTATTAGTATATTTAGAAGCTTGGCATGCAACTCGTGGCCAATACTTCCCCGACTCCTAGAAAACTTCTCAGGTTGGCTTGACAGAGAGAGGAAGGCAGAGCTCTGAACTGAACTGACGCGCAACATACACGCGAGAATGATACAACCGTTCAAAAAGAATTGTCTAAAATCAATCGTTTGCACTGCACATTTGAAAACTTGGGAGGCGGTGCCTAGAGAGTTTCTCTAGTAGTAATAAAAGTATTGTAGGTCAATTATATAGGTATCCAGGGTAACCGTGACGCCGTCTCACCTTACCGTTCGTGCTATGGGAGTGCATACTCTCACTAGCTTCTTTTGCCCAAGAGTCTGTGACTGCTTTGGCTGCAAGAAAATGCCCAGTGTGCCGTGAATCCTTCCTGGCGGCACGCTATGACATGCCTTCACCTCTGTGTGCATGCACAGGCCATGGCATGCCTTCACCTCTGTGTGCATGCCACAGGCCATGGCATGCCTTCACCTCTGTGTGCATACCACAGGCCATGACATGCCTTCACCTTTGTGTGCATGCCACAGGCCATGGCATGCCTTCACCTCTGTGTGCATGCACAGGCCATGGCATGCCTTCACCTCTGTGTGCATGCCACAGGCCATGGCATGCCTTCACCTCTGTGTGCATGCCACAGGCCATGGCATGCCTTCACCTCTGTGTGCATGCACAGGCCATGGCATGCCTTCACCTCTGTGTGCATGCCACAGGCCATGGCATGCCTTCACCTCTGTGTGCATGCCACAGGCCATGGCATGCCTTCACCTCTGTGTGCATGCACAGGCCATGGCATGCCTTCACCTCTGTGTGCATGCCACAGGCCATGGCATGCCTTCACCTCTGTGTGCATGCCACAGGCCATGGCATGCCTTCACCTCTGTGTGCATGCCACAGGCCATGGCATGCCTTCACCTCTGTGTGCATACCACAGGCCATGACATGCCTTCACCTTTGTGTGCATGCCACAGGCCATGGCATGCCTTCACCTCTGTGTGCATGCCACAGGCCATGGCATGCCTTCACCTCTGTGTGCATGCCACAGGCCATGGCATGCCTTCACCTCTGTGTGCATGCCACAGGCCATGGCATGCCTTCACCTCTGTGTGCATGCACAGGCCATGGCATGCCTTCACCTCTGTGTGCATGCCACAGGCCATGGCATGCCTTCACCTCTGTGTGCATGCCACAGGCCATGGCATGCCTTCACCTCTGTGTGCATGCACAGGCCATGGCATGCCTTTACCTCTGTGTGCTGCCACAGGCTGAACTAGTTCTACATCATTAGAAGGTTTGGGCCTACTTCGTTGCACTTATGAACGCTATGGCCGAGAGTGCCTTGGCCTCTGACAACAATAGAACACTGATTCCGTGACGTAAAACAATGTAGCCAGAATGGAGCCATTGATTGGTCGGTTGCTGGTTCATTGTTTCACATAGCCTGGCTGCCATGGAGACTGAAGGAAGCCTGCATTTTCCTTATCCATTGAGAGCAGCATCGACACCTTTGTGGGTGGAGTTGCTATGACTCAACAAGCTAGCTGCCTTCAATAATGGCTCTAAATTAGCCCTCAAGCAAAGCTTATTGTAGTCGCCATGACCACGAACATCTGTTATAATTATGCGTAGTTGCTTGTAGTGTAACCATGGTAACATGAAGTATGTCAGAAGTTTGTAGTTAAGAAATGTTAAGCGTCAATTATAGTGCATTCTTCACCTCAGGCTCTGCAATCTGTAAACTGAACCAGCCAATTATTCTGTCACCAATAAAGAGTTGAGAGGACTTCCTTTGACGTATGGTTGGTCCAATGACTGGTCCAGTGGCTGGTCCAGTGGCGGGTCCAGTGGCGGGTCCAGTGGTGGGTCCAGTGGCTGGTCCAGTGGCTGGTACATTGGCTGGTCCAGTGGTGGTCCAGTGACTGGTCCAGTGACTGGACTGGTCCAGGCTGGTGACTAGATCACTGACTAGTCCATGGCTTGTGGTTGGTCCAGTGGTGCCGAGGTCAATCCCAAGATGAGCTAGGAATAGCCAGTTCAAATTTGGAGCCCACTTGTCCTAATCATAGCCCCTAGCCCTAACCTTAGCCAGTACCCTAGCCTTCATCTGCACACATGCAAGTGTAGCACTAGCTGGCAGCCTAGGTTTCTATTCCTTAGCCCTAGATCTCAAGCCTTAGATCCCTAGCCCTAGCTTGTATAGATAGCAACTGCACACATGCAAGTGTCTGGCCCTAGCCTGGTTCATAATACGCCACTCACACTAGAGGAGCGGTGCGATGCATCATTTTTGTGATATTGTGAACATGAAGTCGCATCGTGTCACTTCTCTTGAGTAGACTCCATTTCTAGTCTTGCTCCTGTTGCGATGCATTAGTCGATACATGTTGGTGTGCTATATTAGTGTTTCTGGAGAAAAAAAGTTTCTCCTTAAGTAAGAGATGAATGGGGAGAAGTTGATAGAGGCAGTGTGGAAAGGTTGATAGAGGCAGTGAGGAAAGATTGATAGAGGCAGTGAGGAACTTTCCTTGTACAATATATGGCTGTACCCCACAGGTCATACAGGGAGTTGAAGGTTCATAAATTATGGGTCATAATTCCATGTGAGTGTTTAATTTGAAGCTAAGAGATGCGATGAGGTCAATTTTACGAACTGCTCAAATCAACGCGAAGGCCTTGCAACATATTGTGAACTGCTCAAAGCAACGCGAAGGCCTTGCGACATACATGTACATGTATGGTGAGCTGGCCTTCAACTAGCTCCAAGTGGGAAAGAACTTTGGACACCCACAGTTGATCAGGATTGTCCAGGGCATCAGTGGACATGCATGCATGCACACACATAACGACAGTTCAGAAGTAGAACTCTTAACCTGCACCTTCCTCAGGTTAAGGTCAGTGTAGGATCATCAGGATCAGAGTAGTGGTTAAGGGTTACTGTGAGTGCAGGGTTAGCATTAGGATCAGAGTAGTGGTTAAGGGTTACTGTGAGTGCAGGGTTAGCATTAGGATCAGAGTAGTGTGCAGGGTTAGCATTAGGATCAGAGTAGTGGTTAAGGGTTACTGTGAGTGCAGGGTTAGCATTAGGATCAGAGTAGTGGTTAAGGGTTACTGTGAGTGCATGGTTAGCATTAGGATCAGAGTAGTGGTTAAGGGTTACTGTGAGTGCGGTGGCATTAGGATCAGAGTAGTGGTTAAGGGTTACTGTGAGCGCAGGGTTAGCATTAGGATCAGAGTAGTGGTTAAGGGTTACTGTGAGTGCGGTGGCATTAGGATCAGAGTAGTGGTTAAGGGTTACTGTGAGTGTAGGGTTAGCATTAGGATCAGAGTAGTGGTTAAGGGTTACTGTGAGTGCGGTGGCATTAGGATCAGAGTAGTGGTTAAGGGTTACTGATAATGCAGTAGTTACGATAAGGAAGTTTATTTGCAGAGATGGAGAAGGAACGGATGCTTTCCTATACTAATGTTGATTGCCTCACAATGCATGCATGCACATGTCATCATTAGCTTCTCATGCACATGTCATCATTAGCTTCTCATGCACATGTCATCATTAGCTTCTCAATTGTACTTGGCAAGGAGTGTCTTAACCTCCTTCTTGCTCTGTCTCTGTGTGTGTGCAGGTTGTGCAAGTCCAGGAAGCCTTCACGACAGCCCCAGGTTTACTTCCTTGTTTGGTAGTCATGGTAGCCCGTTGACTCTGCCCACTTGTGCCGTGCCGACGTATGGCAGTCTGAGGACTCCACCCACTTTCATGGACACTCGAGGTAAATAGGAATAGGATTTTTTTAAGGATTTTTTAGTCCCTTCTCCTGAAAGTGGCCGTCAAGTAGTCGACCGATGAAAGCAAGGTTTCCAGGAGTACGTGACTCCCCTTGTGTTTGAAGTCAAGGTTCATACTGGAACCAGAAAGCGATTTGATTCTTTGTGTTACAATCTATCATCATGATGACATCATTGCCCTGACCCTAACTATAGGACTAACTCTAACTACAGGACTACCCTAACTACAGGACTACCCTAACTCTAACTACAGGACCCCTAACCCTAACTACAGCTTCCCTAACCCTAACTACAGGACTCCCCTAACCCTAACTACAGGACTCCCCTAACCCTAACTACAGGACTCCCCTACCTAACTACAGGATTCCCCTAACCCTAACTACAGGACTCCCCTAACCCTAACTACAGGACTCCCCTACCTAACTACAGGACTCCCCTAACCCTTACTACAGGACCCTAACCCAACCATAACCACTTCTAACTCGATGTAACTTCCCTGGCCATAATTCTAGCCGGTGTCCTAACCCTAGCCATTGCCTTGGCACTAACCGAAGCCACTACATAAGTTACCTTACCATTAATCCTAGCTACTGCCCTCTCCAACCGCTTTCCTAACCTAAGCCATGGCCAAAACCCGAGTCACTATACATACAGTGGCAAAGATTCTAATGTGATCATCTTGAACTAATTTATGTGTGTATCATCTGCATCATTATGGGGAGAGGCTCGCCAATGGCAGGTCACCCACATCTTGGACCTGTGTGTTGCTTGAAGTGGCTGATGACTTGTTGCTTGTGGTGGCTGATAACTTGTTGCCTGTAGTGGTTCATAACTTGTTGCCTGTAGTGGCTGTTAACTTGTTGCTTGTAGTGGCTGAAAACTTGTTGTTGTTTGAAGTGGCTGATAACTTGTGTCTGTAGTGGCTGATAACTTGTTGCTTGTAATGGCTGATAACTTGTTGCTTGTAGTGGCTGTTAACTTGTTGCCTGTAGTGGTTCATAACTTGTTGCTTGTAATGGCTGATAACTTGTTGCTTGTAGTGGCTGTTAACTTGTTGCTTGTAGTGGCTGATAACTTGTTGCCTGTAGTGGCTGTTAACTTGTTGCTTGTAGTGCTGATAACTTGTTGCTTGTAGTGGCTGATAACTTGTTGCTTGTAGAGGCTGATAACTTGTTGCCTGTAGTAGCTGATAACTTGTTGCTTGTATTGGCTGTTAACTTGTTGCTTGTAGTGGTTCATAACTTGTTGCCTGTAGTGGCTGATAACTTGTTGCTTGTAATGGCTGATAACTTGTTGCTTGTAGTGGCTGTTAACTTGTTGCCTGTAGTGGTTCATAACTTGTTGCCTGTAGTGGCTGATAACTTGTTGCCTGTAGTGGCTGATAACTTGTTGCTTGTAGTAGCTGATAACTTGTTGCTTGTAGTGGCTGATAACTTGTTGCCTGTAGTGGCTGTTAACTTGTTGCTTGTAGTGCTGATAACTTGTTGCTTGTAATGGCTGATAACTTGTTGCCTGTAGTGGCTGATAACTTGTTGCTTGTAGTGGCTCATAACTTGTTGCTTGTAGTGGCTGATAACTTGTTGCTTGTAGTGGCTGATAACTTGTTGCATGTAGTGGTTGATAACTTGTTGCCTGTAGTGGCTGATAACTTGTTGCTTGTAATGGCTGATAACTTGTTGCTTGTAGTGGCTGTTAACTTGTTGCCTGTAGTGGTTCATAACTTGTTGCTTGTAATGGCTGATAACTTGTTGCTTGTAGTAGCTGATAACTTGTTGCTTGTAGTGGCTGATAACTTGTTGCCTGTAGTGGCTGTTAACTTGTTGCTTGTAGTGCTGATAACTTGTTGCTTGTAGTGGCTGATAACTTGTTGCTTGTAGAGGCTGATAACTTGTTGCCTGTAGTGGTGATAACTTGTTGCTTGTAGTGGCTGTTAACTTGTTGCTTGTAGTGCTGATAACTTGTTGCTTGTAGTGGCTGTTAACTTGTTGCCTGTAGTGGTTCATAACTTGTTGCCTGTAGTGGCTGATAACTTGTTGCCTGTAGTGGCTGATAACTTGTTGCTTGTAGTAGCTGATAACTTGTTGCTTGTAGTGGCTGATAACTTGTTGCCTGTAGTGGCTGTTAACTTGTTGCTTGTAGTGGCTGATAACTTGTTGCTTGTAGTGGCTGATAACTTGTTGCTTGTAATGGCTCATAACTTGCTGTTGTGTCATCCATACCTTCAGCCTGGCTAGCATCTGAAACAACATCTCTACTCACTCTGAAGTTAGTTTGTTGTTAACTTGAAGCCCTGCTTTCCTCTGTCTGCCCTCCCTCTCTCTCCTTCTCTCTGCTAGAATGGGGCTAAGGGTCAGGGTACAACAGGACAAGACCACACCACATCGCCAAGGGCACGGGCTAGTCCTCCCTTGGTCATGTGCTCTATGATTTAACCCGACCTGCCTCCTCTTTGCTCTCACTTGCTTACTGTCCCCACTAGTGCAACTGTTGTGTGTGTGTGTATGGGTTGTAAGAACTCCTTAAATGTGCATGCACACAGGCCCAACTGATGTGTAGTTCTATTGATTGCTACGAGCGGACCAGACATACCTAGTCACAACCTTTCTTAGGACACCCCTGGATGTCCTGGGACACTTGGGACTGTCCCCTACTAACTGACTATGCCTTGCAGGTTTCAGGATCAGCTCTAGGGCTAGAGTTAGCGGTATTCTAGGGACCGGGCGCCTGAGCCAGAGCTAGAGGTATTCTGGGCTCAGGTGTGTTCTAGGGCTAGGGGGTATTCTAGGGCTAGGGGGTATTCTAGGGCTAGGGGGTATTCTAGGGATAGGGGTGTTTTAGGACTTGGGAGCTAGGAGTAGGGGTTTCGGATATTCTAGGGCTAGGGGTATTTTAGGGTTTGGGGTATTCAACGCGGCTTGGGCTAGGTTCTGACATCCCAGGATAGGTCCAACTATCCCTGGCGCATAGTCCCAAGTATCCCTGCTGCATGGGCCCAAGTATCCCTGCTGCATAGTCCCAAGTATCCCTGCTGCATAGGCCAAGTATCCATGCTGCATAGTCCAAAGTATCACTGCTGCATAGGCCAAGTATCCATGCTGCATAGTCCTTGCTGCATAGTCCCAAGTATCACTGCTGCATAGTCCCAAGTATCCCTGCTGCATGGGCCCAAGTATCCCTGCTGCATAGGCCCAAGTATCCTTGCTGCATGGGCCCAAGTATCCCTGCTGCATAGGCCCAAGTATCCCTGCTGCATAGGCCCAATTATCCCTGCTGCATAGGCCCAAGTATCCCTGCTGCATAGGCCCAAGTATCCCTGCTACATAGGCCCAAGTATCCCTGCTGCATGGGCCCAAGTATCCTTGCTGCATAGGCCCAAGTATCCCTGCTGCATAGGCCCAAGTATCCCTGCTGCATAGGCCAAGTATCCCTGCTGCATAGTCCCAAGTATCCCTGCTGCATAGGCCCAAGTATCCCTGCTGCATAGTCCCAAGTATCCATGCTGCTTAGGCCCAAGTATCCCTGCTGCATAGCAGTCAGCCTCACTAAGGGACATCCCTGGAGATTCTCGGGGAATCCCGGAATGTCCCAGGAAAGGTACTTGCATATTCCTCCAATACAACTAGTGTGCATATGTGTGTGCATGCGTACGGCATGCTTAATCAAGTATTACTAACTATATTCATGACCCAATTTCTAAACTTCTTATTACAGCCAGACCTGTTTATGACTCTCCATCATCCGACAAAACCTCGCCCACTTGGACCGGTAGCCAGGACGACCCCGAGATGCAGATGCGGCACGAACTGCAGCAGTTCTTCAAGAAAGTGCTGAACAAGCTCCTTCGATTTACTTGTGCTGTTCGAAGTCTTCTAAAGAATGAGATGCTGACGTTGCTGTTTGGGGCGGTGTCTTCTCCATGTGCTAATTATAACAAGATATGGCGGGAGTGTGCATCCCACTCGCTCATTACAATATGCAGGTATGCAGACGAGAACTATTTGAGTCGACCAATCAGATTATATTTTTGTGGTCTACTAATCCCTGTCTCGTAATGTACCCATTGTGTCTCGCAGTCTTGTATTTTATAGAGGGATCGTTGAAAAAGCTCACGCTGTCCGCGTACTCAGTCCAATCTTGAAAAGTAGTTCCTAGAAATCAAGTGACCTGCCTGACCTCGCCAAGTGTCCTATTCCATGCTGGCGATCGCAGGGTTTCCTGCTTGACTCCTCTCTAGACTGGCGGCAAAAATTAGTGACTTGCAGCTGCTGCGTCACCGAAAGACTCGCTCTGCACCAATAGAAAGCTGCACTCACTCCACTCTCACCTGCACTCTCCTTAGCCAACTTCTATTATTATTACAGTATTATTACAGTATTATTATTATTTTTACAATTTTTCACTAATGACTTTGTCAATAATTAACTTAAATTTGCTCTTCAACATTTTGGGATGCTCTCGTCTCATTATTCATGATGAAGGCCAGAGCATCTAGCCCAGACATTAGAGGAGCTGATCTCATTATAGGCAAGAGCATCTAGCCCAGACATTGAGGAGCTGATCTCATTATAGGCCAGAGCATCTAGCCCAGACATTGAGGAGCTGATCTCATTATAGGCCAGAGCATCTAGCCCAGACATTGAGGAGCTGATCTCATTATAGGCCAGAGCATCTAGCCCAGACATTGAGGAGCTGATCTCATTATAGGCCAGAGCATCTAGCCCAGACATTGAGGAGCTGATCTCATTATAGGCCAGAGCATCTAGCTTTGACATTAGAGGAGTTGATCTCATTATAGGCCAGAGCATCCAGCCCAAACATTGAGGAGTTGATCTCATTATAGGCCAGAGCATCTAGCTTTGACATTAGAGGAGTTGATCTCATTATAGGCCAGAGCATCCAGCCCAAACATTGAGGAGTTGATCTCATTATAGGCCAGAGCATCTAGCCCAGACATTGAGGAGCTGATCTCATTATAGGCCAGAGCATCTAGCCCAGACATTGAGGAGCTGATCTCATTATAGGCCAGAGCATCTAGCTTTGACATTAGAGGAGTTGATCTCATTATAGGCCAGAGCATCCAGCCCAAACATTGAGGAGTTGATCTCATTATAGGCCAGAGCATCTAGCTTTGACATTAGAGGAGTTGATCTCATTATAGGCTAGAGCATCCAGCCCAAACATTGAGGAGTTGATCTCATTATAGGCCAGAGCATCTAGCTTTGACATTAGAGGAGTTGATCTCATTATAGGCCAGAGCATCCAGCCCAAACATTGAGGAGTTGATCTCATTATAGGCCAGAGCATCTAGCTTTGACATTAGAGGAGTTGATCTCATTATAGGCCAGAGCATCCAGCCCAAACATTGAGGAGTTGATCTCATTATAGGCCAGAGCATCTAGCCCAGACATTGAGGAGCTGATCTCATTATAGGCCAGAGCATCTAGCCGAGACATTGAGGAGCTGATCTCATTATAGGCTAGAGCATTTAGCCCAAACATTGAGGAGCTGATCTCATTATAGGCCAGAGCATCTAGCCCAGACATTGAGGAGCTGATCTCATTATAGGCCAGAGCATCTAGCCCAGACATTGAGGAGCTGATCTCATTATAGGCCAGAGCATCTAGCCCAGACATTGAGGAGCTGATCTCATTATAGGCTAGAGCATCTAGCCCAGACATTGAGGAGCTGATCTCATTATAGGCCAGAGCATCTAGCCCAGACATTGAGGAGCTGATCTCATTATAGGCCAGAGCATCTAGCCCAGACATTGAGGAGCTGATCTCATTATAGGCTAGAGCATCTAGCCCAGACATTAAGGAGCTGATCTCATTATAGGCCAGAGCATCTAGCCCAGACATTGAGGAGCTGATCTCATTATAGGCCAGAGCATCTAGCCCAGACATTGAGGAGCTGATCTCATTATAGGCCAGAGCATCTAGCTTTGACATTAGAGGAGTTGATCTCATTATAGGCCAGAGCATCCAGCCCAAACATTGAGGAGTTGATCTCATTATAGGCCAGAGCATCTAGCTTTGACATTAGAGGAGTTGATCTCATTATAGGCTAGAGCATCCAGCCCAAACATTGAGGAGTTGATCTCATTATAGGCCAGAGCATCTAGCTTTGACATTAGAGGAGTTGATCTCATTATAGGCCAGAGCATCCAGCCCAAACATTGAGGAGTTGATCTCATTATAGGCCAGAGCATCTAGCTTTGACATTAGAGGAGTTGATCTCATTATAGGCCAGAGCATCCAGCCCAAACATTGAGGAGTTGATCTCATTATAGGCCAGAGCATCTAGCCCAGACATTGAGGAGCTGATCTCATTATAGGCCAGAGCATCTAGCCCAGACATTGAGGAGCTGATCTCATTATAGGCTAGAGCATTTAGCCCAAACATTGAGGAGCTGATCTCATTATAGGCCAGAGCATCTAGCCCAGACATTGAGGAGCTGATCTCATTATAGGCCAGAGCATCTAGCCCAGACATTGAGGAGCTGATCTCATTATAGGCCAGAGCATCTAGCCCAGACATTGAGGAGCTGATCTCATTATAGGCTAGAGCATCTAGCCCAGACATTGAGGAGCTGATCTCATTATAGGCCAGAGCATCTAGCCCAGACATTGAGGAGCTGATCTCATTATAGGCCAGAACATCTAGCCCAGACATTGAGGAGCTGATCTCATTATAGGCCAGAGCATCTAGCCCAGACATTGAGGAGCTGATCTCATTATAGGCCAGAGCATCTAGCCCAAACATTGAGGAGTTAATCTCATTATAGGCCAGAGCATCTAGCCCAAACATTGAGGAGTTAATCTCATTATAGGCCAGAGCATCTAGCCCAAACATTAGAGGAGTTAATCTCATTATAGGCCAGAGCATCTAGCCCAAACATTGAGGAGCTGATCTCATTATAGGCCAGAGCATCTAGCCCAAACATTGAGGAGTTGATCTCATTATAGGCCAGAGCATCTAGCCCAGACATTGAGGAGCTGATCTCATTATAGGCTAGAGCATTTAGCCCAGACATTGAGGAGCTGATCTCATTATAGGCCAGAGCATCTAGCCCAGACATTGAGGAGCTGCTGATCTCATTATAGGCCAGAGCATCTAGCCCAGACATTGAGGAGCTGATCTCATTATAGGCCAGAGCATCTAGCCCAGACATTGAGGAGCTGATCTCATTATAGGCCAGAGCATCTAGCCCAGACATTGAGGAGCTGATCTCATTATAGGCCAGAGCATCTAGCCCAGACATTGAGGAGCTGATCTCATTATAGGCCAGAGCATCTAGCCCAAACATTGAGGAGCTGATCTCATTATAGGCCAGAGCATCTAGCCCAGACATTGAGGAGCTGATCTCATTATAGGCCAGAGCATCTAGCCCAAACATTGAGGAGCTGATCTCATTATAGGCCAGAGCATCTAGCCCAGACATTGAGGAGCTGATCTCATTATAGGCCAGAGCATCTAGCCCAGACATTGAGGAGTTGATCTCATTATAGGCCAGAGCATCTAGCCCAGACATTGAGGAGCTGATTTCATTATAGGCCAGAGCATCTAGCCCAAACATTGAGGAGTTAATCTCATTATAGGCCAGAGCATCTAGCCCAAACATTGAGGAGTTAATCTCATTATAGGCCAGAGCATCTAGCCCAAACATTAGAGGAGTTAATCTCATTATAGGCCAGAGCATCTAGCCCAAACATTGAGGAGCTGATCTCATCATTATAGGCCAGAGCATCTAGCCCAAACATTAAGGAGTTGATCTCATTATAGGCCAGAGCATCTAGCCCAGACATTGAGGAGCTGATCTCATTATAGGCTAGAGCATTTAGCCCAGACATTGAGGAGCTGATCTCATTATAGGCCAGAGCATCTAGCCCAGACATTGAGGAGCTGCTGATCTCATTATAGGCCAGAGCATCTAGCCCAGACATTGAGGAGCTGATCTCATTATAGGCCAGAGCATCTAGCCCAGACATTGAGGAGCTGATCTCATTATAGGCCAGAGCATCTAGCCCAGACATTGAGGAGCTGATCTCATTATAGGCCAGAGCATCTAGCCCAGACATTGAGGAGCTGATCTCATTATAGGCCAGAGCATCTAGCCCAGACATTGAGGAGCTGATCTCATTATAGGCCAGAGCATCTAGCCCAGACATTGAGGAGCTGATCTCATTATAGGCCAGAGCATCTAGCCCAGACATTGAGGAGCTGATCTCATTATAGGCCAGAGCATCTAGCCCAGACATTGAGGAGCTGATCTCATTATAGGCCAGAGCATCTAGCCCAGACATTGAGGAGCTGATCTCATTATAGGCCAGAGCATCTAGCCCAGACATTGAGGAGCTGATCTCATTATAGGCCAGAGCATCTAGCCCAGACATTGAGGAGCTGATCTCATTATAGGCCAGAGCATCTAGCCCAGACATTGAGGAGCTGATCTCATTATAGGCCAGAGCATCTAGCCCAAACATTGAGGAGCTGATCTCATTATAGGCCAGAGCATCTAGCCCAGACATTGAGGAGCTGATCTCATTATAGGCCAGAGCATCTAGCCCAAACATTGAGGAGCTGATCTCATTATAGGCCAGAGCATCTAGCCCAGACATTGAGGAGCTGATCTCATTATAGGCCAGAGCATCTAGCCCAGACATTGAGGAGTTGATCTCATTATAGGCTAGAGCATTTAGCCCAAACATTGAGGAGCTGATCTCATTATAGGCTAGAGCATTTAGCCCAAACATTGAGGAGCTGATCTCATTATAGGCCAGAGCATCTAGCCCAAACATTGAGGAGTTAATCTCATTATAGGCCAGAACATCTAGCCCAAACATTGAGGAGCTGATCTCATTATAGGCTAGAGCATCAAGCCCAAACATTGAGGAGCTGATCTCATTATAGGCCGGAGCATCTAGCCCAAACATTGAGGAGCTGATCTCATTATAGGCCAGAGCATCTAGCTTTGACATTAGAGGAGTTGATCTCATTATAGGCCAGAGCATCTAGCCCAGACATTGAGGAGCTGATCTCATTATAGGCCAGAACATCTAGCCCAAACATTGAGGAGTTACTCTCATTATAGGCCAGAGCATCTAGTCCAGACATTAGAGGAGCTAATCTCATTATAGGCCAGAGCATAATTGATTGTCAAGCAAGTCATCGTGTCTTTACTATGTCAACTGAAAGTTTGTTGAAAAATCCCCTCTCCCTCCCTTCCCTTTTCAAGAATAAACTGTTCATAGCATTATATATAGTAAGCTGCTGTTTGGTATAAGAATCTGCTCTATTGGGGTAAGCAAGCAAGAGCCATGCATCACTACATCTCTCTGCATTCACAACAAACTTACAGCAAAGAGCTCCATCCTGGAGTGGACGCTCAGACTCCTTTCTCAAGAGCAAAATGATCCAGAGCGATTTCAGGTAAGCATGGATTCTTGCGCCACTCTCCTCCACAGAAGGCTTCCAGAAACAGCAGTAAAGCCACGAGGAGATCGTTCATAATGCCCACTTAAATAATAAAAAAGTAAAATTAAAAAAATTATTCTCCCACCCACCCCTTTCTAGAAAACTGGAAGTAAAGTTTTATAACTTCTTTAAACTGATATAGCAGTCTACTGGGCATGTGCAAGATATCACAGTAGACTGGGCACGTGCAAGATATCACAGTCTACTGGGCATGTGCAAGATGTAGAAGTATACTGGGCATGTGCAAGATGTAGAAGTATACTGGGCATGTGCAAGTGTAAAAGATCTGGTGTTAATGCATACATCTTTGTGTGTGTGTGTGCAATGCCGGAGTTTGCTCCTCTCAGAGCCTACGGCCGTCAATCAGTGAATAGATATACGTGTAACTGCAAACTACAAACTACAAACTTTAATTGAGTCTAGTGTTTGTGGGTTCTGACCCTATGAATCTCATTGCTGTGCTCCCACTGGTACACTATATACCTCACACAGCAGCTCCTTGAGTGTTCGTGGTTTTCACCTCCGATCCTCAAGTAGGTACCTACGTAGGTGAGGCTTTTGTTTGCTTGCCCAGAAGGGCATGCCTTCAGATCATTCGAAGGGGAGACTCTGGATGTCTGTAATTGTATGGTGAGATGGTGTGCCCTTTCTCATCTAATCTTCTGTTCCGAAAGGCATCCTTCCTAGCTGCAGGGGGAGACCCAGGAAGCCTTTAGTTGTAGTTGTGAGAAAAAGTGTGTCCTCTGTCCTGTGATGCGTGGAGAAGCACATGGTTACTATGCATTTCCAAAGTTCTTGCCCACTTCATGTTAACAAGGACTAGTATTAGGTGGGTGGTGGGTTTGAGTTTGTGCTGTTCTGTTCTGTAGTAGATGTTGATGCAGTTTCTGTAGAGGCTGGGTGTGTTAAACGGTGTAGATGCAGCTACTGTAGAGGATGGGGTGTGTTATAGGGTGTAGATGCCTGTGCTTCTTCCCTCTTTCCTTTCTTCCCTCCTCTCTCACCTATTTCCTCTCTCCTCCACCTACTCACCCTCCACCCTCTCCTCCACCTCTCCACCTGCTCATCCTACCATTTTCTCCCCCCCCCCCCCCCCCCCCCTTCCCTTAAAAACAACAAAACCTCTTCATTTGGTTTGTGAAATGAGTATGCATATCAAGAGGGCTGAGGTTAGTCCAAGGTCTTCCTGCCAAAAATGGCTTGACAACAGTCATGCGCAATTCCCTGGCCTCACGCAGATGAGGGAACAAGATAATGAGCTGGGCTGGGGTGGGAGTGGTTGATGATTATGCAATAAGGGATGATGGTAAAGTGTTTGTGCTGTTTCCTTCACCTGCTCATCCTCCATCTCCTCCTTCCTCTGTACCTGCTCGACCCTTTCTTCTACCATCTCTTCCACCCTCTCCTCCCTCTCCTCAACCTGCTCAACCTCCATCATCTCTTCCTCCCTCTTCAACCTCTCTTCCACCTCTTAATCCTCCCCTCCCTCCTCTTACCCCCTTCTCCCCCCCCTTCCCCCCCCCCCCCCCCCCCCCCCCCCCCCCACACACACAGGTACAGCCTCTCTGATGAGGCCATCAGCTACATCCACAGCCACGGGTGTCTCAATTTCTGCTTGCACAACATCAGGAATGCCCTGAAGAAGCAGCCTCCTCTGGAGCTGGTGGAGATGATAGCTACGATCTTCTGCTGCCTCAAAGGTTCTTCAGACTTCTCTCAGGTCTGTTTGCATTGGTGCTCCCTGTGCACTATAGCAGTCTAAGCAGTGGCCTAGTGCTAGTAGAGGCAGTGGCCTAGTGCTAGTAGAGGCAGTGGCCTAGTGCTAGTAGAGGCAGTGGCCTAGTGCTAGTAGAGGCAGTGGCCTAGTGCTAGTAGAGGCAGTGGCCTAGTGCTAGTAGAGGCAGTGGCCTAGTGCTAGTAGTGGCCTAGTGCTAGTAGAGGCAGTGGCCTAGTGCTAGTAGAAGCAGTGGCCTAGTGCTAGTAGAGGCAGTGGCCTAGTGCTAGTAGAGGCAGTGGCCTAGTGCTAGTAGAGGCAGTGGCCTAGTGCTAGTAGAGGCAGTGGCCTAGTGCTAGTAGAGGCAGTGGCCTAGTGCTAGTAGAGGCAGTGGCCTAGTGCTAGTAGAGGCAGTGGCCTAGTGCTAGTAGAGGCAGTGGCCTAGTGCTAGTAGTGGCCTAGTGCTAGTAGGAGCAGTGGCCTAGTGCTAGTAGAGGCAGTGGCCTAGTGCTAGTAGAGGCAGTGGCCTAGTGCTAGTAGAGGCAGTGGCCTAGTGCTAGTAGAGGCAGTGGCCTAGTGCTAGTAGAGGCAGTGGCCTAGTGCTAGTAGAGGCAGTGGCCTAGTGCTAGTGGAAGCAGTGGCCTAGTGCTAGCAGTGGCCTAGTGCTAGTACAAGCAGTGGCCTAGTGCTAGTACAAGCAGTGGCCTAGTGCTAGTACATAGAAAAGGAGTAGCAATTGGACTGTAGAGACTTGGATTTTGTTGTTCTATTTGTGGTGTTAATAGAAGAGGAAGTAACAGTAATCTAATAGTGTTAGTAGTACTAGAAGATGAAGTAACAGTAATCTAGTAGTAGTACTAGAAGATGAAGTAACAGTAATCTAGTACTAATAGTAGTAGTAGTAGTAGAGGAAGTAATAGTAATCTAATAGTGTTAGTAGTTAGTAGTACTAGAAGATGAAGTAACAGTAATCTAGTACTAATATAGTAGTAGTAGAGGAAGTAATAGTAATCTAATAGTGTTAGTAGTACTAGAACATGAAGTAACAGTAATCTAGTAGTAGTACTAGAAGATGAAGTAACAGTAATCTAGTACTAGTATTAGTAGTATTAGAGGAAGTAATAGTAATCTAATAGTGTTGGTAGTACTAGAAGATGAAGTAACAGTAATCTATTAGTAGTACTAGAAGATGAAGTAACAGTAATCTAGTACAGTGCAACCTCGCAAGTGACAACTACTTACATTTCCTTTCAAGATCACAGATGAGGCGTTACGCGAAGATGGCTTGGCAAATCTAGACCAAGCCTGCTAGGAACATTAAGTACAGTGCAACCCCGACTAATAGGCCTGTACCTAGGGGTGCTGGATTAGTGAACTTGTTTGGATTACTCAAACTCGATAATAATTTGTAATAACTTATACAGCACTACATGTGTACATGTAACTACTACAGTGCATTACAATAAACTAAACACTATAAATATTCAGTTGCTTCATATGAGGCATGGTGGTTCTTTGCCTATATATGTACACACCACAACACTTGTATACTTACCACAACACTTGTATACTCACCACAAAACTTGTATACTCACCACAAAACCTGTATACACACCACAACACTTGTATACTTACCACAAAACTTGTATACTCACCACAAAACCTGTATACTCACCACAAAACCTGTATACTCACCACAAAACCTGTATACTCACCACAAAACCTGTATACTCACCACAAAACTTGTATACTCACCACAGACAGCCGCTGATTGCTAATCAGGACTACTATAGTAGTAGTAGTAGTAGTAGTAGTAGTAGTAGAAGATGAATAACAGTAATCTAGTAGTAAGCTGGAACCACACTCCATCCGGATGAAGAGTGATTGATAGAGTTGCCTCCGGCAATTGGAAGGTTAGAGATATCCTGGTAGACAAACACCAGGCACTCCAGTAAACTCAGACTCCATCAGTGATCTAGAGCCGGAACCAGTTCACCCAATCATCTTTGATGCTAGCCAGGAGCATAAGGTCAGCGGCTCTGCGCAAGGAAGAAGCAGCCGCCTTCAGTGTAGATGCTCGGGGTTGAGAAGACTGTGCTGTTCCCATGCCCAGGGTTTTATTTAGAAAATTGTCCAAGGGGGGGCAACTGGAGGAATCTGGATATTAATTAAGGGGGGGCATGATGTCAAGCACTTATCAACATTAATAAGAATTTTAATAATACAATTTCCAGGGGGGGGGGCAAAAATGTTCCAAGGGGGGGCAGGCGCCCCCCCCCCCCCCCCTCCCCCTAAATGCCCTCCCCCTAAATGAAACCCTGCATGCCTCATCGTCAGATGAACTATGCCAATCCCTGGCAGTAACAGCAAAGCATCTTTGTCGACCCAAGTAGCCTCTCAGCTCTCATGGCAAGTAGACTGATAGCCTTGAACAAGAACCCAGGGGTGTGTCCAATTGGTATTGGGGAGAGAATCATTGCCAAAGCTATCCCGTCAGTCCTGAAGGGTGACGTACAAGATGCCGCAGGCTCAGTGCAGCTCTGCGCCACCAAGTGGCGGGGATTGAGGCACAGGTGTGCACAGAATGAGGATGCTCTTTGATGACGATGAAACAGAAGCAACTCTGCTAGTGGATGCCTCCAATGCATGCAACACATTGAACAGACGGGTTGCTTTACATAAAGTACAGCGCATCTCTCCATCATTGTCCACAGTTCTCAACACCTGCAGAGAACCATCTGAGCTCTTCATGGGGATGGCAGTGTGCCACTCTCCAGGGAGGGTACCACACTAGGAAGCCCCCTAGCCACACCTATGTAAGCCATAGCCACAATCCCCCTTATAAAGAAACTACTTGCAAGAGTCCATCAGATGTGGTGTGGTGGTGCAGCTGGTGTAGGGAAGCTAGTGGACCTCCGTAAGTGGTGGCTGAGATTAGCAGCACGGGGCCAGGTCATGTTTTTTCTATACCAACACCACCAAGACCTGGCTTATCACAAAGGGGAAGAAGACTGAAGCTGCATAGGAGGTGTTTGCTGGGACGGAAGTGAAGATCACGAAGGATGGAAGACCACACCTACCTTGGCACTCCATTAAGTTCAAGCGGAAATTCCTGGAAGACTAAGTAGAGGGATGGAGTGAGGAGATAGACACACGAGCTAAGATGGCCTGTGCTCCACCACAAGCAGCGTCTGCAGCCTACACCCACAGGCTCACCAGCAAATGGTCTTTTCTGTCGAGGGTTACCAGACACAGGGAAACATCTACACCCACTTGAGAATGTAAAGTTACTTCCAATCCTGACAGGTCGACCATCACTCAACGAGCTTGACCGCCAGCTGATGGCTCTACCAGCTAGGCTTGGAGGACTAGGCATATTCAATCCAGCTGAGCATTCCACACTAGAGCTTGAGGCTTCACTCAAAGTGGCACAACCTCTGACTGAAGGGATCCTGCAGAGAAGGGATGACAACTCTTACGATACCATAGCCAGCCAGATCTCTGCAAAAGCAGAAGTTGCCTCTTCCAGGAGAGCATACTGAAGCCAATCTGAGAGACAGCCTTCCTGTCTCGCTGAGGGGAGCTTTGGAACTGGCACAGGAGCAGGGCTCATCCAGCTGGCTGACAGTCTTACATAGAGGAGCAAGAGTTCTCCCTGCACAGAGGTGCTCTCCTGGATGCCATCACACTGAGGCATGGATGGACTCTCTCTCACTCACCAGCAAGCTGTGCATGTGGCTCAAGTCTCTCAGTTGAGCATGCCATGTCTTGCCCCAAAGGTGGCTTCCAGTCGATACATCACAATGAGATCCGTGACCTCACAACCAACCTGCTTCGGAATTCTGTTCAAATGTCTGCATCGTGTGTGGGCGTGTGTGTGTTTTTGTTTTCGTTTTGTGTGTGTGTGTCGGGAGGGGGGGGAGGGGTGGGGGAGTGGTTGTTGACCATCAGTTGAATTTCTCACCTTGAATCAATAATCAACGGTAATTTGCTCATTCGATGTTATGGTCTTCATCTGGTTTATTCCTGATGAAGGGAGCCAAAGTTTCGAGTGAGTAAATTTAAGTTGAACATTGAGAAAGGTATTGGATCTGTCCATGTTAACTGAGAGTTTGTTGAGAGAGTTAGTATGAACTAGCTAATGCATGTCGAAAGTAGGTCACATGAGGTGCACATGACCCGAGTGCACACACGCATGCAGGAGAGAGCTTGTCTGAAGGGGAGGATGATACTATACCATACAAATTCTTACAAAGACTTGTGGTTACGTCTTTGGAGCTCCAAAAAAAGCTGGAAAATTGATTGCGTTGATTTTCAACGTAATCAATTTTCCGCGCACTTGACCACATACTAAAATTTTAACGCCTAATGAAAAAGGTCGTTGCATGCTCTAGGGCTTCCTCTAGCCACTCGTACCAATCAATTTTTTTGCACTTAGCACACTTAGCAATCTAGAGTTATTTTGGCGGAGGTTGCAGGGATTCAGGTTTTTGAGGTCCCTCCACTTTAGGGTCTAGTAACTTGCCTATAGTTATACCTATGAAACATATTTTAGTATCAAAATAGAGCACACAGAGAGACCTATCTTTTGAGCTATATATATATCAAGTCCATACCATGAAGCTTGCAGAATCTACGGAGCTCTAAAGTTGTAAGCACAAGTTAAAGTAAAAAATACAATCGTCCCCCCTTCACTCTGGGAACTTGATACATGATCTCTCTCTGTGTTCTCTTATGATTCTAAAAGCTGTTGCATAAGTTGTAGACATGCCATAGTTACATGCATCAAAGTTGGGGCCCTCAAAACCTGCATGCCTGAATTCTCTGCAGGTGTGGGACCTGATTAGAAAGTGCTGCCTATAAGTGAAACTACTACTGTTGGCAAGAAGCCCTTACTGCTCAAAATGGGTTTTTCATTTGGCGTTATAATGGGACTAAGTTGTCGTCCTTTCATCACCCACGTTTGACCACGTGCTTAATTTTAACGCCTCATGTTATTTTGAAGTAAGGCTTCCTTCCTGCCAGTGATAATTGCCAGCCACAACTACAGAGAATTCAAGCGTGCGGTTTTGATATCCCCAACTTTGACTGCATGTAACTTTGGCATGTTTATAGCTATGCAACAGTTTTTAATATCGAAATAGAGCACACAGAGATGTCTGTCTTTTGAGCTATATGTACATGTCAAGTTCATATAATGAAGTGTGCAGGATCTATGGAGCTCCAAAGCCGTAACCACATTTTTTTGTAAGAATTTGTATTGGATAGTATTGTTCCCCCTTTTAAGTAAGCGCTCCAAATATCTCGAAGTTGCATGTGCTTATAGAATGAAGTGTGAAGCATCCGTCTACCCCCCCCCTCCCCTCCCCCTCCCCTCCCTCCCTCTCTATTCACTTGTAGGTTCTACTTGAAGACTTCTCCAGCAGTCAAGGGTACAAGCTTCTGCTGGACTACCTTCTCTACCTGGAAACTACCCCTTACCCAGAGGGACTGGAGGCCATGAGGAACCTGGTCCTGCTCACGCAGAACCTCATCATGGACGGCTTCTACACCTTGGACACCGTGTTGTTTGATGGGGGCCCTTTCCAAGACCCTTTGTTCAAAGTGCCTCAGCCTAATAATAAAGGTATGTTTATGTAAAGGTGTGCACAGAGGGGAATAATCAAGGCACAATTAGTATAGGTGTGAAGGGAGGGGAATAATCAATGCATTTATTTATGTATAGGATAGGGTGAAGGCAGGGGAATATTATAGAGCGGTACAGTGATCAGTACTGCATTAGGGCTCCAGCTAGCTAGGGCTAGGACAATGACTAGAGCGATACAGTGATCAGTACTGTAGTAGGGCTCCAGCTAGACTAGGGCTGGGACAATGGCTAGAGCGGAACAGTGATCAGTACTGCAGTAGGGCTCCAGCTAGACTAGGGCTGGGACAATGGCTAGAGCGATACAGTGATCAGTACTGCCGTAGGACTCCAGCTAGACTAGGGCTGGGACAATGGCTAGAGCGGAACAGTGATCAGTACTGCAGTAGGGCTCCAGCTAGACTAGGGCTGGGACAATGGCTAGAGCGGTACAGTGATCAGTTACTGCAGTAGGGCTCCAGCTAGCTAGGGCTAGGACAATGACTAGAGCGATACAGTGATCAGTACTGTAGTAGACCTCCAGCTAGGCTAGGGCTGGGACAATGGCTAGAGCGGAACAGTGATCAGTACTGCAGTAGGACTCCAGCTAGGCTAGGGCTAGGACAATGGCTAGAGCAACAGTGATCAGTACTGTAGTAGGGCTCCAGCTAGGCTAGGGCTGGGACAATGGCTAGAGCGGAACAGTGATCAGTACTGTAGTAGGACTCCAGCTAGCTAGGGCTGGGACAATGGCTAGAGCGGTACAGTGATCAGTACTGTAGTAGGACTCCAGCTAGGCTAGGGCTAGGACAATGGCTAGAGCGGTACAGTGATCAGTACTGTAGTAGGACTCCAGCTAGCTAGGGCTGGGACAATGGCTAGAGCGGTACAGTGATCAGTACTGTAGTAGGGCTCCAGCTAGGCTAGGGCTGGGACAATGGCTAGAGCGGAACAGTGATCAGTACTGTAGTAGGACTCCAGCTAGGCTAGGGCTAGGACAATGGCTAGAGCGGTACAGTGATCAGTACTGCAGTAGGGCTCCAGCTAGACTAGGGCTGGGACAATGGCTACAGTGATCAGTACTGCAGTAGGACTCCAGCTAGCTAGGGCTAGGACAATGGCTAGAGCGAGACAGTGCAGTAGGTGATCAGACTAAAACATTCCCCTCCCCCCCTTCCCTTTTCCTCGTTTCTTTACTCCATCGCACCTTCGCTCGCCGCTCAATGCACATTACTAGTAAACCCACGATCTCCAGCCTCAATTGGTATACCCACAAAGCTTGTGGGTGCCCTATTGCTCTTGACACGGCCACCATGGAGCCTGCTGGTGGGAGTGGAGTGTTAGCTCTCTGTTGGTGCAGAGATGCAAGCTTATGGTGGCAACTTACAACTAACCAATTTTGCTACAAGTCCAGGGAGGATCCAAGCAAGAAACCCTGTGGGTCACTAAGGTCATGTTGCGCATTGATAATGCCAGACAGAGGTTGCTTGATTTTTAGTAACCATTCTTTCAAGTGTGTGGATTATTAAGTATGTGCGGTCAGTGCAGTGGTAATGGGTGATAACTCCTTTTATAGAAGCACCAACCAGCCATCTTGTTTTGGCCTCAACCCGAGGAAGGCCATAGAAAGTTGGTTAAGATGTCTCTATAACCAGTTCCTTTTTAAATAAAGTAGGCAGGGTTTCATACAGGATTTTTGGTTGGGGGGGGGGGGGGGGAGAGAAAAGTATCCAGCTTAGCATCACCCACTTTTAGCACGCTATACTATAGTAGCTGGAAAGTGTTAGCCACTGATTATCTGTGGGTATGGCCTACATTTGCCACATTCAGTCACTTGCTATTTTGAAAATCCTGGGGAGGGGGGTAGAAACTCTGGCTGGGGGGCCCCCCCCCCTCCCCCCCCCCCCCCCCCATGTATGAAACCCTGTTAGGGGTGTGGTCTGACCAGGTGATTGTATTATGAAGCATCATAATTGTCCATGCTACTGTATGATCCAGATTCATCCAAAATGTAGCTCGTTCATATGCTTTCTAATTGTGTCTTTGTTTTGCCATACATTGGAACTAAAAGTTGGAATGTGAAGTGAAGTCCCCCCTCGAACTCCCTTCAGTCTCTACTTTCCAGATCACGTCTTGAGTGGCTATAGCTACTATGAGCAATACAAGCACTAGAGTATGACAGCGATGATCTTTTATAAGTGTATTTTATAAATCTGCTTACTAACACAAAAAAAAACAAACCCTTGTGTGTACGACTTTGGAGCTCCATAGATTCTGCACACTTCACTGTATGAACTTGATATATAGCTCAAAAGATAGACCTCTTTGTGTGCTCTGTTTTGACAATTAAAAAAATGTCGAACAGGTATAACTATGCTGAAGTTATAATGTAGCCACGTGGTGGCCCCAAAATCTGAGAACTGGCAGCAGTTGTGGTCTCGATTGGAAAGTGTGTTGATGACAGCAGCCACGCTTGCTTACTTGTCACGTTTTAGTAGCTTATGATGTTTTGTGGAGTAGGGCTTCCTCTAGCCACAGGTACTAATTTGAACTGGCTAGCATCATCCAATCACGAGCCACAGCTGCAGCAAGTTCAGCACTCGGATTATGAGGACTCCCACTTTGGCTGCATGTAACTTTAGCATAGTACATGTATACCTATATATGCAACACTTTATTGTTCACGGTTTTGTTGCTCCGATTTTGAGGTACGACGTCCACTTTGGATGCATGTAGCTTTGGCAAACGTGTTTATTTTTACCTGCAACATTTAAAAGAGAGCACACAGAGAGGTCTATCTTTCGATTTATACATCAAGTTCTTACAGTGAAGTGTGCAGAATCTATGGAGCTCCGATGTTGTTTAAAAATGTATAAAAGATCAGTGCTGTCATACTCTAGTGCTTGTATTGCTCTATCAATCATGGTGGTTATAGCCACTCGAGATGTGATGCTGGAGACGACTGGAAGGAGTTTGAGGGGGGGACTTCACTTCACATTCCAACCTGTAGTTACAAAAGATAAGCATGTTTGGCAAAACAAAAATGCCATTATAAAGTATACTCTTATAACAAAACCACTTGTTTTCTGATCCATGAGGTGAGACATTTAGTAAGATGTTGCCTGCTGATTATTGATTAATAGGTCTTTTCTTGTTCATGAGGATATTTTTGTGTTGCTTTTAACAGCACATGCTCCTTACCAAATATTTGTTTTGTGGGACACCGGCACCCCATGTCTGTGTTTGTGGGACACTGGCACCCCATGGCTGTGTTTGTTGGACACCGGCATACCATGGTTGTGTTTGTGGGACACCGGCATACCACGGCTGTGTTTGTGGGACACTGGCACCCCATGGCTGTGTTTGTGGGACACCGGCATACCATGGCTGTGTTTGTGGGACACTGGCACCCCATGGCTGTGTTTGTGGGACACCGGCATACCATGGCTGTGTTTGTGGGACACTGGCACCCCATGGCTGTGTTTGTGGGACACCGGCACCCCATGGCTGTGTTTGTGGGACACCGGCATACCATGGCTGTGTTTGTGGGACACTGGCACCCCATGGCTGTGTTTGTGGGACACCGGCATACCATGGCTGTGTTTGTGGGACACCGGCACCCCATGGCTGTGTTTGTGGGACACCGGCATACCATGGCTGTGTTTGTGGGACACTGGCACCCCATGGCTGTGTTGGACACTGGCACCCCATGACTGTGTTTGTGGGACACTGGCACCCCATGGCTGTGTTTGTGGGACACCGGCATACCATGGTTGTGTTTGTGGGACACCGGCATACCATGGCTGTGTTTGTGGGACACTGGCACCCCATGGCTGTGTTTGTGGGACACCGGCATACCATGGCTGTGTTTGTGGGACACTGGCACCCCATGGCTGTGTTTGTGGGACACCGGCATACCATGGCTGTGTTTGTGGGACACTGGCACCCCATGGCTGTGTTTGTGGGACACCGGCACCCCATGGCTGTGTTTGTGGGACACCGGCATACCATGGCTGTGTTTGTGGGACACTGGCACCCCATGGCTGTGTTTGTGGGACACCGGCATACCATGGCTGTGTTTGTGGGACACCGGCACCCCATGGCTGTGTTTGTGGGACACCGGCATACCATGGCTGTGTTTGTGGGACACCGGCACCCCATGGCTGTGTTTGTGGGACACCGGCATACCATGGCTGTGTTTGTGGGACACTGGCACCCCATGGCTGTGTTTGTGGGACACCGGCATACCATGGCTGTGTTTGTGGGACACTGGCACCCCATGGCTGTGTTTGTGGGACACCGGCACCCCATGGCTGTGTTTGTGGGACACCGGCATACCATGGCTGTGTTTGTGGGACACTGGCACCCCATGGCTGTGTTTGTGGGACACCGGCACCCCATGGCTGTGTTTGTGGGACACCGGCATACCATGGCTGTGTTTGTGGGACACTGGCACCCCATGGCTGTGTTGGTGGGACAGTGGCACCCCATGGCTGTGTTGGTGGGAACGCTATGGCTATGTTTGTTGTACACAGGTACCCTATGGCTGTGTTTGTGGGACACTGTCACCCTATGGCTGTGTTTGTGGGACACAGGTACCCTATGGCAGTGTTTGTGGGACACTGGCACCCCATGGCTGTGTTTGTGGGACACCGGTACCCCATGGCAGTGTTGGTGGGACACTGGCACCCCATGGCTGTGTTGGTGGGAACGCTATGGCTATGTTTGTTGTACACAGGTACCCTATGGCTGTGTTTGTGGGACACTGTCACCCTATGGCTGTGTTTGTGGGGCACAAGTACCCCATGGCTGTGTTTGTGGGACATCAGTCCCCCATCGCTGTGTTTGTGGGACACTGGCACCCCATGGCTGTGTTTGTGGGACATCAGTCCCCCATCGCTGTGTTTGTGGGACACTGGCACCCCATGGCTGTGTTTGTCGGACACATGTACTTTATGGCAGTGTTGGTGGAACACTGGGACCCCATGTGCAATAAACACACCTATTATCATGCCTGCAGTGGCTTAGAAGTTGTGTGTATATAAGAGCTCTGCTGACCTCATGATATTATAAGTACAGCCAACGTCGACCGTAGCAGTTTGTTTGAAGCTGGCTCAGTATAACCAAACCTCATATATAGACAGAGCCTTAATTGCATCTAATTGGAGAGGACCCATCAATGTAGCCTAAGTGGTTTGAGGGCTTAAACAACTAGTCACTATGGAGACAACACTATAAGGACTTGCGTTGTTAGGCATAGTGTATGCAAATATGGATGTCAACAGGGAGTTGAGGCGAGTGGAGAAAGCACTCGGGAGACTTCTTAATGTTGTTATTATTAACCTTTTATAAGATTGATTCTGATGCAATTGAAAACACTCAATATTCAATAATTTAGCTTTGTGGTTTCACTTTCAAAATTCTTAGGGGGGAGGGGGGGGGGGGTTCCTGGACCTTGGAGGTGATATCCCATTGCAATTTATATAGAGTGTGTACACCTCCCGAGAGACAATCTCTGTCCATCGAACTCACCGTCAATGATTTGAACTCTAGCCGGTTGTCTTAAATATTTTCTATGAACTCTCAGTTGACATAACATTACAATAATCCAAGACTTGAACAGATGGGTGGTGAATCTGACGGAGAAGAACCTTTCTCTTACTCGGGAAGAAGTGCTTGCTTTGGGTCTTAACTTTGTCCCTGCTCCAAAGAGACCTTTGATGGACACCGTAGCTGCAGTGGAAGAGATGGCCAAGAAGCTGGAGGATAGCAAGGCACATGAGCTTCGAGGAAGAATGTGTGGAATTTTCAAAAGAGCAGAAGGACAACCTGACAAAGGAACAGAGAAAGGCCCTTGGAGAACTGAGGGAGATGGAAGAGCTCTTAATCTTACCAGCAGACAAAGGGAAGACAACAGTTCTGATGACAAAGGAAGGGTACATTTCAAAGCTGACGGGAATGCTGGAAACCAAAACGTATGGAATACTGAAGAAGGATCCTACCAACGCGCAGGAAAGCAAGGTGAATCCGTGTGTTAAAGAATATGGAAAAGACTGGAGAAATAACAACTGCATTATACAATAGAATTAGGGCCACTGGAAGTAGACCACCATTGATTTATGGGCTCTCTAAGATACATAAACCTGAGGTTCCCCTTAGGCCTTGTGTCTTGTCGTCGTATAATCTTTCTAAGTTCATAGCACATTTGATATCACCTCTAGCTGGAAATACAAGTACATATGTCAAGGATTCTGGGCATATTATCAAGCGTATTCAAGGTGAATCTTTGGCACAGGATGAGCGTCTTGTCAGTTTTGATGTTTCCTCTCTTTTTACCAATGTTCCCTTTGATGAGGCTGTGGAAGTAATTTTTAGAATGTTGACGAAAGGTGAGAGCTTGCGTGAGAGGACCACACTAGGTGCTGACAGGATTTCTGAACTGTTGAGTTGTGCCTGAAATCCACCTACTTCAGGTATCAAGAACAATACTACGAGCAGAAAGAGGGTGCTGCAATGGGCCCTCCAGTATTGCAGTGGTAGCCAACCTTTATATGGAATTCTTTGAGGAATTGGCACTCACAACTGCCCCATTGAAGCCAAGGGTTTGGAAGAGATACGTGGATGATACCTTCTGCATTGTGAAGAAGGGAAGTGAGCAGGAGTTGTTGGACTATCTGAACAACATCAGGCTACCCATAAAGTTTACCATGGAGCTTGAAGTGGACGGATCGTTGCCCTTTCTGGATGGCCACCTACACAGGAAGGAAGAAGGAAGGCTAACTGCAACTGTTTACAGAAAACCTACGCACTCCAACTGGTACCTTGATTATAGATCACATCATCCTATCCATGTCATCCATGTCAGAAGAGGAGTGGTGAAGAGCTAATATGATCTAGTCCGGAGAGTAGTGACTGAGAAGGAGGACCTTTGGAAGGAAGAACATCATTTGAATAAGGTGTTTATAGACAATGGTTGTCTGCAAGCCTTCATCATCCTTTCCTCTGTAGATACATCTAAATGCAGAAAGGAAGATAAGTACACCAGTACAGGCAATCAGGGGTCTAAAAAGAAGGATCCTATGCTAGTGATTACTTATGTAGCAGGGATGAGTGAAGACATCAGGAGGGCCTGCAGGAAGTTCAACATCAAAGTCGTTTTCAGATCGGGGAACAACTCCGAGGACACAACTGAGCAGAGTGAAGGATGTTTTACCAGCTAATATGCACTCATGTGTTGTGTACCGCATCCCTTGTAGCACTGGGAAATATTACGTATGGGAGACCATCAGAAGACTGGGGACTAGAGTGGGGACTAGAGTGAAAGAACATCAAGATGCCTGTAGAATGTGTGACAAAGAAAAGTCTGCAATTGCTGATTATGCATGGGATAATGGACATCCTATTTTGTGGGAGGAAGCCACCATCTTGGACCAGGCCAGAAGACAGGAACTGCTAGTGAAGGAGGCATTGCATATCGGCCTAGCAGCAAAGTGTGAGAGGTTCAATCGAGACTGTGGAATGGACTTGCCTGGTTGCTGAGGAGCTACTCTCAAGAGCTTGAACTTGAAGCCACGCCAACCATAATTATTCTTATTTCATCTTATTTATTGTTTGTTTGTTTGTTTGTTTGTTTATTCATTAAAAAAATTTTTTTATAGTTGTTACTATTTTAATTTATATTATTATTATTATTATTATTATTATTATTATTATTATTATTATTATTATTATTATTATTATTATTATTATTATTATTATTATTATTATTATTATTATTATTATTATTATTATTATTATTATTATTATTATTATTATTATTATTATTTTCCCCCCCTCCACATCTGGTTCACGTCCTGGACACGTGTGCTGAGGTGTGGTTTTGTAGCACGTGGTGAATAGCTAGCTAGCAGGCTCACGAGCATCTAAATCGAAACGTTGACAGAATACATTGAGAAGTTTTATAACAGGATTATTTATTCTGAGGTTTCTTGCTTTGTGTTTTCAAACAGCGAGAGAGAAACCTCAGGTATTTGATGTCAGCTTAAAATATTCGTACTAATACAATTATTGTTGGTCTTCTTCAAGTTGACTACAAGTTAGGATAGTGTGTCAGGCAAGGTCATCACTAGAGGTAGGAGTATATAGTAGAGGAGAGTGTGTCAGGCAAGGTCATCACTAGAGGAGTATATAGTAGAGGAGAGTATGTCAGACAAGGTCATCACTAGAGGTAGGAGTATATAGTAGAGGAGAGTGTGTCAGACAAGGTCATCACTAGAGGTAGGAGTATATAGTAGAGGAGAGTATGTCAGGCAAGGTCATCACTAGAGGTAGGAGTATATAGTAGAGGAGAGTATGTCAGACAAGGTCATCACTAGAGGTAGGAGTATATAGTAGAGGAGAGTATGTCAGACAAGGTCATCACTAGAGGTGGGAGTATATAGTAGAGGAGAGTATGTCAGACAAGGTCATCACTAGAGGTAGGAGTATATAGTAGAGGAGAGTGTGCCAGACAAGGTCATCACTAGAGGTAGGAGTATATAGTAGAGGAGAGTATGTCAGACAAGGTCATCACTAGAGGTAGGAGTATATAGTAGAGGAGAGTGTGTCAGGCAAGGTCATCACTAGAGGTGGGAGTATATAGTAGAGGAGAGTATGTCAGGCAAGGTCATCACTAGAGGTGGGAGTATATAGTAGAGGAGAGTATGTCAGGCAAGGTCATCACTAGAGGAGTATATAGTAGAGGAGAGTGTTGTCAGACAAGGTCATCACTAGAGGTAGGAGTATATAGTAGAGGAGAGTGTTGTCAGACAAGGTCATCACTAGAGGTAGGAGTATATAGTAGAGGAGAGTGTGTCAGGCAAGGTCATCACTAGAGGTAGGAGTATATAGTAGAGGAGAGTATGTCAGGCAAGGTCATCACTAGAGGTAGGAGTATATAGTAGAGGAGAGTGTTGTCAGACAAGGTCATCACTAGAGGTAGGAGTATATAGTAGAGGAGAGTATGTCAGGCAAGGTCATCACTAGAGGTAGGAGTATATAGTAGAGGAGAGTGTGTCAGGCAAGGTCATCACTAGAGGTAGGAGTATATAGTAGAGGAGAGTATGTCAGGCAAGGTCATCACTAGAGGTAGGAGTATATAGTAGAGGAGAGTGTGTCAGGCAAGGTCATCACTAGAGGAGTATATAGTAGAGGAGAGTATGTCAGACAAGGTCATCACTAGAGGTAGGAGTATATAGTAGAGGAGAGTGTGTCAGGCAAGGTCATCACTAGAGGTGGGAGTATATAGTAGAGGAGAGTGTGTCAGGCAAGGTCATCACTAGAGGTGGGAGTATATAGTAGAGGAGAGTATGTCAGGCAAGGTCATCACTAGAGGTAGGAGTATATAGTAGAGGAGAGTGTGTCAGGCAAGGTCATCACTAGAGGAGTATATAGTAGAGGAGAGTATGTCAGACAAGGTCATCACTAGAGGTAGGAGTATATAGTAGAGGAGAGTGTGTCAGGCAAGGTCATCACTAGAGGTAGGAGTATATAGTAGAGGAGAGTGTGTCAGGCAAGGTCATCACTAGAGGTGGGAGTATATAGTAGAGGAGAGTGTGTCAGGCAAGGTCATCACTAGAGGTAGGAGTATATAGTAGAGGAGAGTATGTCAGACAAGGTCATCACTAGAGGTAGGAGTATATAGTAGAGGATAGTGTGTCAGGCAAGGTCATCACTAGAGGTAGGAGTATATAGTAGAGGAGAGTATGTCAGACAAGGTCATCACTAGAGGTGGGAGTATATAGTAGAGGAGAGTATGTCAGGCAAGGTCATCACTAGAGGTGGGAGTATATAGTAGAGGAGAGTGTGTCTGACAAGGTCATCACTAGAGGTAGGAGTATATAGTAGAGGATAGTGTGTCAGGCAAGGTCATCACTAGAGGTAGGAGTATATAGTAGAGGAGAGTGTGTCAGGCAAGGTCATCACTAGAGGTAGGAGTATATAGTAGAGGAGAGTATGTCAGACAAGGTCATCACTAGAGGTGGGAGTATATAGTAGAGGAGAGTATGTCAGGCAAGGTCATCACTAGAGGTAGGAGTATATAGTAGAGGAGAGTGTTGTCAGACAAGGTCATCACTAGAGGTAGGAGTATATAGTAGAGGAGAGTGTGTCAGGCAAGGTCATCACTGCTCGGGTAGGATGTGTAGTAGAGGAGGAGTATTCAGAGCCCCACAGTCTGTTTGGCTCGACAGTTGGGCAAGACCCTTTCAGGTGCCAGTATAAGGAGCCTGGCAACAGTATCCCAGGCAGCTACACCACCAGTGGCAATAGCTGAGGTGTCCTGTATCACTGGGTCTAAGGCTGAGGTGTCCTAGTATCACTGGGTCTAAGGCTGAGGTGTCCTAGTATCACTGGGTCTAAGGCTGAGGTGACCTAGTATCACTGGGTCTAAGGCTGAGGTGACCTAGTATCACTGGGTCTAAGGCTGAGGTGTCCTAGTATCACTGGGTCTAAGGCTGAGGTGACCTAGTATCACTGGGTCTAAGGCTGAGGTGTCCTAGTATCACTGGGTCTAAGGCTGAGGTGTCCTAGTATCACTGGGTCTAAGGCTGAGGTGTCCTAGTATCACTGGGTCTAAGGCTGAGGTGACCTAGTATCACTGGGTCTAAGGCTGAGGTGTCCTAGTATCACTGGGTCTAAGGCTGAGGTGTCCTAGTATCACTGGGTCTAAGGCTGAGGTGTCCTAGTATCACTGGGTCTAAGGCTGAGGTGACCTAGTATGACTGGGTCTAAGGCTGAGGTGTCCTAGTATCACTGGGTCTAAGGCTGTCCTAGTATCACTGGGTCTAAGGCTGAGGTGTCCTAGTATCACTGGGTCTAAGGCTGAGGTGACCTAGTATCACTGGGTCTAAGGCTGAGGTGACCTAGTATCACTGGGTCTAAGGCTGAGGTGTCCTAGTATCACTGGGTCTAAGGCTGAGGTGTCCTAGTATCACTGGGTCTAAGGCTGAGGTGTCCTAGTATCACTGGGTCTAAGGCTGAGGTGTCCTAGTATCACTGGGTCTAAGGCTGAGGTGTCCTAGTATCACTGGGTCTAAGGCTGAGGTGTCCTAGTATCACTGGGTCTAAGGCTGTCCTAGTATCACTGGGTCTAAGGCTGAGGTGTCCTAGTATCACTGGGTCTAAGGCTGAGCTGTCCTAGTATCACTGGGTCTAAGGCTGAGGTGTCCTAGTATCACTGGGTCTAAGGCTGAGGTGTCCTAGTATCACTGGGTCTAAGGCTGAGGTGTCCTAGTATCACTGGGTCTAAGGCTGAGGTGACCTAGTATCACTGGGTCTAAGGCTGAGGTGTCCTAGTATCACTGGGTCTAAGGCTGAGGTGACCTAGTATCACTGGGTCTAAGGCTGAGGTGTCCTAGTATCACTGGGTCTAAGGCTGAGGTGTCCTAGTATCACTGGGTCTAAGGCTGAGGTGTCCTAGTATCACTGGGTCTAAGGCTGAGGTGACCTAGTATCACTGGGTCTAAGGCTGAGGTGTCCTAGTATCACTGGGTCTAAGGCTGAGGTGTCCTAGTATCACTGGGTCTAAGGCTGAGGTGTCCTAGTATCACTGGGTCTAAGGCTGAGGTGACCTAGTATCACTGGGTCTAAGGCTGAGGTGTCCTAGTATCACTGGGTCTAAGGCTGAGGTGTCCTAGTATCACTGGGTCTAAGGCTGAGGTGTCCTAGTATCACTGGGTCTAAGGCTGAGGTGACCTAGTATGACTGGGTCTAAGGCTGAGGTGTCCTAGTATCACTGGGTCTAAGGCTGTCCTAGTATCACTGGGTCTAAGGCTGAGGTGTCCTAGTATCACTGGGTCTAAGGCTGAGGTGTCCTAGTATCACTGGGTCTAAGGCTGAGGTGTCCTAGTATCACTGGGTCTAAGGCTGTCCTAGTATCACTGGGTCTAAGGCTGAGGTGTCCTAGTATCACTGGGTCTAAGGCTGAGGTGTCCTAGTATCACTGGGTCTAAGGCTGAGGTGACCTAGTATCACTGGGTCTAAGGCTGAGGTGTCCTAGTATCACTGGGTCTAAGGCTGAGGTGTCCTAGTATCACTGGGTCTAAGGCTGAGGTGTCCTAGTATCACTGGGTCTAAGGCTGTCCTAGTATCACTGGGTCTAAGGCTGAGGTGTCCTAGTATCACTGGGGCTGAGGTGTCCTAGTATCACTGGGTCTAAGGCTGAGGTGACCTAGTATCACTGGGTCTAAGGCTGAGGTGTCCTAGTATCACTGGGTCTAAGGCTGAGGTGTCCTAGTATCACTGGGTCTAAGGCTGAGGTGTCCTAGTATCACTGGGTCTAAGGCTGAGGTGACCTAGTATCACTGGGTCTAAGGCTGAGGTGTCCTAGTATCACTGGGTCTAAGGCTGAGGTGTCCTAGTATCACTGGGTCTAAGGCTGAGGTGTCCTAGTATCACTGGGTCTAAGGCTGAGGTGTCCTAGTATCACTGGGTCTAAGGCTGAGGTGTCCTAGTATCACTGGGTCTAAGGCTGAGGTGACCTAGTATCACTGGGTCTAAGGCTGAGGTGTCCTAGTATCACTGGGTCTAAGGCTGAGGTGTCCTAGTATCACTGGGTCTAAGGCTGAGGTGTCCTAGTATCACTGGGTCTAAGGCTGAGGTGACCTAGTATGACTGGGTCTAAGGCTGAGGTGTCCTAGTATCACTGGGTCTAAGGCTGTCCTAGTATCACTGGGTCTAAGGCTGAGGTGTCCTAGTATCACTGGGTCTAAGGCTGAGGTGACCTAGTATCACTGGGTCTAAGGCTGAGGTGTCCTAGTATCACTGGGTCTAAGGCTGAGGTGTCCTAGTATCACTGGGTCTAAGGCTGAGGTGTCCTAGTATCACTGGGTCTAAGGCTGAGGTGTCCTAGTATCACTGGGTCTAAGGCTGAGGTGTCCTAGTATCACTGGGTCTAAGGCTGAGGTGTCCTAGTATCACTGGGTCTAAGGCTGTCCTAGTATCACTGGGTCTAAGGCTGAGGTGTCCTAGTATCACTGGGTCTAAGGCTGAGCTGTCCTAGTATCACTGGGTCTAAGGCTGAGGTGTCCTAGTATCACTGGGTCTAAGGCTGAGGTGACCTAGTATCACTGGGTCTAAGGCTGAGGTGTCCTAGTATCACTGGGTCTAAGGCTGAGGTGACCTAGTATCACTGGGTCTAAGGCTGAGGTGTCCTAGTATCACTGGGTCTAAGGCTGAGGTGTCCTAGTATCACTGGGTCTAAGGCTGTCCTAGTATCACTGGGTCTAAGGCTGAGGTGTCCTAGTATCACTGGGGCTGAGGTGTCCTAGTATCACTGGGTCTAAGGCTGAGGTGACCTAGTATCACTGGGTCTAAGGCTGAGGTGTCCTAGTATCACTGGGTCTAAGGCTGAGGTGACCTAGTATCACTGGGTCTAAGGCTGAGGTGTCCTAGTATCACTGGGTCTAAGGCTGAGGTGACCTAGTATCACTGGGTCTAAGGCTGAGGTGTCCTAGTATCACTGGGTCTAAGGCTGAGGTGTCCTAGTATCACTGGGTCTAAGGCTGAGGTGTCCTAGTATCACTGGGTCTAAGGCTGAGGTGACCTAGTATCACTGGGTCTAAGGCTGAGGTGTCCTAGTATCACTGGGTCTAAGGCTGAGGTGACCTAGTATCACTGGGTCTAAGGCTGAGGTGTCCTAGTATCACTGGGTCTAAGGCTGAGGTGACCTAGTATCACTGGGTCTAAGGCTGAGGTGACCTAGTATCACTGGGTCTAAGGCTGAGGTGACCTAGTATCACTGGGTCTAAGGCTGAGGTGTCCTAGTATCACTGGGTCTAAGGCTGAGGTGTCCTAGTATCACTGGGTCTAAGGCTGAGGTGTCCTAGTATCACTGGGTCTAAGGCTGAGGTGTCCTAGTATCACTGGGTCTAAGGCTGAGGTGACCTAGTATCACTGGGTCTAAGGCTGAGGTGTCCTAGTATCACTGGGTCTAAGGCTGAGGTGTCCTAGTATCACTGGGTCTAAGGCTGAGGTGTCCTAGTATCACTGGGTCTAAGGCTGAGGTGTCTTAGTATCACTGGGTCTAAGGCTGAGGTGTCCTAGTATCACTGGGTCTAAGGCTGAGGTGTCCTAGTATGACTGGGTCTAAAGGTCTGTCCACATTGCACCTAAACTGATGCACATTCATGCGTGTTGGGTCCTAGGGGGGAAAGAACTCTATAAAAGTCAATCCGCGCTCGTCGTGTCCACACTAGCGCTGAAATAAACCTACGAAGCAAAAATAATCAGCCTACTGAAGTCAGTCAAAATCATATGCTGTAGCTGTGGTTGAGATGGAGTGTGTTTCTGCGTCCTTTTCTTGCTGATCGGCAACTTCAGATGTGCAGGAAACATTTTTTTGTAGAGAAGAAAGAGGAGAGAGCTGAGGGAAAGGCAGAACCAATGGAGGTTGCATCTGCATGAACTTCACAAGTCCAGATGCAGGGCGTATAAACATAGCAGCAGTTCTCTAGCTATGCAGTTGTCTAGCTAGCTAGCTAGCCAGTTTGGCTGCACGCCACAGGTAGTATACAGCTAGCTCCGAAGTCCAGAGTCACGAAGACATGAGTGAATGAAATTGTTTTCAATGCACACCCGCATAGTTATTTGATTTATTGTTGTGATTCGACTTACCACCTATCAAGGTGGACCAGATTACCGTGCATTATTCATTATTTTAATTAGAATTCACTGTGGATGCGACCTATTCACATTAATACACATTAATGCACATTCACTTGTGCAGTGTGGGCCGAGTTGACCTTGTAGTATGGGCTGGGTCTATTGCATTGTTGTGGTTTGTTACTTGTGGTGTTGCAGAGTAAAGTGTCAACCTTGTTAGATGTTCATGCTCAGTCATAACGGTGTTGAATAACGGATATTAAACAAGAATTTCATTCATACTTACTTGTATCCTTTCCCCCTTGCTAGCCCTAGAAACCCCCTAACCTTTAGCCCTAGAAAATCCCTAGGCTTAGTCATAGGCTTAGTCCTAACCTCAGCCCTGGTCCTAGCTCTAGCTCTAAATTTATTCTTAGCAACAGTATATCCCTAACCTAGCCTAGAATCCTTCGCCCTAGAACCCTCATCCCTGGCACTGACCTAACCTCAGCCCTGGTCCTAGCCCTAGAATACCCCTGGGCCTAGCTCTAAACTTAGAACAGTATATTCCTAACCTAGCCTAGAATCCTTCGCCCTCATCCCTGGCACTGACCTAACCTCAGCCCTGGTCGTAGGCCTAGCTCTAAACTTATCCTTAGCAACAGTATATCCCTAACCTAGCTTAGAATCCTTCGTCCTAGAACCCTCATCCCTGGCACTGACCTAACCTCAGACCTGGTCCTAGCGCTAGAATAACCCTAGGCCTAGCTCTAAACTTAGCCTTAGGAACAGTATATATATATCCCTAACCTGGAATCCTTCGCCCTAGAACCCTAAGCCCTGGCACTGACCTAACTATAGCTCTAAGATCTCCCAGAGTCTAGCCCTGGACATATAATACACTTTCCCTGCATTATCTGTGGCCCTAGCATTGATCCTAAGAGCCTTGTTGTTGAAGTCAATAACCCTCTCTGGGGACATCCCGGGATAGTCCCAAGTATCCCGGGATATCCTAGGGAAGAATGGCAGTGGTTTGTGAACAAACAGTGGTCATGAGTTAGCTGTCCATCGCCAAGATGCAAAAACAACAACCACAACACCAACAAATAGTATAGTATATACTGGGTTGACAAGAAATAGCAATGCAGAGACGACAGACATTAGGGGACCCTTTACCTATTAACTCCAAATATTAAAATACCAATAGGTAAAGGGTCACTACGTTAGTAAATGCCCGTTTTAATTTTTTTTGACATACTTTTTTAAAACATTTTTTAAAATCTTGGATCTTGTTTCTCCCCCTAATCCAGCAGCCACCTCCCACAAGCTACTCCATGTATATTACGCCAGAATTAACCAATCATAGATGTTGGTTGCAGTAGATGGAAGGTTTTATTATGAGCAAACTTGGTTGCCTGTGAATATTACGTCGCTTGTATTGCACTTCTCTGACGGGAAAGAGATGCCTCAAGATGGCTGAAGTCAGGCCATCACAGTTCAGTGTATTCTTCAAGTACAAGTGAGCTTTTCTTCAATAGCTGCAAGTAAGAGCTGATGTTGTACAATTATTTTTGCTTTCCTTAGAAGAACAAGGTTCTCTGCACAGTTTAGAACGTCTGTTATCGGCAAGGCTACGGACTAACCTCCTTGTGGACAACTGAGGTTCATTATAATATTCATAAGCTAGGCCATGAGTTGAATTAAAACACCTCAATGTATACTGCACATAATTATGAAATGCCTATACCTTCAATGAGGCAAAAAATTTAAAAAAAGAGAGGAGAGAGAAGGATCTTGTCTTCATTCTTCTAGAGGTCACAGACAGTAGCTAGAAATTCCAATTTCCTCCCTGGCCAGCTGCCAAAGCTCTCCGACTCTTCAGCTTATGCAGAACATGAACTTGTATTTAGTATGGTTATATCGCATTTGACCCCAGCTGTAGCCATATTTGCCCCCAGCTCAGCTGTAGCCATGCTCAACTCCTTCAGAACCTCTCTCTTCCAGCTCGATAGTGAATGATCTGGGACGGACACACTCCAGAATGGAGCGTACCCCCCCTCCCTCACTCATGTGCCCATGCAATTAGTCGTGCAGATAATCCGAGTTCCGGATAACTGAGGTCCTGATAATCCATGTTCTACTGCATAGCATGTGAGCAAGCTAGATTGTGGATAATACTTTTAAAAGCCAGGGGATTTCTAAAAGTGGTGATAACTTCCATCGTCAGCTCCGCTTCAAGGTTCCGTATTGCACATGCAAGTGCGACTCATCGTCATACACAAGTATGTATGTTTATGATGACCCTTTACCATTTGTGAGTATTTTTTCTGAATCGACCAGATTTGGTGCTGAATCGATAAACAGATTTGTTGTTGGAATGTCTTGGACAGATGATGAAAATGGACATATTGTATGCAAGTTGTGTGTGAGGTGGGGGGGGGGGGGGTGGGGGGATAGAAGGATGCATAATACAAATACAAGATCCTGGAGATGAAAATTCATTTTTGACACCTTCGGGGGGCGCTGCCTTTTTGGGGAGCTGCTGGTTTACTATCTTTGCAAGGTACGCCCGGAATATTTCATGGGTCAAAAGAACCCAAGAAAGACACTGTTAGGATTCCTAGAAGCTGCCAACGTGAGCTTTAGCTCAGATACCAACCTTACCCTTTGTTGGCTGCCAATCTAAAATAGGAATATTCCTCGACATGTCCACACTTGTCCCCTCTTCAAGGCCTCCGTTAGTTCCCCAGAGATATCTCGACATCTCCATTTGTCTAGGCGAGTCTTCAAACTGTAATTGCTTGTCAGTTGACAACTGAGAAGACATGAGGACACTTGGTAATGGAATGTTTGGTACACTCGGAACATGTTGACCTTAAAATGATTGCCTGCTGTTCAATTCATGCTACACAGGCTTGTGGTTAATTAGGACTGTCGGTTACAAATCATTAGCATATTGTTGAGTCTGTAGACTAAATCGATTTCTCCACACTGTTTATAAACGATGGGGCTGTCACTTAGAATATGGTAGGGAGTTTTGTGTAAACCCTGGCCTAGTCTGGATCTCTGACCTGACCAATGAGAGGTAGGAAGTGTGTTTTATCACTGGACTTGATTAGAACTAAATGCAATCAGAAGAAAAAGATCTCTACCAAATTGGCTTTCCCAAACCTATTTTGGCCCAATTCTAGCACTAAGCCCTGGCCTGATTCTAACACCTTACTCTTTCCTTGGCCTGGTCTTAACTAGCCATGCACGAGGTGGTTTCTGCTGGTGAGTGTCTAAGCCCCATCGTCGTGGTGAGCCAAGCTTAGCACTCACTAGAAACTCAGTAGCTAGGAGTGCCTAGGCTCCAGCTTCATACGAAGCCAATCTAGCACCCACAAGAAACCCTGTTAGTTGCTAAGCCCCATCGTCATGGGGAGCCAAGCTAGCACTCATAGAAACCAAGTAGCTACATGTGTTCCTGGGCTCCAGCTTCGTGGAGAGCAAAGCTAGCAATCGCTAGAAACCCAATAGCTGCGTCTTCCTGGGCCCCATCGTCATGGGGAGCCAAGCAAGCACTCATAGAAGCCCAGTAGCTGCGTGTTCCTGGGCCCCAGCTTCGTGGGGAGCCAAGCTAGCACTCAAAGAAGCCCAGTAGCTGCGTGTTCCTGGGCCCCAGCTTCATGGGGAGCCAAGCTAGCACTCACTAGAAGCCCAGTAGCTGCATGTTCCTGGGCCCCAGCTTCGTGGGGAGCCAGGCTAGCACTCATAGAAACCAAGTAGCTGCGTGTTCCTGGACCCCAGCTTCGTGGGGAGCCAAGCTAGCACTCAAAGAAGCCCAGTAGCTGCGTGTTCCTGGGCCCCAGCTTCGTGGGGAGCCAGGCTAGCACTCATAGAAACCAAGTAGCTGCGTGTTCCTGGACCCCAGCTTCGTGGGGAGCCAAGCTAGCACTCAAAGAAGCCCAGTAGCTGCGTGTTCCTGGGCCCCAGCTTCGTGGGGAGCCAGGCTAGCACTCATAGAAGCCCAGTAGCTGCGTGTTCCTGGGCCCCAGCTTCGTGGGGAGCCAAGCTAGCACTCAAAGAAGCCCAGTAGCTGCATGTTCCTGGGCCCCAGCTTCGTGGGGAGCCAGGCTAGCACTCATAGAAGCCCAGTAGCTGCGTGTTCCTGGGCCCCAGCTTCGTGGGGAGCCAAGCTAGCACTCCCTAGAAGCCCAGTAGCTGCGTGTTCCTGGGCCCCAGCTTCGTGGGGAGCCAAGGGGAGCCAAGCTAGCACTCATAGAAACCAAGTAGCTGCGTGTTCCTGGGCCCCAGCTTCGTGGGGAACCAAGCTAGCACTCACTAGAAGCCAAGTAGCTGCATGTTCTTGGGCCCCAGCTTCGTGGGGAGCCAGGCTAGCACTCATAGAAACCCACTACATGTGAGTGTCAAGTCACCAGCTTCATTGAGAGGGGGCGGTAAATAGCACACCTGGAAACACATAGCTAAAGGCTGGTCCACACTACACAAGCCATTGATCGCGTCCACAGTGAATTCGAATTAAAATAATGCACATTAATTCTGTCCACCTCGATAGGTGGTTCGATGCGAATCAGAGCAAACAGTAAGAACATTCACATAACTACGAGAGTGTGCGTAGAATTTCATTCACTTACGTCTTCGTGATGCTGCAGTTCTGTGGCCTAGGGCCAAACTAGCTAGCTAGACAACTACACAGCTAGAGGACTGTTGCTATGTTTATACACCCTGCAAATATGGACTTGTGAAGTTTGGCAGATGCAACCTTCGTATCCTTTCCCTCAGCTCTCTCCACTTCTCTGCAGAAAATGTTTCCTGCATATCAGTAGGCAGCCGAGCAGCAAGAAAAGGACGCAAAAACAAACTCCATCTCAACTACAGCCACAGCATATGATTTTGACTGACTTTGGTAGGCTGATTATTTTTGCTTCGTCGGTTTTATTTCGGTGCTAGTGTGGATAGATCCCAGCTTCATTCCTAGGCAGCCAGAGCATTTTACTGCATTATAATTATGTAATCATCCCTTGGTCATGAACACTTAGTGGAAGGTGTTGAACAGTATTGAATTGTGCTAATAGTTGTAGAGGTGTTGAAATTGCAGTCAAATAGGCTAGCTTGTGGTTTTGCAATCCTAGCATTATAATTATCATGCCAAGATCACAGTTTGTTAGTACTGGATTAGGCCTTCTGTTTCGGTTAAGGCCATCGTAATGGCTGGAAGGGCTAGAGCAATGGCCAGGGTTAGGGCAACGGCTTGGCACTCGGATGACATCCTCATGATGGGGTAATACTAGGGGATAGTGTATCTGAAGAGATAGGCAAGCTTAGCTGGTGTGGATGAAGTTTCTGAGCCGAAGTGCTCCATATCTTCTCTTCCAGTCTTCCAATTCTCTTAGGCTCTCTTAAGTTGTTGTTGTTGATGTTGTTATTACTATTACTACTACTACTACTACTATTATATTATTATACACTACATTATTATTTTATTATACACTACTACTACTAAGGTTATGGTTGAAGGGTTCTCTGGCATGGTTGAAGGTCTCTCTGGTTACATGGTAAAGGGTTATCCTATGGTTGAAGGGCTCTCTAGGCATGGCTCTGGGCATGGTTGAAGGACTCTCTGGGCATGGTTGAAGGCTCTCTGGGCATGGTTGAAGGGCTCTCTGGGCATGGTTGAAGGGCTCTCTGGGCATGGTTGAAGGCTCTCTGGGCATGGTTGAAGGTCTCTCTGGGCATGGTTGAAGGACTCTCTGGGCATGGTTGAAGGACTCTCTGGGCATGGTTGAAGGTCTCTCTGGGCATGGTTGAAGGCTCTCTGGGCATGGTTGAAGGGCTCTCTGGGCATGGTTGAAGGGCTCTCTGGGCATGGTTGAAGGCTCTCTGGGCATGGTTGAAGGTCTCTCTGGGCATGGCTCTGGGCATGGTTGAAGGACTCTCTGGGCATGGTTGAAGGCTCTCTGGGCATGGTTGAAGGGCTCTCTGGGCATGGTTGAAGGGCTCTCTGGGCATGGTTGAAGGCTCTCTGGGCATGGTTGAAGGTCTCTCTGGGCATGGTTGAAGGACTCTCTGGGCATGGTTGAAGGACTCTCTGGGCATGGTTGAAGGTCTCTCTGGGCATGGTTGAAGGCTCTCTGGGCATGGTTGAAGGGCTCTCTGGGCATGGTTGAAGGCTCTCTGGGCATGGTTGAAGGTCTCTCTGGGCATGGTTGAAGGGCTCTCTGGGCATGATTGAAGGGCTCTCTGGGCATGGTTGAAGGACTCTCTGGGCATGGTTGAAGGACTCTCTGGGCATGGTTGAAGGTCTCTCTGGGCATGGTTGAAGGCTCTCTGGGCATGGTTGAAGGGCTCTCTGGGCATGGTTGAAGGGCTCTCTGGGCATGGTTGAAGGCTCTCTGGGCATGGTTGAAGGTCTCTCTGGGCATGGTTGAAGGGCTCTCTGGGCATGATTGAAGGGCTCTCTGGGCATGGTTGAAGGGCTCTCTGGGCATGGTTGAAGCTTTCTCTGGGCATGGTTGAAGGTCTCTCTGGGCATGGTTGAAGGACTCTCTGGGCATGGTTGAAGGTCTCTCTGGGCATGGTTGATGGCTCTCTGGGCATGGTTGAAGTACTCTCTGGGCATGGTTGAAGTACTCTCTGGGCATGGTTGAAGGCTCTCTGGGCATGGTTGAAGGAATCTCTGGGCATGAAGGACTCTCTGGGCATGGTTGAAGGGCTCTCTGGGCATGGTTGAAGGAATCTCTGGGCATGGTTGATGGCTCTCTGGGCATGGTTGAAGGACTCTCTGGGCATGGTTGAAGGCTCTCTGGGCATGGTTGAAGGAATCTCTGGGCATGGTTGAAGGACTCTCTGGGCATGGTTGAAGGGCTCTCTGGGCATGGTTGAAGGCTCTCTGGGCATGGTTGAAGTCTCTCTGGGCAGTCTCTCTGGGCATGGTTGAAGGCTCAAGGACTCTCTGGGCATGGCCGTTCCAATGAACGGTAGAATCCCAACTTTTCTCTGGGCATGGTTGAAGGCTCTCTGGGCTGGAGTCAAGACTGAGTGTGGTTTTCTTCTTTCTCCGCCGTGTGTGTGTGGGTGTGTGGGTGTGGGTGGGTGAGTGTGTGTGGGTGGGGGCAGAGGTGATATTTCAGAAAGGAAGTTAGATCTGCTGTTCCAAAGAGAGGCAGCTATTGTTGGGAGGTGTGTAAGAGGAATCAACTTCCCTCAACAATAGACAGTTGCTACTGCTTGTTGGATAATTGACAGAAGTAGCAGATACACTTGCACTGAAGTGGTCAGAAGTGAAACTCACAGTTCTTGCCAAATCCTCTCCCCCTCTACTTCCTCTCTTCCCCCCAGGTTTTACCGTCAGAAACATCGATGCATTCCTCGTCCTACAGGAGGCCTTCTTGAGCTCCAGAACGAGCCAGCTCGGCCTGAACGTCATTAACACTTTCCTCTATGTCTTCAAGAACGATCCTGCTAACTATTTTATTGTTGCACCTCATCACCCTTTACCAACTTTACTGGAGGTGATCACGGAGAAGGACGAGGAGGTCCAATCGGCTCTCTTGAAGCTCGTGTCTCATGTGATTGTGGAACTGAAGTACATCCCCACGGCTGAGATGACCAGTGTTGGGCTTCTTCTGCAGAACATGAAGGAGTGAGTGAGAGCATGTGTGCATGCATGTATGGTGTTGCTAACATGAAGGAGCGAGTGAGAGCATGTGTGCATGCATGTATGGTGTTGCTAACATGAAGGAGCGAGTGAGAGCATGTGTGCATGCATGTATGGTGTTGCTAACATGAAGGAGTGAGTGAGAGCATGTGTGCATGCATGTATGGTGTTGCTAACATGAAGGAGCGAGTGAGAGCATGTGCATGCATGTATGGTGTTGCTAACATGAAGGAGCGGGTGAGAGCATGTGTGCATGCATGTATGGTGTTGCTAACATGAAGGAGTGAGTGAGAGCATGTGTGCATGCATGTATGGTGTTGCTAACATGAAGGAGTGAGTGAGAGCATGTGTGCATGCATGTATGGTGTTGCTAACATGGAGCGAGTGAGAGCATGTGTGCATGCATGTATGGTGTTGCTAACATGAAGGAGTGAGTGAGAGCATGTGTGCATGCATGTATGGTGTTGCTAACATGAAGGAGTGAGTGAGAGCATGTGTGCATGCATGTATGGTGTTGCTAACATGAAGGAGCGAGTGAGAGCATGTGTGCATGCATGTATGGTGTTGCTAACATGAAGGAGTGAGTGAGAGCATGTGTGCATGCATGTATGGTGTTGCTAACATGAAGGAGTGAGTGAGAGCATGTGTGCATGCATGTATGGTGTTGCTAACATGGAGTGAGTGAGAGCATGTGTGCATGCATGTATGGTGTTGCTAACATGAAGGAGTGGGTGAGAGCATGTGTGCATGCATGTATGGTGTTGCTAACATGAAGGAGTGAGGGCATGTGTGCATGCATGTATGGTGTTGCTAACATGAAGGAGCGAGTGAGAGCATGTGTGCATGCATGTATGGTGTTGCTAACATGAAGGAGTGGGTGAGAGCATGTGTGCATGCATGTATGGTGTTGCTAACATGAAGGAGTGAGTGAGAGCATGTGTGCATGCATGTATGGTGTTGCTAACATGAAGGAGTGAGGGCATGTGTGCATGCATGTATGGTGTTGCTAACATGAAGGAGCGAGTGAGAGCATGTGTGCATGCATGTATGGTGTTGCTAACATGAAGGAGCGAGTGAGAGCATGTGTGCATGCATGTATGGTGTTGCTAACATGGAGTGAGTGAGAGCATGTGTGCATGCATGTATGGTGTTGCTAACATGAAGGAGTGGGTGAGAGCATGTGTGCATGCATGTATGGTGTTGCTAACATGAAGGAGTGAGGGCATGTGTGCATGCATGTATGGTGTTGCTAACATGAAGGAGCGAGTGAGAGCATGTGTGCATGCATGTATGGTGTTGCTAACATGAAGGAGTGGGTGAGAGCATGTGTGCATGCATGTATGGTGTTGCTAACATGAAGGAGTGAGTGAGAGCATGTGTGCATGCATGTATGGTGTTGCTAACATGAAGGAGTGAGGGCATGTGTGCATGCATGTATGGTGTTGCTAACATGAAGGAGCGAGTGAGAGCATGTGTGCATGCATGTATGGTGTTGCTAACATGAAGGAGCGAGTGAGAGCATGTGTGCATGCATGTATGGTGTTGCTAACATGAAGGAGTGGGTGAGAGCATGTGTGCATGCATGTATGGTGTTGCTAACATGAAGGAGTGGGTGAGAGCATGTGTGCATGCATGTATGGTGTTGCTAACATGAAGGAGTGAGTGAGAGCATGTGTGCATGCATGTATGGTGTTGCTAACATGAAGGAGTGAGTGAGAGCATGTGTGCATGCATGTACAGTGTATGGTGTTGTTGATTGTTAGTGTTTACTCCAAGCTTGTGTATTATTGGGATGGGCTGGCTTTGTGCATGATTAGGGTAGGGACTAGGCCTGAGAATCTGGGCTAAGAATAGGCCTAGGAATAGAACTGGGAGCAGGGCTAGGACTAGGGCTAAGAGTAGGGCTAGGAGTAGGGCTAGGAATAGTGTTAGGCCTAGTAGCAAGACTAAGGCTAGGAGTAGGACTAGGAATGGGCTAGGGCTAGGAGTAGGGCTACGTGCTGGGGTAGGTCCAGGACTAAGGCTGGGAGTGCTAGTTTTGTACTAGTTTTCGAGTTGGTAGTTAGCTACGGGTCAAACAGTTGGAGTAAGTTTAAGAGTGAGATTAGGTGTAGGGCAGGTGTAGGGTTAGATGTGGGGCAGGTGTAGGGTTAGATGTGGGGCAGGTGTAGGGTTAGATGTGGGGCAGGTGTAGGGTTAGATGTGGGGCAGGTGTAGGGTTAGATGTGGGGCAGGTGTAGGGTTAGATGTGAGGCAGGTGTAGGATTAGATGTTGGGCAGGTGTAGGGTTAGATGTGGGGCAGGTGTAGGGTTAGATGTGGGGCAGGTGTAGGGTTAGATGTGGGGCAGGTGTAGGGTTAGATGTGAGGCAGGTGTAGGGTTAGATGTGAGGCAGGTGTAGGGTTAGATGTGGGGCAGGTGTAGGGTTAGATGTGAGGCAGGTGTAGGGTTAGATGTGGGGCAGGTGTAGGGTTAGATGTGGGGCAGGTGTAGGTTAGATGTGAGGCAAGTGTAGGGTTAGATGTGGGGCAGGTGTAGGGTTAGATGTGGGGCAGGTGTAGGGTTAGATGTGGGGCAGGTGTAGGGTTAGATGTGGGGCAGGTGTAGGGTTAGATGTGGGGCAGGTGTAGGGTTAGATGTGAGGCAGGTGTAGGGTTAGATGTGGGGCAGGTGTAGGGTTAGATGTGGGGCAGGTGTAGGGTTAGATGTGGGGTTAGATGTGGGGTTAGATGTGGGGTTAGATGTGGGGCAGGTGTAGGGTTAGATGTGGGGCAGGTGTAGGGTTAGATGTGGGGCAGGTGTAGGGTTAGATGTGGGGCAGGTGTAGGGTTAGATGTGGGGCAGGTGTAGGGTTAGATATAGGGCAGGTGTAGGGTTAGATGTGGGGCAGGTGTAGGGTTAGATGTGGGGCAGGTGTAGGGTTAGATGTGGGGCAGGTGTAGGGTTAGATGTGGGGCAGGTGTAGGGTTAGATGTGGGGCAGGTGTAGGGTTAGATGTGGGGCAGGTGTAGTGTTAGATGTGGGGCAGGTGTAGGGTTAGATGTGGGGTAGGTGTAGGGTTAGATGTAGGGCAGGTGTAGGGTTAGATGTGGGGCAGGTGTAGGGTTAGATGTGGGGCAGGTGTAGGGTTAGATGTAGGACTAGGGCTAGGAATGCTGCACTAAACAAGAATTGTTACTGTGGTGTATGTTTGTGTGTGTGTGTGTGTGAAGACATCCTCGTACAGTGTCTCTCTGCCTCAACTTCTTGCTGCGTCTCATAAGCTACCAATCCTCATTCAAGATGGTGTTCAGGGAGGTCGGTGTCTTCATCATGCTCATCACTGCCCTCAAGACATATGCCTCCGACCTCAAGGAGAGGCACAAACAGGAGCGCGAGAGCAGTGAGTATCTCCCCCCATCTGCCTCCACCCCCTTATTCATTTGTCCAAACATTCTATCCACTCACCTTCCCTCTCCTCCCTCACCGTCTCCTACCACCTCCACCCTCTCCTCCACCCTTTCCTCCGCCCTCTCCTCCGCCCTCTCCTCCGCCCTCTCCTCCGCCCTCTCCTCCACCCTCTCCTCCACCCTCTCCTCCACCCTCTCCTCCACCCTCTCCTCCACCCTCTCCTCCCACTCCTCAGCTCCCCCTTCACCCACTTCTTGTTTGTACTGTTTTTCTCTTTGTTGAGCACTCACCTCACCACTGGTGTGGCGACCATCCCCATCAGCTTAGCTGTTCGTGGGTTCCCTTGCTGTGTTGCTGGTGTAGTTGCTCACCTTTGCCTCCACCCTCTCTCCAGATGAGTTGGAGTATGCGAGTGGGGCATCTCCTCCCTTGTTGCTGCCGGATAGTATACAAGGAAAGGAGGATGAGTGCATGTTCCTCCTCATGGAGTGCCTCAGGGCAACCATAGAAGGTAATCATTATTGTTACCTTCCTTGATTATTAGCACTACTCTGATTAGTACCTACCCTGATTAATACCTCCACTGATTGGCACACCCTGATTAACACCCCCTTGATCAATTAATACCTTCCTTGATTACAATTGCTTAGCACAAAACCTTGAAGAGTATCTCATACTCCCTTGATTAGCAGCACCTTTGATTATTACCTCCCATGATCAGTATCTCCTGATTCCCTTGAATAGTACTCCCTTGAATAGTTCCTTGATTAGTATCACCGTTGATTAGTTATCCATGTCGAGTGTTGGTAGTCGTAGTGACCTCCTGAGCCCCTCCCACCTCTCCTAGTGTGTCACTGAAGGGTTGTGCCATCTAGGTGTGCAGCAGAATGGCCAGGTCTTCAGGGAGAACGGGGGGACACGCTGCGCCATTTCTCTCATACGCTACTCCACCCCTCGTAAGATGGCTCTCAAGTTGCTACGACAGCTCATACTGCTAGAAGGTATGCGTGGCTAGCTTGACCTGTCTTTACTCTGTTCAAAGCATGTGTAGTGGGGTGTGTATGTGGTGTATGTGGTGTGCGTGTATGTGGTGTGTGTGGTATGTGGTGTATATGTATGTGGTGTGTGTGGTGTGTGTATGTTGTGTGGTGTGGTGTGTGTATGTTGTGTGGTGTGCATGTGTGTGGTGTGTATGTGGTGTACGTTTATTTGGTGTATGTGTGTGTGGCGTGCATGTATGTGGTGTGTGTGTATGTGGTTGTGTGTATGTGGTGTACGTGTGTGATGTATGTGGTGTGTGTGGTGTGTGTGTGTATGTGGTGTATGTGGTATGCATTCATGTGGTATATGTGCGTGTATGTGGTGTGTGTGTATGTGGTGTATGTGTGTGTGTTGTGCATGTGATGTTGTGTGTCTTGTGTTTTAGCAAACAGTGTATGTATCTTGTCCAAGCGCTGTAGCCGCACCCAGCATGTACAAGTATGTATCAAGTGACAATTATTTACATTCCCCATCAAGATCAAGATCACAGATGAGGTGTGCTTACAGATGGCTTGACGAATCTGGACCAAGCTTGCTAGGAACATTATAACCTCGCTAATTGGAATAGGCCTGTACCTACAGTAGGGCTGTTGGATGGCTTGGATTACTCAAACTCTATAATTTGTAGTGAAGTTATAATAAACTTATACATCACTGCATGTGCACATGGACTACAGTGCATTACGTAAACAGATAGATATTCCCTCTTCTCAGTAATGGTGGTGATATGGTCTTGTGCACAGTATACGCAGTGTATACAGTATTGTGCCCATATATTTACAAGTGCACATCACAGAAGTTGTACCCACACCACGAGCAGCTGTTTGCGTTGGTGTGGTTACTAGGTGGAACCACTTGGGGCAAGCCTACTACTATGTCTAATTACTGCTAATCTCCATTGATTGTGAGGGTTCAGGTTAGACTCTCAAGGGTCAAGCTGAAAGCTGCTTGGCAGATCTTGACCGAACTTGGTAAGCAGATTAAGTACGTATCTACCAGGGATGAATGGTGAATGGACGGCATCTGCACTGTCTTCATTGTATAATTATAATATCATCACAGCTTCAATTTATTCCTCGCCTATGAATATGCATATGGGGGGACACCATTTACATCATGAATTATTCATGGTATATGTATTAAGTCCACCATTTCGTTGTTCTTTGGCCCCTATAGAAGGTTTTAGGACCAGAAGATAGCTTATTTCAAGAGCTTTCCATTGATGCGCTTTGTGTTAGATTTCCACCGAATTCAGAGGTTATCAATGTCCTAGTGACCTGACCTATAGGCCATGAAAGAAGTACTCCTGACTAAAAGTAAACACTTAAAACCACTTCCTATTTATGGCGGCACTAAAGTGACCACTTTAACGCAGTGTTTACCACAACACTTAGTGAAGCCAAAGAAATATTCTATAGCAGCCAAATGTATAGACATTACTATATATTTCATGAATAATTCATGAAATGGGTGTGTCACCCTCCTGGCTTTGAGATGACGGAGGTTTTAAACCTGTTCTCTCATGGACGCTGAACTTTGAATTCCCATTATTTAGAGTCTATCTAGCTGTTAAGCATTGCCCTTGTTGTTGTTGTTGCTGGTGTTGTTGCTGTTGCTGTTGCTGTTGTTGTTGTTGTTGCTGTTGCTGCTGCAAGCCACCTTTGTTTGGCCTGCATGCTGTGACTCGCTGCCATTGAGAAGATGTTCTGCGTGTACATGCTACATGTAGCATCTGTATCAATTCCAAGGCAACATATGCCATGAAACATTGAAGCAAGCAATTGTGATATGGCCTGCCACGCCTATTACTAGCTGTGCCTGTTGTCCTTAGTTTCCTGGTGAGGCTCTTGCTGCTGTAGCTGCACAGGTAACTCCTTCATTGCCTATGAAGCTACAAAAGACTTACAATAACCAAATCTCAATGTGTCTGACTCTGGCTCATGGAGAATACCTTGTTCAAGAATCGTTCCTCTTTAGTAAACCAATCCCTCCCCCCCCTTTTTTTCTAAGGTATCAGGCAGGGTAGGGTCTAGAACTTCCAGGCAGGGTAGGGCCTAAAACTTCCCAGGCAGGGTAGGGTCTAAAACTTCCCGGGCAGGGTAGGGTCTAAAACTTCCCTGGCAGGGTAGGGTCTAAAACTTCCCTGGCAGGGTAGGGTCTGAAACTTCCCAGGCAGGGTAGGGTCTAAAACTTCCCTGGCAGGGTAGGGCCTTAAACTTCCCTGGCAGGGTAGGGTCTAAAACTTCCCTGGCAGGGTAGGGTCTAAAACTTCCTTGGCAGGGTAGGGTCTAAAACTTCCCTGGCAGGGTAGGGTCTAAAACTTCCCTGGCAGGGTAGGGTCTAAAACTTCCCTGGCAGGGTAGGGCCTAAAACTTCCCTGGCAAGGTAGGGCTTAAAACTTCCCTGGCAGGGTAGGGTCTAGGAGCTAATTGTTAGTTGTTGGAGACTTGATGCATTCCCTGTCTTACTCACTGGGTAAATATTTGCAAGTGGGGACTAAGAAATCACGAGGGGGCAGAAAGAGGGAATATTTGTGGACTGTGGTGCAGTATATAGAGTACAGTGGAAGCCATACTTGGGTCTGGTGCTAGTTGACCTATTTTCCTCTTCAAGATCGCATCCTACCATGAAAACCACGAATAACTCCCCAGGAGGTTGCATGGATTAGGTTATACTTACTTGGGGTGGGTGAGTGGTTTGGAAACTGGGCATATGCTCCATCACGAAAATGTCCACTCCACTCATGTTTGTATGCACCTCTCCAGATGGCATCATAGACTTCAACTTGCTGCTCGACCAACTCAACCTGACGCACCAGACGTTTGTCTCCATCAAGGCGGAGATATTGCAGACTGTGTTGGGTGTGTTCCAATTGGACTCCTCAAAGAAGGCCGTCTTTAGGGAAGTTAGTGGTTTCCATTATCTCATCTCTGTGCTGGCCAGTCTGATCGGCAGTCTGGCTCCCAATAGAGGGCCTCCTTGGGACAAAGGTAGGCAGATGTTGAGTGTAAGTGGTGTGCTATGTGTGATGTGCACAGTGTGTGGTGTGCATGGTATGTGGTGTGCATGGCATGTGGTGTGCATGGCACGTGGTATGCTATGTGTGTGGTGTGCAAGGCATGTGGTGTGCATGGCATGTGGTGTGCATGGCATGTGGTGTGCATGGCATGTGGTATGCTGTGTGTGGTATGTTGTGTGCATGGCATGTGGTGTGCTATGTGTTGTGGTGTGTGTGATGTGCACATACAGTACATGCACATGGTGGGCACGGTGTGGCTTGGGTGTGATCATGTGATAGTTGAGTGCACAGATGTGTGCATAGAATTCAATCCCCCCCCCCCCCCCCGCCCCAATATTTCTCTCTATTTCTCCAGTGCCCAGGTCGGATATCTTGCATCTGGTGCAGCTGGTCTTCACTACCATTACCTCAGCCATGCAGGACGACCCGGCCAACAAGAACTTCTTCGAGAGAGATGTAAGTACATGTCTTGGGGAGCACACCATTATAAAGATACTGGTCTTTGAGTTGTGGGTGAAATGTAGCAAAACATGCAGTTCTTGGGCTAGTGAATGTGTCTGTACATGTAGTCTTGTGGCTGGTGAATGTGTCTGTACATGTAGTCTTGTGGGCTGGTGAATGTGTCTGTAGATGTAGTCTTGTGGCTGGTGAATGTGTCTGTACATGTGTACAACTAGTCTTGTGGCTGGTGAATGTGTCTGTACATGTGTGTACATGTAGTCTTGTGGCTGGTGAATGTGTCTGTACATGTATTCTTGTGGCTGGTGAATGTGTCTGTACATGTGTGTACATGTAGTCTTGTGGCTGGTGAATGTGTCTGTACATGTGTGTACATGTAGTCTTGTGGCTGGTGAATGTGTCTGTACATGTATTCTTATGGCTGGTGAATGTGTCTGTACATGTGTGTACATCTAGTCTTGTGGCTGGTGAATGTGTCTGTACATGTGTGTACATCTAGTCTTGTGGCTGGTGAATGTGTCTGTACATGTATTCTTGTGGCTGGTGATGTGTCTGTACATGTGTGTACATGTAGTCTTGTGGCTGGTGAATGTGTCTGTACATGTGTGTACATGTAGTCTTGTGTCTGGTGAATGTGTCTGTACATGTGTTTAGGATTGTTTCAATTCACCTATCAGTTATTCCACATGCTTTGTTAGTGTTAGCATTACACATATATATATATATAATGTTAGTGTTAGCATCACACATATATATATATAATGTTAGTGTTAGCATCACACATATATATATATAATGTTAGTGTTAGCATCACACACATATATAATATATCTTGTTCTCTAGATAGTAATAATAATAATAATAATAATAATAATAATAATAATAATAATAATAATAATAATAATAATAATAATAATAATGATAATTACAATGACCTCAATAATCAATTTCTTTCTCGTCGTTTCGACTAGCCTTCATCAGGTATAAATATATATACATATACATATACATATGTATATATTTATATCTATCTATCTGATGAAGGCTAGAGCCTCTAGTCGAAATGTCGAGAGAGTAAAATTTAAGTTGATTATTGAGTTCATTGTAATTTCAGTATTTCAACTGAGAGTTCATTGAATAATAATAATAATAATAATAATAATAATAATAATAATAATAATAATAATAATAATAATAATAATAAACAGCAATAATAATAATAATAATTACCCCACTAGCTGTTTTTCCCCCTTCTATAATTAATGCAAGCAGCCACTACTAATATTAACCATGCATACATATCTACCACCCATAATATGCAGACAGCAAGCATGCACATGTACACGACCTTTACCTATCAATATGAAGACCAATCTGCTTTTTCATACAGTAGGTAAAGGGTCTCGTAAACAAATTCTTTTTTCATCTCATTATTAAGAGCATTGTCTTGCTTCTATTTGTTTGGTCAACCAGCCAGCTAAAAGAAGTTACTCAGTGTAACACCAGGACTAACCAGGGCTAGATGCTATTGTTTATTAGATGATGATACACATAGACACCTGCATACATATATTTACCTGGTTTTGTTAAAAGATCTGTGATGCTAACTATTGTCACAGGAGTAGACTTCTCTGAGGAAACAACTGATCATTTCTTGGTACCAAAATGTGCAGCTGTTGCAGACTCGGCCCAGTTCTGTGCTGTCATTAAGATTAAACCAGACTGTTATGTGGTTTGTTGAAGCTTTTGCCTGTTAAGTATTGTCATGACAGGGAAGTTCTGCAGAAACCACCCGATCCCTGCATGGCAGGACAATGTGCAACTGCTTGATGACTCAGCCTGGCTCGGTAGACTGGATATCGCGCACTAAAATGTCAAGTGTCTTTATGGAACTGACGACCATTTACCGGATATTAGTATGCTTGGCGATGCATGTGCCTGTTTGGAGTCTTCTGGTACTGAAATTATGACGAACGGTCATGCTCCTCTTCTCCACCTCTCCTCTTCTCCTCTCCACCTCACCTCCTCCTCCTCTCCTCTGTCTCTCAGCTGCATTTGCTCTATGTCTGACTTGCTGCATTTCTGACATTTGCTAAGTGTTAACCTGTACATGCTCAGTAGCATGACACACCCACAAACACAGACAAGCGTAATACCATAAAGGGGAGCGGAGCGGGTGGGTGGGGTTAAATGATGTTCTACAATGGTATGAACTTACAGGTATGTCAGTGAATCCTCCCTCTTATATTCACGTAGATCCAGTATGACAGCTTCACGGCTCCTCTACTCCTCCTAGGATGCTTCTCAAAAGACTCCACCCACATCAATCAAACCACACCCACCTCCAACCCAGGCGATTTGAAATTCACCCTTCAAATCTCCGGGACCTTTTCCGACTTTGAAGCAGAATTTAAGACCTGGAAGCCCCCTGACGAGACCCTCGATGAGGACTGCTTCGTGGCCTGTGCAGCCGAGATTTTTCGCTTTCTCCGTGATATGGCCGTGGAGACGATGACCAGCCAATCTCCATCCCTCCTGCACGGCTCTTCCTTTGTCAGCAGCAAAGCTCTCCGTCAGCGAGACAAAAACTTCTACGGGTCACCTCCAATCACCTGCAAGTTGAAAGGCAGTGGCAGTGGTTTTAAGAACTTGATTCACCCTGGGGCCATACTGTGTATGATCGACCTTTTGCCCTCTGTGGCTGTGCCCGAGGATATCCAGGTATCTGGAGGCATGGTCACGATCCCAGAAAATGTGTCTGCGTTCGGCAACCGAGATACTTCGGAGTTTCTTGACACGGATTCGTCGTCGTCTATTGAGATGGTTTCTCCTGTGAGGGGTACGCCACCTAGGAAAGAGTCAATCCCTACCACTGACCACACCCATGTCAACACGTCGTCCACTGATTGCGCTCGCAAGCAATCCAACCTTCATCCAGATCGGTCGTCCTCTCCGGAATCCGCTTCTTTTTACGATGCAGTGGAGGAAGTGCAAGGGAATAATGAGGGGGAGTGGCTAGCTACTGAAGGAGCTACATGTCCTGGAAAGAAGGATGATACGCTCAAAGTGGGAGGGAGGGGTTCCGTATTGGCCGTTCCCGAATGGGTGGAGAGCGGTGCCTGTGGTATGAGCATGACACTAGCTTGTAAGGTGAGGGCATTACGTTGTAAGGACTGTAGACATGATTTTTTCCGCAGGGGGGGGGGGGGGGGGGGGGGGAGGAAGGGGGAGAACCTGGGGCATTGGAAAAAGAAGGGGGGCGGGGTGGAGGGCCTGACAGTATCATAAGCTATAAAAATAAGTCTCTAAATTTTGAGGATAGTTCTAAATACACCCTACCTCTGATTGTCCTGTCAATTTCGTTCACGGAAAATAGTCGTGATTGGAAGCCGCATTCTTCCTGTTTCCCCCCTCTGACCACACCCTTTACTGCTAATATTCGTGGATCGGGTCCTAGCTGTGAATATTGTTAACTCTTTGGGCACATTCCCCCACATGTGGATCTGCGGCCCGTTTAGTTGGTGCGTGACCTTGTGGTGGCAGGGAACTGCTCTGCATTCCCTAAGATGCCCCAAGCACGTGGGCTGAAATGAGGCTTGAATTATCACTTTTTAAGGGCATGGGGAGAAGTGTACTGCTTGTGGTATCCCCAGCGGCAGGACTGCACACGCCCACCTATTCTATTGCATCTCCTAGTGGTGGTGCCCGAGGTCGAGGAGTTCTCTTGGTTGATACATTACTCCCAAACAAGGTGGTTCCTCAAGTGTTGGGTGACAATATGGCCGAGGCCAGTGACGCGTGTCTTAGGCTTCAATCCGTTGCATAGTTCACAATATGACGTGCCATAAACAATCGAATTAAAAAAATGTAATCGTCTTCTCCTCGAGATGTCTCGTTATCATTTTTTGTTCTTTATCTTGTGTGTGTGTTTGTGTGTCTCTCTCTCTGTGTGTGTGTGCTATTATTTATCCTCCCACCATTCTCTCTTGTCTGTCCCCCACCAGTGGTGTGTGTTTCTCCAAGAAAGAGTTGTTTCTGAAGTCTATGCTCTCTCCACCACTGAGAGGAACCAGCAAGCTCTTTGTCAGGTAAAGGATCGTCACTTGCTCTAGCCAAGCTTGGCATATGTGGCCAGACTACTAGACGGGTTTCTCTTGATGTGGTATTGCATATGCTTTGATGTGGTCTTTATATGCTTTGATGTGGTCTTTATATGCTTTGATGTGGTCTTTATATGCTTTGATGTGGTCTTTATATGCTTTGATGTGGTCTTTATATGCTTTGATGTGGTCTTTATATGCTTTGATGTGGTCTTTATATGCTTTGATGTGGTATTGCATATGCTTTGATGTGGTCTTTATATGCTTTGATGTGGTCTTTATATGCTTTGATGTGGTCTTTATATGCTTTGACGTGGTCTTTATATGCTTTGATGTGGTCTTTCGTACGTTCCGATGTGGTCTTATATATGCTTTGATGTGGTCTTCCATATGCTTTGATGTGGTCACGTACATGCTTCGATGTGGTCTTGTATATGCTTTGAGTGGTTACTATGTACATACAATTACACTTGAGCATATATGACATGCTCTTCGTGTGAGCGGTCTATGATCGTCTCCCTTACCATCTCCCACCGCATTACACTCCTTTGATCTCTCCTTCTGCCCCTCCTCATCTCTCTCCTCTCCCACCTCCATTTCTCTCTCTCTCTTCTCTGGCCCTCCATCCTCTTCCCTCTCCTCTTCCCCTCCTGTCCCCCCTCCCTCCCTTTCCCCTCCTCCTTCCTCCTATGTGTACACATACGTAGGTGGGTCTGCCCCAGCGCATATTGTCGCGATGTCCAGGAGTGCTAGCTAATGAAGCTCACCCTCTGCATCACGCTATGGAAAGAACATTTGAGAAACTCTCTTATCAGGCTCTCACACCCTCAGACTTCAGGTGGGTGTGGCTCCAGGGTCGTGCGACCAAAATGGAGCATGTCACATGGTATGGTGTGTCTTGTTTATTTTGCTGGCTATGGGATAGTGCAAGGTGGCGGTCTAAAGGGAAACAGTTAATAGGTTGCTTTGGTAAAGGGTAAGCAATACAAAAAATTTGGTAAGGGGTTTCAATTATTTTGGTGTATTAAAAGGTAGACAATACGACAATACGAACGAAAAATGGGTAAGGGGTTTATTTGTTGTGGTAAAGGGAAAGGGTAGGCAATACAAGAACTGGGTAAAGGGTTTCATTATTGGTGTGCTAAAAGGTAGGGAAATAGGTAAAGGGTTTCCATTATTTTGGTGTGGTAAAGGAAGGCAATACAAGAATTGGGTAAAGGGTTAACGTGGTAAAAGGTAGGCATACAAGAATTTGCTAAAGGATTTCTATTATTTTGGTGTAGTAATGGGTTACTGTTTTAATAGTCGCTCAGCCAGCAGGCTGGGAGTGACTTTACATCATCTGACTTTACATCATCGGCTGTCCAGGCTTTTAAAAAAAAAATTATTATTTCTTTTGTAAAATTAAAAATGTATTATTTTTTACCCTAGATCTTTTTTGCCTTGTGGTGTCCCTTGAGCCAATGATGGCTTCGGAATTGGATTTAGAGGTCCTTTAAACATTGCAATTAGAAACCACCACCAGAAATGGCATGACATTTTTGCACTTGTCGACCATTTTGTTAGCGAACTACATGTGCATGGACCTTTCCCATGCAAAGAAGCTCATAAAGTACACCACATGGTAAAAACTACACTAGCTAATTAGACCTCGCATATCGCAATCAGTTTTGGCGAGTGGGTGAACCCCCCCCCCCGAACCCTGTTCCCGGAGCCAATGATAGCCTCTGGTTTGGTCTCAGAGATCTCTGAGATCTCTTAGAAATGTTGCTACTCCAATTCAAAATTCTGTCTCCTAGGTCTCTACTGTAAGCATAGTGAGTAGAATTTGAGCAAAGTGAGTAACTCTCTGTGCAGAATGACATCATACACACACACACACACACAAACTCAATGGAGTAACCTGAAGTCCCCAAGTCTCGGCCCTTGATGTTGCAGCAGGCCTGAGCTGAAGGGGAATAGGCAGACAACCATTCACTTAATCTATAGTATATATATTATTATTAGTATTGTCTCGTAACCTAGGAGTTTCTTTCGTCTGGGGAACCCCCTGTGCTGCTCTCTTAACGAGGTCACCGTGGACAACCTACGCTCCAAGAAATACAACTACTTTATCACCGACAGTGACGTGGATGACTTGAACCAACCGACCAATCAGAATGCTCCATTCGGTGGATCGCTGTCGCTGGCTAGGATTCAGAGTCTGGTGACCATGACGACATCACGTGATGGGTGTCAGCCCTTGATTGTGGGCGCCCCTCCATTTATCGAGTTTGATTTGTCCGTGGATGGGTTTGGATGTTTGTTTCTGCCTAGTGTCTTCCCCGTGCTAGAGGTAAGCTCAAGATGGCGACCATGATGGAGGTGGGGCACGAGGGATGGGGGTGGGTGTGTGTCACGAGGGATGGGGGTGGGGCACAAGGGATGAAGTGGGGAACGAGGGATGGGGGTGTGGCACGAGGGAAGGAGGTCGGGGATGGGGGAGGGGCACGACAGATGGGGGTGGGGCACGAGGGATGGGGAGACTAGTCTTAGCGTCTATTATTATTGCCTCTCCTTCCCCTCCCCACTAGCCGGCTGCTCTCCAGACCACACCCTCTGTGAATGCAGGAGGCGTGGGGGAAGGGGACCGAATTTTTCCCCCTACTGGGGGACTCAGTTTCACCGCCTGGCTTCTTGTGAACAAGTTCTCTGTGTCCGAACCGTCTCCTCATTTAATCCTCTTCTCCCTCTCTCACTCCATCTCTACCAAGAATAACAAAGTATGTACCACACCCTCCATCTTTGTTCTCTTCATGGGCTCTCTGTGTATATTTGTGTGTATGTATCTGTGGTGTGGGTGTCATATATTTGTGTGTGCATGTATTTATGGGGTGTGTATAGTATGCATGTATTTATGGTGGGTGTATTTGTGTATGCATGTATGTATGGGGAGATGTATTTGTGTATGATGTATTTATGGGGGATGTATTTCTGTATGCATGTGTTTATGGGGGTGTATGATGTATTTATGGGGGTGTATTTGTGTATGATGTATTTATGGGGGGTGTATTTGTGTGTGGCGTATTTATGGGGGTGTATTTGTGTATGGTGTATTTATGGGGGGTGTATTTGTTGTGTATGATGTATTTATGGGGTGTATTTGTGTATGATGTATTTATGGGGGTGTATTTGTGTATGATGTATTTATGGGGGTGTATTTGTGTATGGTGTATTTAGGGGGGGTGTATTTGTGTATGGTGTATTTATGGGGGGTGTATTTGTGTATGATGTATTTATGGGGGGGGGTATTTGTGTATGGTTTATTTATGGGGGTGTATTTGTTGTGTATGATGTATTTATGGGGGTGTATTTGTTGTGTATGATGTATTTATGGGGGTGTATTTGTGTATGGTGTATTTATGGGGGTGTATTTGTGTATGATGTATTTATGGGGGGTGTATTTGTATATGCATGTATTTATGGGGGTGTGTTTGTGTATGATGTATTTATGGGGGGTGTATTTGTGTATGGTGTATTTATGGGGGTGTATTTGTGTATGGTGTATTTATGGGGGGTGTATTTGTTGTGTATGATGTATTTATGGGGGTGTATTTGTGTATGATGTATTTATGGAGTGTATTTGTGTATGGTGTATTTATGGGGGGTGTATTTGTGTATGATGTATTTATGGGGGGGTGTATTTGTGTATGGTGTATTTATGGGGGTGTATTTGTGTATGGTGTATTTATGGGGCTGTATTTGTGTATGATGTATTTATGGGGGGTGTATTTGTGTATGGTGTATTTATGGGGGTGTATTTGTGTATGGTGTATTTATGGGAGGGCGTGAATTTATGGGGGGGTGTATTTGTGTATCCATATTCACTCTAATGAAAGTTGACTGGAAAATGGAGTCTTCCAATCGCAACACACTAAGATGATGATGATAGTAACTGCCAACATACTAACACTAACCAACACTGTAAATCTCTTGTTATGCTCTATGGAAGCTGCCAAGTTGATAAAGAAATCTTTCTGTACTTGCGGATTATCTGTGAAGGTGGAAGTTTCTGAAGGCGAAGAGATTATAGCTGCCTCAAGGTTGATGTAGTAGCAGCCATTGCTGGAGCTATTCGACAGCAGTTGGAAGAGAGTGATAGCGATGGAAAAGATCAATTTGCCTTCCTGGAGGAAGAGGATGAAGAAATTGAACTGAACGAACTCCTCGTGGACAATATTAGCGACCAGGAACTCGGTAGCTGAGTGCAGCTAGCTCTGTCTGTGGTGCTTATAAACACAACCACTACAAAAACTCTGGGAGGGGAGGGGGAGGGGGGGGGGGAGGGGGAGGGGGGGGGGGAAGGGGGATACGTCAGCACAAATGCCCTTTGATTCAGCAGATCCGATGCCAGAAAGGATAGAAGGATAGTCCTTTTCCCTTTTCCCTCTGTGCTTGCATCGCAGGCTCGCAGCACTTGTGTGGCTGTGCTGACAACCTCCAGTAGTTGAGTAGAAGTTGCGACTTCTATTTGAGTGAATACGGTGTACATATGTTTGTGTGTGTGTTTATGCATTGTGTAGATGTGTGTGTATGCACATATGTTGTGTGTGTATATATATGCGTGTGTGTGTGTGTGGTGTGTGTAGATGTGTATGATGTATGTGTGCTGTATTGTGTATGACGTATGTATGTTGTATCTGTAGGAGTGTGTGATGTGAGTGTGTATATATATATGCTTGTGTGTATGAGTATTCAGTGTGTAGTGATCATATGTGTATATATATAGGGTGTATGAAGGGCAGGATAGGACAATAAAGCTTGAAGGAGCATATATCTAATAGGTGTGTGGGTGTGGTCTCCCCCCTCCCTGTACACCCACCCACCTCACAGGTCAGCCATTTCCCCTGCCTCATCATCTACCTCAAGCCTGCCCAGCAAAAGCTCATTGTGTGCACTCATCTGTCCCAGAATGTCCTGTTGGAAGAAGTAGCAGGACACCAGCACGACAATGAGTCCTGGAAGAAATCAGACGCTGTGTTTCACTGTCCTGAAATCTTCCAGAGCCAGAGTTGGCATCATGTTGCCGTGGTGATGCTCAAGCCTGGCCTGAGGGGAAGAGCTAAAGTCACCCTGTTCGTTAATGGGAGAATGATTGAAAGCCATAAGGTGAATGCACATTGTGTTCTCACTTGATTAGCACTTGCATGTAGACCACACCCATGCCTGACTTGACGTGACGTATTGTGCATGACCAAGACCGATGTTACCTTGGTCCTAGTTCTCCTTGTTAGCGGCCTCACCCCTTCTCTCCTCCATCCTCCCTCTACCCTCTTCTTCCCTCCTCTGTCATTCTCTCTTTCCTCCATCTTCCCCTCTTCTTCCCTCCTCTATCATCCTCTCTTTCCCTCCATCTTCCCCTAACCTCTTCTCCTCTCCTCTGTCATCCTCCTCCTCTCCTCTCTTCCCCTACCCTAGCCACTAAAGAGTTACATGTAAGTATGTGTGCGTGTTATGTGGCCACCATCCTATCATGTGATAATTGGTATTGGCAATGCACAGAGCAATAAAACAAACTTCCACACCTCCTTTGCTTGGTGGGGGGTGGTGGTGGGGGCATTAAAAGGCGGAGTCATTCCTGAATGTGGTTTACCATTAAAGGAGGAACTTTAAAGGAGGGACTATACCCGAACCCCCGTAGTTTATCTTTCAAAGTACCATATCATCTCATGGCACTCTATTGGTGGTCATACCAAAATGTAGCCAGTGCAGATGCTTTCTGGAGGTGGGTTTTGCCGTACATGTTGATCCTTTGGAACTGCAAGTTGGAACGTGAAGAGAAATTATCCCTCAGCTACTAGTAACTACTTTTCAGTAACAATTCTTAAATGACTGTGATTGATAGCGCTGCACGAACACTCGAGATCGAGGCCAAGAGATTTATTTAAATATGTATTTAAAGTGTACTGTGTTCATGCGAAAGGATGTCTAAATTTATTCAATAGACACGAGCAAAGCCTTGTGGTTATGACTTTGGAGCTCCATAGATTCTGCACCCCTTACTGTGTGAACTTGATTGTAGCTCAAATGATAGACCTATCTGTGTTCTCTTTTGGTGTGTTGCCTGATATAACTATGCAGGTACTGTATAACCATGTATGCAGGTATAACTATGCAGGTAGAACTATGCTGAAGTTACATGTAGCCAAAGTGTGGGACCTCAAAATCTGTGAGCCAGTTGAAATTGTTATATACAGTATGTGGCTAGAGGAAGCCTTACTCTACAAAATGAGTGTATTCATTAGGCGCTAAAACATGATGAAGTAGGCAAGCATGGATATTGAAAAATAATTCGGGGGGGGGGGGGGGGGGGCTGTATACTAATGCAACTTTTTTTTAATACCAAAAGAGAACTCTATCATTTGAGCTATATATATATATATACATATATATCTAGTCCATATACAGTGAAGTGTGCAGTATCTGTGGAGCTATAAAGTCATAACCACAAGGGTTTGTTAGTGTTTGTATTTTATCCATTTATACCCCCCCTCCCTCTCCCCCCTTCACATGAGCATAAGTTCACTTAAAAAAAATCCTTAGCTTGAATGTGTAGTGTTTGTACAATCATAGTCATTCAAGACTTGATGCTGGAAAGTAGTTATGAGTTGGGGGGGGGGGGGGAATTTCACTTCACATTCCAACCTGTTACTAGTATGGCAAAATAAAAAACCCATTAGAAAGCATTCTCTGCACTGGCTACATGATAGTATATAATGTGTGCCAAGATATGGCACCTTAAATGCTACTGGTTTTTCAGGTATGACTTTGTGTCTCAGTACTTCATTAATGGCTGTGGTAATGCTAATCAGCTTCAGCTTAACAACTTAGCCACTCTGGTTGCTATGCTATGTTATATGAGGGGGCGGGGGGCTAATTGACTAATGTATTTTTTAGACATTCTTCCACATCATTTAATTTAATATTCTAGGAATCCCCTTACACACACGCACACACACACACACACTGACCGCACACACACACACACACATACTGACTGCACACACACTGACTGTCTTGTTGACTCTCAAGTCTACAAATTCTGTTTCAGTGTGTGTTTTCACTTAATTAGAATATGCTTGTTGAATATTCCAGATGCATCCCATCCAAGCCGTGCACGCCTCACCACTCTCGGCCCACGTGAATGAGTCTAGTTCTGTTCTAATTAACGCCCACATAGGCACTCATGTGACCCAGCGTCACGTCTCCATGCTGACGTATCGCTTGGGACCCATATTTCTATTTGAAGAACACCTATCTCCGGTGGTTGTGGCGACCATGTGCAAGCTAGGACCTTCGTACTTTGGCTCCTTCCAAGCAGCGGTGGTGCAGGATATCGTAAGTGCAGTGTAAGAAATGGTATGGGTGGGTAAAGTGGGGGTGAAAGTGTAAACCATTAATCAGGTGGGGGGTGTATCCCTATATTGTAGTGCTCCTTTACTTCCATAAATTCAAGATTAACTCTTTCACGGACATTAGTGCATGAATTGCGTGGACCTCCTTGGCTCTTGTATGGTGGTGCAGTCATGCCTTGCGAGTCGTCGTTCCCATAAGCAACGAGCTAGCCACTTGGTTTTCGCTCACATTACAGCTGCTCTTGTAGAGAGATGGCAGCAGTGTGTGGTGCATGCCTTGGAGGATTTGGCTGCAGTACTTGGACGGCCCACATCACACGACAACTCTGACAGCAATTTTGATCGCTGTCGGACGAGCACAAGCCCAAATCCACAGTCGCCTCTGGATTTATTCCTGAGAGGGTTTCCAGCAAAGACATTGAGGAGACTACCAGCAAAGACATTGAGGAGACTACCAGCAAAGACATTGAGGAGAACTACCTGCAAAGACATTGAGGAGAACTACCTGCAAAGACATTGAGGAGACTACGAGCAAAGACATTGAGGAGACTACCAGCAAAGACATTGAGGAGAACTACCTGCAAAGACATTGAGGAGACTACCAGCAAAGACATTGAGGAGACTACCAGCAAAGACATTGAGGAGAACTACCTGCAAAGACATTGAGGAGAACTACCTGCAAAGACATTGAGGAGACTACCAGCAAATAGAACTACCAGCAAAGATATTGAGGAGACTACCAGCAAAGACATTGAGGAGACTACCAGCAAAGACATCGAGGAGAACTACCAGCAAAGACATTGAGGAGAACTACCAGCAAAGACATTGAGGAGAACTACCAGCAAAGACATTGAGGAGAACTACCAGCAAAGACATTGAGGAGACTACCAGCAAAGACATTGAGGAGAACTACCAGCAAAGACATTGAGGAGAACTACCAGCAAAGACATTGAGAACTACCAGCAAAGACATTGAGGAGAACTACCAGCAAAGACATTGAGGAGAACTACCAGGAAAGACATTGAGAACTACCAGCAAAGACATTGAGGAGAACTACCAGCAAAGACATTGAGGAGAACTACAAAGTACCTGCAAAGACATTGAGGAGAGCTACCAGCAAAGACATTGAGGAGAACTACCAGCAAAGACATTGAGGAGAACTACCAGCAAAGACATTGAGGAGAACTACCTGCAAAGACATTGAAGAGAGCTAGCAGCAAAGACATTGAGGAGAACTACCAGCAAAGACATTGAGGAGAACTACCAGCAAAGACATTGAGGAGAACTACCAGCAAAGACATTGAGGAGAACTACCAGCAAAGACATTGAGAACTACCAGCAAAGACATTGAGGAGAACTACCAGCAAAGACATTGAGGAGACTACCAGCAAAGACATTGAGGAGAACTACCAGCAAAGACATTGAGGAGAACTACCAGCAAAGACATTGAGGAGACTACCAGCAAAGACATCGAGGAGACTACCAGCAAAGACATTGAGGAGAACTACCAGCAAAGACATTGAGGAGAACTACCAGCAAAGACATTGAGGACTACCAGCAAAGACATTGAGGACTACCAGCAAAGACATTGAGGAGAACTACCAGCAAAGACATTGAGGAAAACTACCAGCAAAGACATTGAGGACTACCAGCAAAGACATTGAGGAGAACTACCTGCAAAGACATTGAGGAGACTACCAGCAAAGACATCGAGGAGACTACCAGCAAAGACATTGAGGAGAACTACCAGCAAAGACATCGAGGAGACTACCAGCAAAGACATTGAGGAGAACTACCAGCAAAGACATTGAGGAGAACTACCAGCAAAGACATTGAGCAGAACTACCAGCAAAGACATTGAGGAAAACTACCAGCAAAGACATTGAGGACTACCAGCAAAGACATTGAGGACTACCAGCAAAGACATTGAGGAGAACTACCAGCAAAGACATTGAGGAGACTACCAGCAAAGACATTGAGGAGAACTACCTGCAAAGACATTGAGGAGTACCAGCAAAGACATTGAGGAGAACTACAAAGTACCTGCAAAGACATTGAGGAGAGCTACCAGCAAAGACATTGAGGAGAACTACCAGCAAAGACATTGAGGAGAACTACCAGCAAAGACATTGAGGAGAACTACCTGCAAAGACATTGAAGAGAGCTAGCAGCAAAGACATTGAGGAGAACTACCTGCAAAGACATTGAGGAGAACTACCAGCAAAGACATTGAGGAGAACTACCAGCAAAGACATTGAGGAGAACTACCAGCAAAGACATTGAGAACTACCAGCAAAGACATTGAGGAGAACTACCAGCAAAGACATTGAGGAGACTACCAGCAAAGACATTGAGGAGAACTACCAGCAAAGACATTGAGGAGAACTACCAGCAAAGACATTGAGGAGACTACCAGCAAAGACATCGAGGAGACTACCAGCAAAGACATTGAGGAGAACTACCAGCAAAGACATTGAGGAGAACTACCAGCAAAGACATTGAGGACTACCAGCAAAGACATTGAGGACTACCAGCAAAGACATTGAGGAGAACTACCAGCAAAGACATTGAGGAAAACTACCAGCAAAGACATTGAGGACTACCAGCAAAGACATTGAGGAGAACTACCTGCAAAGACATTGAGGAGACTACCAGCAAAGACATCGAGGAGACTACCAGCAAAGACATTGAGGAGAACTACCAGCAAAGACATCGAGGAGACTACCAGCAAAGACATTGAGGAGAACTACCAGCAAAGACATTGAGGAGAACTACCAGCAAAGACATTGAGCAGAACTACCAGCAAAGACATTGAGGAAAACTACCAGCAAAGACATTGAGGACTACCAGCAAAGACATTGAGGACTACCAGCAAAGACATTGAGGAGAACTACCAGCAAAGACATTGAGGAGACTACCAGCAAAGACATTGAGGAGAACTACCTGCAAAGACATTGAGGAGTACCAGCAAAGACATTGAGGAGAACTACAAAGTACCTGCAAAGACATTGAGGAGAGCTACCAGCAAAGACATTGAGGAGAACTACCAGCAAAGACATTGAGGAGAACTACCAGCAAAGACATTGAGGAGAACTACCTGCAAAGACATTGAAGAGAGCTAGCAGCAAAGACATTGAGGAGAACTACCTGCAAAGACATTGAGGAGACTACCAGCAAAGACATCGAGGAGACTACCAGCAAAGACATTGAGGAGAACTACCAGCAAAGACATCGAGGAGACTACCAGCAAAGACATTGAGGAGAACTACCAGCAAAGACATTGAGGAGACTACCAGCAAAGACATTGAGGACTACCAGCAAAGACATTGAGGACTACCAGCAAAGACATTGAGGAGAACTACCAGCAAAGACATTGAGGAGACTACCAGCAAAGACATTGAGGAGAACTACCTGCAAAGACATTGAGGAGACTACCAGCAAAGACATCGAGGAGACTACCAGCAAAGACATTGAGGAGAACTACCAGCAAAGACATTGAGGAGTACCAGCAAAGACATTGAGGAGAACTACCAGCAAAGACATTGAGGACTACCAGCAAAGACATTGAGGACTACTAGCAAAGACATTGAGGAGAACTACCAGCAAAGACATTGAGGAGACTACCAGCAAAGACATTGAGGAGAACTACCAGCAAAGACATTGAGGAGACTACCAGCAAAGACATTGAGGAGAACTACCTGCATTGAGGAGAACTACCTGCAAAGACATTGAGGAGACTACCAGCAAAGACATTGAGGACTACCAGCAAAGACACTGAGGAGAATTACCAGCAAAGACATTGAGGATAATTAAGGCAAAACTTTCAGCAGCAGAGCTGCACTGCTGATATGCTAGCCAGAGCTCCTTACTCGCTATTTAACTAATCAGGCATTACGTTCGCCCCCCCCCCCCCCCCCGGCTTACCCATCCATTCCCTCCTTTCCCTCTCTCGTTCTCTTCAGCTTCCTGCTGCCCACGGAAGTCTGGATTGATTCGGGGATTTCAAAAATTATAGAATACAGTAACAAGTCCGTTGTCCGAATGCTTTGGGACTGGAGGATATTTGAAATGTTCGGATAAATCAAATCAGGTCGCTCCCTTCTTCACAGTATCCACGGATTTTGAGCTTATCCTCCATATCCAGATTGCTAAGTGCTATAGATTTGAAATTGGTGCCAGTGGCTAGAGGAAGCCCTAGGCTATTCAATGACCTTTTTCATTAGGCGTTAAAATGTAAGTACATGGTCAAGCGCGCAGGTGGAAAATTGATTAATCAATTTTCCACCTGCGCGCTTGACCACAATCTGGAGTTATTTTGGCTGAAGTTTTTGGGATTCAGGTTTTTGAGGTCCCTCCACTTTAGGGTCTAGTAACTTGCCTATAGTTAATCCTATGAAACATTTTAGTATCGAAAGAGAGCACACAGAGAGGCCTATCTTTTAAGCTATATATCAAGTCCATACCATGAAGTTTGCAGAATCTATGGAGTTCTAAAGTTGTAACCACAAGTTAAAAAAAAAATTAAAAATGCAACTGTCTCCCTACAATGTGGGCGTATGTAAACTGGGAATGGTCGTCAAGTCATCGTGAAGAGCGATTGAGAGAACGCCGGACGCAGATTGAAAAAAGCGAGACCTGCCTGACTGCACTGCGTAAGTGAGGATGGGTGTTATGCACAGTTAATAGCTGATGCCTTCCCTTACCAGATAGTCGGGTGGGAACAAGGAAAGGATGATGGACGTACTTACTCACACTCGAGATTTGTTTTATTTTTTCCGCACACCACTCAATACCTAGCACCCCCCACCCTCCACCCCCCCTCCCCTCCACATCTAAATTTTGCACTTTTGGTGGCAATTCCCCATTGCAGCTGCAACCATTGTATTGATTAATGTCCCCATATTTACATGTGTGAGTAGGTGTAACATAATTGGTTAAGTGGGTGTAACATAATTGGTTAAGTGGGTGTAACATAATTGGTTAAGTGGGTGTGGTCTATGCATGTGTTGTTCAGTGCTAATTGGTTCTCAGTTGTTATTGGGCCTAGCTGTGATAAATGGCTGCCAATGGGTTGGCTATCCAAGCAGCAGCTAGCAGATGAAGGTCAGCTGAGGACAAGAGCTCACACTGGACTGGTTCATGCTCTGAGAAGAGTTTCCCTCAAATAACACTGTTTAAAACAAGGGCATTTCAGGTGGGTAAGGGGGTGTAGGGCTAGAGATACATGTAAGGCTAGAGATAAGGGGTAGGACTAAGGACTAATCCATTTCTGGGACATTTTTTAATTTGTTCATAACTTTTTTTGTTGTTCTATACACTATGACGTTGAAATTAGTACCAAAATGTTGCTCATTCAGAGAGCTTTCCAATGGTATATTTAGTTTTGACCTAGCATCATCCTGGTCGGAGTTGTGGACACCAAGGTGATTCACATTATTGCATTTTACTCAACACCTGTGTGACATAACCACTTACAATTTTGACAGCACTTAGAGAACCCACAGACATGCATTTTGAATGGATGAAAACATCATAACTTGTAAAATGGATTTTTAAGAAAGGTCAGTAATTTGCACATGATTAGAAAAATTCCAGCGCTCATGGCTCATATCTCCACCACAGATTTTTTATTCTGTCCATTCAAATGAAAGAGTATGAATAGAGAAAAGAGCTTTCAAATGATATATTAAAAGTTGATATAGGACAAAGCATGGCCCAGTTATGTGCACACAACTTGAAATAACTCATTTGAGATAACGGCTCTTTCTTCAGGCGAGCTCTGAAGACTTTTCTCGGCATTATAGGAAAACAAAACAACTGTAGTAGCTACATGTAGCTAGATTGCATGCGCAGTTCATGACATCATCTTTAGGGAGTGCCCAGTTGCTATAGAAATACTGTTATGACGGTTAGCTATCTAATGATGTAATATCTAGCTTCCAGGACTAAACACAAAGAAGCTGCGGTTTTCTTGGAGGTTCTTCTTCACTGTCGCGGTTAGCAATTGAAGAATTTATGTAGTCAATAGCATGGACAAAAGTGTGTATAACTTTGCAGTGAAGCCTTCAAATGCTCTGAAACTTGAAATGGAAATACTACATGAACTATAGTATAGAATGAATAAATATTTTATTATTTTTATTATTTTTGAAAAAATGGATTAGTGTTGGGCTAGAGATAGGACTTGGGTTAGAGATAGGACTTGGGTTAGAGATAGGGCTGGGCTCGAGATAGGACTTGGGTTAGAGACATGGCTGGGGCTAGAGATAGGACTTGGGTTAGAGATAGGACTTGGGTTAGAGATATGGCTGGGGCTAGAGATAGGACTTGGGTTAGAGATATGGCTGGGGCTAGAGATAGGACTTGGGTTAGAGATATGGCTGGGGCTAGAGATAGGACTTGGGTTAGAGATATGGCTGGGGCTAGAGATAGGACTTGGGTTAGAGATATGGCTGGGGCTAGAGATCGGACTTGGGTTAGAGATATGGCTGGGGCTAGAGATAGGACTTGGGTTAGAGATATGGCTGGGGCTAGAGATAGGACTTGGGTTAGAGATATGGCTGGGGCTAGAGATAGGACTTGGGTTAGTGGGGCTAGAGATAGAGATAGGGAGATTACTGACAGTGCACATTTGGTCAACATTATTTGCAGGCATCACCGTACAGATATTCATCGTCTTGTGGGACTGCACACACAATACTTGTATGCATAAGCAGGTAGCATGAACAGAACAAAAGAGATCCGGCTAGCAATCGTCAGAATGTAGCCGTTTCCATCAAGTTGATATAGTCACACCCAATCGGGCCAGTCAGTCCACCCACTACCAACAGCTCTCGATTCGTCGGCACAACGACCGCCACGCTGCAATATCTGGCAGTGGGAATGATCCCTATCAGTTCCCATGAGTAATGTTGGTCGTATCGATAGATTTCCCCGGTGGCCTTCTTGGAATGCTTCATTCCTCCCGCCAGAACAAGGCTCCCATTTACTGCAACGCAGGTGGAGAAGGTCAGAGGAAGAGCTGGTAACACCCTCCAGGGGAAACCAAGGGGGTATACCTGGCGGACTTCAACGGGGGCGCGCTTTTCCTCGATGGGTGTCGACAGCCTTATTATATCTTGTACAGCACAGCAGAGAGCTAGATTTGATTGCTTTTCCTGTTGTGTGAACCCACCGAGGACATATAAATCTTCACCGCACACTGCTGAAATCAACGAACTTAGAGGTTGCGGGAGATCGAGGCCTCGAGACCACACCTTTTCTGGAATGTCTAATAGCTCCACTGTTGCCACCCGGAAGTTGTTTTTGACCGACCCTCCAGCAACAATCAGCGTGTTACCACTGACAGCGGCTGTGGTGTAGTGTCGTGCCGTTGGCATGGGTGGGTAATGTTCCTGCCAGCGTCCGTCGAGCAAACAGAGTATTTTGTCGGTGTCATGGTGCTGTTGTAGAGTGAAGCCTCCTACGGCCGTGACCAAGTTCTTTATGATGACCAGGCTGAAGCCTACGTGGGGACAAGGGGGGAGCCGAGCCAAAGTGTGCGAGCTGCAAGATGACGAAACGAATTATGTATCTTCTCCCCTTAACCCTTCCCTCTCTATCCTCTCCTCTGACTTATCCTCCTACCACTCCCATAACTTTAACCTCTCACTTACCTCTCTTCTAACCATTCCTCTTAGCTATTCTCTGACTGCCCTTCTAAACTCCTTAACTCTCCTTTAACTTATCCACTAGCCTCACCTCTAAATATTTAGCAGAAAATATAACTATAGTAACAGAGGCGTGGCAGGGAGGGGGGTTGTTGGTATGATGAGACCAGTGATGGGAGCAAAGAGACCCTTCAGAAGTGTCTGCTGTAGGTATCCATTGCTGATGTCAGCTGCAAGCATACCAGATGACTCGAGCTACAGTTAAGGTAAGGTGTGATTCATGCTGGAGGCACACATTGGAGGCGTCAACAGGTACATGACTCACACTAGCGTGACTCACAATAGGGGTGTGGCTCACACTAGGGGAGTGTGACACACTAGGGGAGTATGACTCACACTAGGGGAGTATGACTCACACTAGGGAAGTATGACTCACATGAGTGCATGACTCACACTAGGGGAGTATGACTCACACTAGGGGAGTATGACTCACATGAGTGCATGACACACACTAGGGGAGTGTGACTCACACTAGGGGAGTATGACTCACATGAGTGCATGACACACACTAGGGGAGTGTGACTCACACTAGGGGAGTATGACTCACATGAGTGCATGACTCACACTAGGGGAGTATGACTCACACTAGGGGAGTATGACTCACACTAGGGGAGTATGACTCACATGAGTGCATGACACACACTAGGGGAGTATGACTCACACTAGGGGAGTATGACTCACATGAGTGCATGACTCACACTAGGGGAGTGTGACTCACACTAGGGGAGTGTGACTCACACTAGGGGAGTATGACTCACATGAGTGCATGACTCACACTAGGGGAGTGTGACTCACACTAGGGGAGTATGACTCACACTAGGGGAGTATGACTCACACTAGGGGAGTATGACTCACATGAGTGCATGACTCACACTAGGGGAGTGTGACTCACACTAGGGGAGTATGACTCACATGAGTGCATGACTCACAATAGAGGAGTGTGACTCACACTAGGGGAGTATGACTCACACTAGGGGAGTGTGACTCACACTAGGGGAGTATGACTCACATGAGTGCATGACACACACTAGGGGAGTGTGACTCACACTAGGGGAGTATGACTCACATGAGTGCATGACTCACACTAGGGGAGTGTGACTCACACTAGGGGAGTGTGACTCACACTAGGGGAGTGTGACTCACACTAGGGGAGTGTGACTCACACTAGGGGAGTGTGACTCACACTAGGGGAGTGTGACTCACATGAGTGCATGACTCACTAGGGGAGTGTGACTCACACTAGGGGAGTGTGACTCACATGAGTGCATGACTCACTAGGGGAGTGTGACTCACACTAGGGGAGTGTGACTCACATGAGTGCATGACTCACTAGGGGAGTGTGACTCACACTAGGGGAGTGTGACTCACATGAGTGCATGACTCACACTAGGGGAGTGTGACTCATACTGTGGTATGGTTCACACTGGGGGTGTGGTCCCCTACTCATTACTGTGTGTTTAGAATGAGAAGCTACGTTGTGTGCTAGGTCAGCCAGCACTAACTCTAAAAATAACTTTAAATAACCCCAACCCTAACATAGCTCTAACACTAACCTTAACTCTAACACTACCTACTTTTAGTCATTGTATACCTGCTGATGTACTCATAAATATCGCTAGTTCCTCCATCCTTGAAGTAGACGGCATTTCCCGAAGTTGCCGATTGTCCACAAATAATCCCGTAATTCAATAACTCTTCTCCAGACCAGCTGAACTTCATCTTGGTATCCACAGGAAGCTGTTCCACCCCAGAAGGTTCTGACTGCGGAGTGTTAATGGAGGAGCAGCTGTCTACACTGTTCAAAGATCGGCAACTATCCTTGCTCTTCATTCTCTTCTTCGTAGAGTTCTTGAAGACATTCATCTTTCTTGTTTACACTATCTTAAAGATATTTCTCTTCAGTTCAGCTTTCAGTCCTGCCTGGAGTTGCTTTCTAGAGGCTGTTTCTTGTCTGTTGTACTATTGGCTCGTGTCCAGGTTACTGAAGTAACCTTCAAGCCACTGAGCACACAGTTAGGGAAACTCCTCTTTCTCCCCTAGCCACAGAAAGGATAGGGTTTTCCTCACTCTCTTCTGGGGACACCGAGTTCTCTCGCTTTAAAATCCAGCAAGTTGTTCACTGAAGGGAGGAATTGAAACTGATCAACTTCCAAAACCTCTTTATAGCCCGGTCTACAAGCTGCTTCCTGTGTTGTGGTTTCTCAGGACTTGTTGTGTGTCTACTCATGCACAATGCCTTGGTTTCACTTGAGCTGTTCTGTTTTGAAAATGACAAGTAAACTCAATCGGGTCTAACAATCGTAACAGTCCCGCTCGAATACAGCCACTAACCACGGTTCGCAGTTCTGACTGCACACCTGGGTAGTTTACTGAGTAGTCTACTGAGATGACCAGTTGTATGTTACCGACTTGATTATAAGCAGATTACTGAGATGATTTGTTAGATTACTGAGATGATTTCTGGAACTCGTTCAGTCGATCTTGTATTCATTTCGTTATTTTATATGCTGATAGCTAAGTTTCTGCTAGGACATAACAGAATATGTAGGAAGACCAAGACTACATCGAGTGACCAAGACTACATCGAGTGACCAAGACTACATCGAGTGACGTTGTTTAAAGTAGCCTGACTTTTTTCTGTTGTCGTTCTTTTGCAAGAATTTACAGATTGCTTGTTACCACCAATTGAAAATAGGTCTCCTTCTGACTTCATCTACTCTTTCCCAACTGATTGATTCTTGTTTGCTGGAATATGGCCTGTAGAGATATAGCCATGATGTGTTCACTATGACAATAGCAAATAGGATGTCCTTAGTGAAAACTTGGAAACCTCTCGAGTGACCACAGAGTTGTGTGTAACTGGCTTTAATTAACTGAGCTTCACGAAGTTCCTTTGTAGCTTCTCTCCGTAATCATGCTTTTGTACCATTTTTATATAGCAGTCTTGTCTTGTATAGGTTACATAAGCACAGCTGCTGCTGAATGCACGTTTGGTACTTTGTGTCCTCTTCCTGCTGTTAATACAACAGAGCATTCACCAGCTTTTGATGTTACCATGGCACCTGTGTGTGCTAGTGCCCACCTGCTGGACAAAAGCTTTCTGGTTGGTGTATGGATCATCGTGGCAGCGTAGGTGTGTCTCAGCTACTCTGTACATCTTCTCAACGAACTCTCGGTTGACATAGAATGTAATTACTTTCTTAAAAATCCGTTTTAAGGTGGGAACAAGTCTGAGCATGTCTGGAAAGTGTGGACTTTGGAGCTCCACAGATTCTGCACATTTCACTTTTATAGCTCTGTGTGCTCTCTTTTGGTATTAAAAAAAGCTGCATAGGTATAACTATGCTAAAGTTACATGCAGCCAAAGTGGGGGTATTTCAAAACTTGAGTGCCTGAATCGTTCTGGTTCCTGGTGAAAGTTACTTAGTTATCTGTGGCAGCGAGAGCACTAAAACGGACGAATTGGGGATGCGGGGGGGGGGGGGGGGTCAGTTGTTTTTTTAACACCCCGCTGGCCGTATTTGTCGTGGTTTAGCGCCTAATGAATACGCTCGTTTTGTCAGTTGGGCTCTAGCCACAGATAACAATGGCTAGCACCTTCCACCTGGAACCACTACTACAAACAGTTCAGGCACACAGATTTTGAGGACTCCCACTTTGGCTGCATGTAACTTTACCATAGTTATACCTATGTAAGTGTAGTGCAAGTTCATGGAGCTCCAAAGTCTTTACCATAAATTTTGTTCTTTCAGTGTTTGTATTTATAATTTTAGATCCCCTTCACACGAGCAAAGTCCTCATTAATAAAATAATAACTCTATATCAAGTTGTTGTAGTGTTTCTGCAGCTCTATCATTGTTATAGTTATTCAAGACACGATGCCCGTAACCATGTAGTATACTACCTATTAGTCCATGTATTGTGGGTCCATATAGTATACGTATACTACCTATTAGTCCATGTATTATGAGGCCATGTAGTATATGTACACTACCTATTAGTCCATGTATTATGAGGCCATGTAGTATATGTACACTACCTATTAGTCCATGTATTATGGGGCCATGTAGTATATGTACACTACCTATTAGTCCATGTATTATGGGTCTATGTAGTACTACCTATTAGTCCATGTATTATGGGGCCATGTAGTATATGTACACTACCTATTAGTCCATGTATTATGGGTCCATGGGTCCATGTAGTATATGTACACTACCTATTAGTCCATGTATTGTGGGTCCATATAGTATACGTATACTACCTATTAGTCCATGTATTATGAGGCCATGTAGTATACGTATACTACCTATTAGTCCATGTATTATGGGGCCATGTAGTATATGTATACTACCTATTAGTCCATGTATTGTGGGGCCATGTAGTATATGTATACTACCTATTAGTCCATGTATTGTGGGTCCATATAGTATATGTATACTACCTATTAGTCCATGTATTATGGGGCCATGTAGTATATGTACACTACCTATTAGTCCATGTATTGTGGGTCCATATAGTATATGTACACTACCTATTAGTCCATGTATTGTGGGTCCATATAGTATATGTACACTACCTATTAGCCCATGTATTATGGGGCCATGTAGTATACGTATACTACCTATTAGTCCATGTATTATGAGGCCATGTAGTATATGTACACTACCTATTAGTCCATGTATTATGGGTCCATGTAGTATACGTATACTACCTATTAGTCCATGTATTATGTGTCCATGTAGTATATGTACACTACCTATTAGTCCATGTATTATGGGGCCATGTAGTATATGTATACTACCTATTAGTCCATGTATTATGAGGCCATGTAGTATATGTACACTACCTATTAGTCCATGTATTATGGGTATATGTACACTACCTATTAGTCCATGTATTATCGTAGCAGAAAATCTCGATCTAGATCCATATATTATATATTATGCAAAAATGTCTCAGTTGACATTCATGAGATTAGCGAGTTTCGCTTGCTGAATTATTGCTGTTGTAACTTAGCTTAGTGAAATTAATTAGTCTCCAAAATCAATTGCCGCCCTAAAGCCATTTTTCACAGTTGTACACAAGATGTACTGTAGGCATGCTGGGGTGTACTGTAGGCATGCTGGGGTGTGCTGTAGGCGTGCTGGGGTGTGCTGTAGGCATGCTGGGGTGTGCTGTAGGCAGAGAGCTGCTGCTGGATTTCTAATGCTTGTCCTGGCACTTGAATTGGGGAAATTCTACTCTCAATGGACTCTCAGCTGACACGATAGTGAAGGCTAGAGCATCTAGTTAGTGATGAAAGCTAGAGCATCTTGTTAGTGATGAAGGCTAGAACATCTAGTTAGTGGTGAAGGCTAGAACATCTAGTTAGTGATGAAGGCTAGAGCATCTAGTTAGTGATGAAGACTAGGGCATCTAGTTGGTGATGAAGGCTAGAACATCTAGCTAGTATGAGGCTAGAGCATCTAGTTAGTGATGAAGGCTAGAGCATCTAGTTGGTGATGAAGGCTAGAACATCTAGCTAGTATGAGGCTAGAGCATCTAGTTGGTGATGAAGGCTACAGCATCTAGTTGGTGATGAAAGCTAGAGCATCTAGTTAGTGACGAAGCCTAGAACATCTAATTTAGTGATGAAGGCTAGAGCATCTAGTCTAAACATCGAGATAATACAATTTTTAGTTGATTATTGAGAAGGTTATTGTAATATGATATTAATATGATATGGTAGACTTAAAATTCATTTCTCAACATTTCGGCCTTCTTTGCTAGATGCTCTAGCAAAGACTAGAGCAGATTTTAAACTCTCAATGAACTCAGTCGACACAGATACGACTTTTAAATGTATTCACTTGATGTTTCAGGTAGATGGCTCTAGCCTTCATCAGACATTATGACCGATGAAGGCTAGAGCATCTAGCTGAAACATCGAGTGAATACATTTAAATTGATGATTTGAAAAGTCATTGAATCGAGTTTCATCTTGGCATTTCTTGATTGCTGATTGTAACACCTGGGGAATTTCACTCTTACTACAGCTGTTGGGATGTCGTTTATCCTTTTAATCCAGCAAGCTAGATCTGTGGATCTAGCTCACTCAAATTATAGACAATTATGGCTTCGCCCACTTCAAATATTTACGATTTGTGGTTATTGTGCTGAGCTACACCTGCATGCATGGCGACTGGAGCTACAAGCAGGCATGGCGACTGGAGCTACAAGCAGGCATGGCGACTGGAGCTACAAGCATACATGGCGACTGGAGCTACCTGCAGGCATGGCGACTGGAGCTACCTGCAGGCATGGCGACTGGAGCTACCTGCAGGCATGGCAACTGGAGCTACCTGCAGACATGGCAACTGGAGCTACAAGCAGACATGGCAACTGGAGCTACCTGCAGGCATGGCAACTGGAGCTACCTGCAGACATGGCAGCTGGAGCTACTTGCAGACATGGCGACTGGAGCTACCTGCAGACATGGCAACTGGAGCTACAAGCAGACATGGCAACTGGAGCTACAAGCAGACATGGCAACTGGAGCTACCTGCAGGCATGGCAACTGGAGCTACCTGCAGGCATGGCAACTGGAGCTACCTGCAGGCATGGCAACTGGAGCTACCTGCAGGCATGGCAACTGGAGCTACCAGCAGACATGGCAACTGGAGCTACAAGCAGACATGGCAACTGGAGCTACCTGCAGGCATGGCAACTGGAGTTATCTGCAGGCATGGCAACTGGAGCTATCTGCCGGCATGGCAACTGGAGCTATCTGCAGGCATGGCAACTGGTGAAAGTTTTGGCTGCACAAGACAAATGTTGGACCCAAACAAACCAAAAAAAAAATCTAATGATATTCATGATGTGTCAGTTCACGTAGAGCAGTGAGCCCCAGTGACGTTTGTCTCTGTGTGGGTAGCACGTGTCCTTGAGCATGTCCTCTTGTCGCGCCCAGTTACGAGTGTGGAGAACACTTCAGCGCGACAGTTTACATTCCTGTTGTAATTCACTTTCAGCGACCTCTGTCACAATGTCTTTGCTGTTGTAATAACAATGACAACTTGATACTTGTACGCCAGGTGGATTCCCTTGGGCGGATTTCCCCTGGGTGTCAAACATTTCTCTTTAACTCGACTCTTATGGGCTCAGGTGTGGGAGAGAAGGGTAATGTGTGCATCGTTTTCTTGCGCTACGACACGAAGAGTAAGCCCAAGGTTGAGGCTGCTTCACAAACGGGCCTCCGGGTTGCATCGTGTCGAGCAATTAACAGTGGCAGCCTCGTCCCATCACCCCGCTTGGAACTATTGAAATGAACTTTCACCTGTAGTTACAAACTCCACCCATTAATTTATGAAACTTCAGTCCCAATATGACTTGTCATATACTATGAAAGTTCCTCGCTGCCTCTATCAACCTTTCCTCACTGCCTCTATCAACCCTCACTACCTCTATCAACCTTTCCTCGCTGCCTCTATCAACCTTTCCTCGCTGCCTCTATCAACCTTTCCTCACTGCCTCTATCAACCTTTCCTCACTGCCTCTATCAACATTTCCTCACTACCTCTATCAACCTTTCCTCACTGCCTCTATCAACATTTCCTCGTTCATCTCTTCCTAAGAAGAAACTTTTTTTGTGCGTAAACACAAATAAAGCACACCAACACATGCTGCCGTGGGCACCCCCTCAGGTGGTGCAACACCCCCACAGCAGGCTGGCCCAGTGCTGCCGTGGGCAATCCCTCAGGTGGTGCAACATCCCCACAGCAGGCTGGCCCAGTGCTGCCGTGGGCAATCCCTCAGGTGGTGCAACACCCCCACAGCAGGCTGGCTCAGTGCAATGGGCCGCCATGAGAATGTTGCTGGAGAGAAGTGCAGGTATCTGTTGGTGCAGAGATGTAGGCATTTGGTGATCAAGCCGCAGCTGCAAGTAACCGATTTTTGCTGCTAGTCTAGGGAAGAGTCAAGGCAGCCACAGAGTGGTACAATTGTCAGGGCCAGACAGAGGACACGCTATTTCATATTTGCAAGTATTTGGACAGTACGCGATAATGTGTGAATGACTCTTTATTGTGTTAGAGATAAGCTCCTTCTTGTGTTAGAGATAAGCTCCTTCTTGTGTTAGAGGTGACTCCTTATTGTATTAGAGATAACTCCTTATTGTGTTAGAGAACTCCTTATTGTGTTAGAGATAACTCCTTATTGTGTTAGAGATAAGCTCCTTATTGTGTTAGAGATAAACTCCTTATTGTGTTAGAGATAAGCTCCTTATTGTGTTAAGAGATAAGTTCCTTATTGTGTTAGAGATAACTCCTTATCTCGTTATTGTGTTAGATATAACTCGTTATTGTGTTAGAGATAAGCTTCTCGTGTTCCAGTGTCCATACTAAACCAGTTTAACCACAAAGACTACCGTAAACTCACTGTGTTGACCACACCCCTTTCTCTCTCCAGCAGACCTCTCCCACGCAGAACAACACCCTCCTCCCCTTGATCTCGGAGGACAAGGTTCTGTTTGGGTTGATCGCTAGCCACCCTCAGGTGAAGACGGTGAAGGAGCTGAAGAAGCTGTACAGTCTTCGGGACGTCAACACCATACGCAGTGAGGTGGGTTGATGGTGTGGGCGTGTCTAGCACTTATGGGCGCATTTTTAACGCTTATTGAAAAAGGTGATTGAATGCTCTAGGGCTTCCTCTAGCCACTCGTACCAATTTCAATTTTTTTGCACTTAGCAATCTAGAGTTATTCTGGATGGGGACTTTGGGATGCAGGTTTTTGAGGTCCCTCCTATTTAGGGTCTAGTAACTTGCCTATATGAAACATATTTTAGTATCAAAAGAGAGCACACAGAGAGACCTATCTTTTGAGCTATATATCATCCATACCATGAAGTTTGCAGAATCTACGGAGCTCTAAAGTTGTAACCACAAGTAAAATAAAAAAAGTAAAATAAATGCAACTGTCTCCCCTTCAATACTTCCCCGCCCTCCGCCGAACTCCACCCAATTCAACTCTCCTCTGCTCTCTTCCAATCTCTCCCCAGTTGTCCCTCTCTGAGTCCGACGACATCACCCCGGTGACTCTTCTGCACAACACGTCAATTCACCTCTCGGGTTCCTCCCGGACTCTGGGCGCAGTCATGTGTGGCTATTCCGGAATACGCTTCTTCCAGCCACAGCCCCTGCGTTCTCTCCTCTCTTCCGTCGGCGGCACCAAGGTGGTGCTGGGGCTGGTTGCCATGGCCACCACTGTGGATAACCTTTATGCGTCCATGAAGGCATTGGTGTGCATTGTGGGAAACAATCCAGTGGCCCTGCGGGAGATGGAGAGGACGGGTGGCTTCAAGGTGAGCAGATGTCGAGCATGTGCATGCATTGCATGTATGAAAGGATGAGAAACTTACACTATTTAGCTGTAGGGAGGGGCTGTTGTTATGGAGCTTTATGGAGCTTTATAGCTGTATCATCATCGATAACCAGCAGGTTAGCGGAGTAAAAAGGAAGTCTCTCTAATTGTAGCCAATCATAGCTCATCAACCAATCATAGCTTATCAACCAATCATAGCTCATCAACCAATCATAGCTCATCAATAATTATAGCCTCCAACAATTATAGCCAATCATAGATCATCAAGTATAGCCAATCATAGCTCTGTCAACAATTATAGTCCATCATAGCTCATCAACCAATCATAGCTCTGTCAACAATTATAGCCAATCATTGCTCATCCACAATTATAGTCAATCATAGGTCTGTCAACAATCATAGCTCATCACCAATTGTAGTCAATCATAGCTCATCAACAATTATAGCCAATCATAGCTCTGTCAACAATTATAGCCTATCATAGCTCATCAACAAGTATAGCCAATCATAGCTCATCAACAATTTAGCCAATCATAGCTCTGTCAACAATTATAGATAGCTGTCAACAATTATAGCCAATCATAGCTCTGTCAACATATAGCCAATCATAGCTTATCAACAATTATAGCCAATCATAGCTCTGTCAACAATTATAACCAATCATAGCTAATCAACAATTATAGCCAATCATAGCTCATCAACAATTTAGCCAATCATAGCTCTGTCAACAATTATAACCAATCATAGCTAATCAACAATTATAGCCAATCATAGCTCATCAACAATTTAGCCAATCATAGCTCTGTCAACAATTATAGATAGCTCTCAACAATTATAGCCAATCATAGCTCTGTCAACAATTATAGCCAATCATAGCTCATCAACCAATCATAGCTCATCAACCAATCATAATCAACCAATCATAACTCATCAACAATTATAGCCAATCATAGCTCATCAACAATCATTGCTCATCAACAATTATAGCCAATCATAGCTCTGTCAACTTGTGCATGTGCAGTCACCAAGCGGGACACGTATTCTGTGGACACATTCCTAGTTACGCTCAGAGTTTTCTCCTCTCTTGTCCTCCTCCCCCTCCCCGTGCCTTGCCCCCTCACATACTTCTTCAGGTGCTGGGCATGTTGCTACGAGCTAAGTCCCACCTGGTCAACTCTAACATCCTCCACCTCACCTACACGTTGGTAGGCACAGTGGACTCTGAGCAGGAGAGTGCGAGTATCCCCAACCTCATAGCTTTCCAGGACTTGCTGGCGGGTGAGCTCTCGGTGGTTGGGCGCTTCGTCTGGTCTGTGTCCAAGCATGATCATGACTACAGTAGTTGTTAAGGGTCCTACCTAATGGGTGTGGGACATGTCACTGTGTGTCGTAGCTCCTGCCCCATCTCTGGTCCTCTGCCCTCAACCCCGTTTTTTCCCCTCCCAGCCATTGTCGGCTTTGGTCGTAGTCCCAGTCTAGCCCCCCCCAATCCATCCAGCTAGTCTTATCCCTAAGCCTAATCCCAGCCCCAGCCAGTTTTAGCCAGTTTTAGCTGTAATCCCAGTCTCAATCTTGGCTTGTGTCCCAGCCCTAGCTCTAGCCATAATCCCAGGCTTGGCCTGTATCCCAGCCCTAGCCTTAGCCATAATCCCAGGCTTGGCCTGTATCCCAGCCCTAGCCTAAGGCTATAATCCCAGGCTTGGCTTGTATCCCAGCCCTAGCCTTAGCCATAATCCCAGGTTTGGCCTGTATCCCAGCCCTAGCCTTAGCCATAATCCCAGGCTTGGCCTGTATCCCAGCCCTAGCCTTAGCCATAATCCCAGGCTTGGCCTGTATCCCAGCCCTAGCCTTAGCCATAATCCCAGGCTTGGCCTGTATCCCAGCCCTAGCCTTAGCCATAATCCCAGGCTTAGCCTTAGCCATAATCCCAGGCTTGGCCTGTATCCCAGCCCTAGCTGTAGTCATAATCCCAGGCTTGGCACGTATCTCAGCCCTAGCCTTAGCCATTATCCCAGGCTTGGCCTGTATCCCAGCCCCAGCTCTAGCCCACTTTAGCCCAGTCCCAGTCTTACAGTAGCCTATATCCTATCTCTAGTCTCAGTCTTAGCCACAACCCTAGCCTCTGACCTTGTCCCAGTCCTAGGCCTCTTGCCTCAGTTTTTAAACTATGTTGTCATGCCAGAGCTCTAAACTCTCCCCTCTCTCCTCCCCCCTCTCTCTGGTGCTATGTGTAGACTTTGCCGTGTGGAGCAATACCAGTGAGGATATCCAGAGGTCCCTCTTCAACCACTTCTTTGAACTCTTATCTCACATGAGGTACTGTGAAATTTCCACCATTTAAAAATAGGGTGAAGCCAGTAGAGTGGGTGCCACCAAACTTCATAATGAACAGCCATACCCAATACACACAATGTCCAGGATAATCATGCCTTACCCGACATGGAATGCTTGCTGCATTTGGTGAAGTCCTTACAGCACTCACTGCATTCGCAACAACTGGAAAGTCATTTAGCCCTAATAAACCAGTTTGTTCTGATTATAGGTAATTGTGGCTCTGTCTACTTTGGGCAGGAGCAATTTGTGGGCGTGCCGAGCCTTCACAGACCGAACAGGTACAGGCACGTCGGTTAGTTCTCGGTCAGACACACATGTTGTCAAAGCTCTTTCTATGACACACGGAGCCACTGGCTGAACTCTTCTCTCACAGCGCAGAGTGCATTTGTTCTATGCAAAGTCACCTCGTATTAGACAATGGTGTGCGGCTACGAAGCAATTAAGGTCTCACACACACAGAGAGAAGAGCTACAACTTGATCTAGTGAGACTTGTATCTGCTCCCCCTCCCTTCTCACATCTCTCCCTGGGTAGCCTCCTAATGGTCGAGCTAGATTTGCCTATTTGAACTCTACCATAACTCATTACGTGGCTACAAGATTATTCCCGATGGAGGCTAGAGCATCTAGTCGAAACGTCGAGAGAGTAAATGATTATTGAGAAGCTCATAATACAAGTTAGTTTGTCCCACTATATGTATATTCCTGGCTTTATGTGAGCAAGCCAGCTAAGTTCTTTGCTTTAGCTGCCTGGATAAGACAGGTTTCACTGTAGTTAAGGGCACCTCTGGTCCCAAGCCTGGATTAGGTAGGTTAGTGCTGTACATATTGTAAACAGGGCCAGCTAGGGGCATTGTTTAGAGTCACTTCTCTCGCTCGTTATTCACTCTCTCTCCTTCCCCACGTCCATCTCCAGCCACAAGCTAGCCAATGCTGAGCACATGCTGCACATGAAGATGACGTCGTTCCTGCTGTACCGGCTGCTGGACAACTCCCTTATGATCCGCACCATCAAATGCATTTGCAACGTCATCAGTGCCTTGCTGGGGATCATCCCTCAGCCAGATGACATCACGAGGTGACAACCTTACACCAATTCACATGTCTTTCTGTTGTTACTCTTTCGTGACTTTGTGCACAATGTGACCACCCTTTACCAATTTGAATGTGTCGGACTTGCCATTATTACTTTCTCCCCGTGACATCAAAAGTGACTACCCTTTACCAATTCAAATGTCGCTGTCCTCTGCTGTTATTGTTTTTCCTAATGTCACAGTGTACGACCCTTTACCCATTTGGCTCCTTGTGACATTACAAGGTGAACACCCTTTACCCATTTTAATGTCTTGCTCCTGGTTTCCACCCTTTACCAAATTGCAATGCCAAGTTCTTGAGAAGTAAGTCGGTGGCACACTGGAGGGAGCCGCTCCCAGCAGATTTTTTTCCTTCATCTTTGAAAGTGGTTAACGGGCACTTCGGTACTCGTCAGGGACGTGACAGAGAGTGTATCCAACATATGTTGTTATGTATCCATGCCAACCCAATGACACAGAAACCTTTGACCTCTGTCCTCTGCAGTGTAGTGCATTCATGTCCTAACACAACCCTTCACTTAATGTTTGATGTGATTATGTTCACCATTCCAGGCTTGGACAGTTGCTGGCCACCATGCTGCCTAGCAACCGCAACATCAACGAGAATACCATCGACCTCTACGACGATGATGTAGACCCCACCCAAACCAAAGACAAGAGTCGGTTCGGTCGTTTCTCTGACGATGCGGTCAAGCAGCGGAGAGCTATCATTCTACGAAACATTCTTCTCGATGTCTTGATCAGTTTGCTTACTAGGAATTTGGAAGTGAATAGGCAGTACGTGTGTGTAGCACTACAGCACGGCTTTCAAGGGGATCATTGCAGCACTTGTACTTATAATACATGCACTGTTAAAAGTTACATCTTTTTGGGGGGTTAATTTCCCCCTGGGGAAGAGGGAGGTTTCCTTGGAAACCCATCGTAAACACATGTAGTGGCCAAAATAAAATTGGCTATATAATGTACAGCAGCATGTGTGTGGTAGGATCGTTGCATCTGCTGTGTCGTTCAGATCATTTAGAGAAGTTTGTTTGTGTGTGGGTGTATTCCAGAGTCTGCGTAGAGGAAGGTACACAGCTGCATTGTTAGAAACCTTGTTATAAGAGTGATTTCTTCTATCTTTGTCTACTCTTCTTTCCTCTTCTTTCCTCTCGCCCTCCCTCACCTCTTTCCTCCTCCCCCTCAACTCCCCATGTCCCCTCAACTTTCCCCTTCTCCTACCGCCTTCTTTCCACCCCTTACCTCTCGCCTCCTCTGCTTTCTCTTTCTCTGCTCTCGCATCTCTCCTCCTGACTTCTCACCTCGTCCTCCCCTCCCCTCGTCCCTTCCCACTCTTCTCTGCTCTAGGTTTGCACGCGAGCTCTACCACTCTCTTGGATTTGATTGGTTGTTTCTGTTCATGCACGCCACGATTCATACGGAGACTGTGGTCAGGGCAGTGAGGATCTTGGTTCAGCTGCTCTCTGACCCCCAGCTGAGACTACACTTTATCAACGGTAGATGTGTACAAACCGTTATGCATTTCTATTCAAATCTTTTGCTCTTTTCCTCAGTTGCTGTATCTCATAGTAACCACACAACTGTGCACAATCTAACCTCACTCTACACAGCAGAATATTAGTTGCTGTATCTCATAGTAACCACACAACTGTGCACAGTCTAACCTCACTCAGCACAGCAGAATATTAGTTGCTGTATCTCATAGTAACAAGCACTTGTATATATTGGTGAGGTGCCAAGAGTCTTCATGTGGAAGAGGGTGTGGCTAAATTGGGTTGAAATTTGTTTTACTTGAACTCCTTTTTCTCAAGTTTCTGATTTGTGCACGAGTTTAGCAAACACTTCCCCCTTTTTGCTTCTCCCCCCCTCCTCCTCCCCATCTCTCCCCCTACCCCCATCTTCTCCCTCCACTACACTTCAGGCGACATATTTGGAAGCTGGGTGAAAGACTTTGAATCCATCTCTGCAGAGATGACCAATCTTCTCGTCGACTCCCTTCCCAACCTGAACCCCTTCCAAGCGTCGTCCCAGATGCAACAGATCCCGGGACCTCATATCTTGGCCCACCTTCTCCCCTATCACTCCGACCTGTCCCAGATCTACCTGCTGCTTGCTGCGACCATGCTGGGCCGTCAGTGCATGGAAATCTCCTTCTCTGCTGGCTTCGATATGGAGACCCTTGAGGACGTGTTTCATATTGGGGATGCCAGCGTTGTAATGGAGTACACATTGTCTGGGGATGTGGCGTGTGTGCTGTTAGTTATGGCTAGAGCTCTTCTGCACAAGGTTTGTGTGGTGTGAGTGTGCGTGTAGTGAGTGGTGTGTGTGTAGTGAAGGTATGTTGTGAGTGATGTGTGTAGTGAGTGGTGGGTGAGAGAGTGGTGTGTGTGTGTGCGTGCAGTTGAGGGGTACTGTATCCATGTATATTGTGATGGTGAATTTGCAGTGCAAGGTTTGTAGTATAATAATAATATATATGTTCACCCTAGCTAGTGTAGTATATATTATATACATGTATGTTCACCCAGCTAGAGGTGTTCACCAGCTAGAGGGTATTTTCGTGGTTTAAAATTCTTGCACATGTTATCTTGTAACAATAACTCACAGGAGGTGAAATATTTGTGGATTGTATAATGTCTATTGGAAGCCACACCCTGCTGTTGCTCTAACTGTGAAAATACAACTATCATTTGAAAACACCCTCTCTGTTTAATTTCTACAAATTTCTATACAAATTTCTAAACTGGTATGACATTGCCTGTGTGGGGACGGTGCTTGTTCTAAAGGTGAAAGATCATCAGAGTGGGTGTGGTATAAACAATTTGTTGTCCAGTCTAGATTTGTTTGTTTGTTTGCCAGAATTTATCATTTAGAGGTTGTTTTATCTCATGTGTGACTCTGCGTGATTGACTTGTTGCCATGACTACAGGATCTGGCTGACCCCCAGCTGCAAGCTAATGCTGTCAACCTCATCAAGTTCTTTGAGCGACTCTACAAGACCCTCCCTCAGTTCACCCTCCTAGCCTCTTCGCAAGAGTTCCTCGAAGCTCTGGTGGCTACTCTGTTTCCTCCTGTTGCCCACCAGGTATTGTTTAGACACCTGCGAGGCATGTCTAGACAGGTGGCCATGTCTAGACAAGTGTGCATGTCTGGACACATACTTGTACTCACGTCTGGATGTGCATGTCCAGACAAGTGTGCATGCCTCGACACATACTCATGTCTAGATGGCGATGTCTAAATACATACTCATGTCTATGTAGGTGGCAATGTCTAGACACACTCATGTCAAGATGTGCATGTCTAGACACATACGCATGTCTAGATGTGCATGTCCAGACAAGTGTGCATGTCTAGACACATACTCATGTCTAGATGTGAATGTCCAGACAAGTGTGCATGTCTAGACACATACGCATGTCTAGATGTGCATGTCCAGACAAGTGTGCATGTCTAGACACATACTCATGTCTAGATGTGCATGTCCAGACAAGTGTGCATGCCTAGACACATACTAATGTCTAGATGTGCATGTCCAGACAAGTGCATGCGTAGACACATACTCATGTCTAGATAAGCACGTCCAGACAAGTGTGCATGCCTAGACACATACTCATGTCTAGATAAGCATGTCCAGACAAGTGTGCATGTCTAGACACATACTCATGTCTAGATAAGCATGTCCAGACAAGTGTGCATGCCTAGACACATACTCATGTCTAGATAAGCATGTCCAGACAAGTGTGCATGTCTAGACACATACTCATGTCTAGATAAGCATGTCCAGACAAGTGTGCCTAGACACATACTCATGTCTAGACAAGTGTGCATGTCTAGACAAGTATGCTTGTGTAGACACATACTCAAGTCCAGAGGTGTGCATGACTGGACACATGCCCATGTAAGGATGGGTATTTCCTTGTCCTCCTGTTTGTCTGGTCATGCCACTTCTACTAGAGTAGGTTGTTGGCTATAGGCACAATGACATACTTTTGTAAACCCCTCCCCTCCCTACCGGGTTGTCATGGGAATGCCACACTGAGAATAGGCGCATACTGATGTGGACCGCTCCCCCCTGCTTTTATCTCTGATATGCTGCACGTGCTTCTAGGCGAGCATGCCCTCCGTGAGTGATTTGGATGTGGCTGGTGGTGAGGCCGTGAAAGAGGACTCTTCTCCTGGCGAGGGAGATGAATGGGTAAGCACAAGTCCATACACAGACCTACATATCTTCTCACCTATGTAAGTGCATACCACACATACACACACACACACACTCATGTGTATGCACTGGGAAACTACAACCAGAATCTGTTGGACAAGTTGTCCGAGTACAATCAATTTTGTTCTGCCATTCTCAGACTTTCATCTACCATCAGATTTTTGAAAAATTACAACTTGCATGTACAGTGGACCTTCGTTTATCCGCACCCCAGTTATCCGCATACTCGGATTATCCGCAAGGCAAAAAACGAACAAAAAAAACAAAACAAAAAAACAACAAAAAAAATCCCTTTTTTCCCTTTTTTTCCCTTTTTCCTTTCCCCCCTTCCTTTCCCCCCCTCGATGGGCGGGGTCTATTGAACTCGTTGAACTCTTCGGATAATATTTTCACAACAGCTGAACAAAAAGTCAAGCGGAAGAGAGTTGTCATGTCTATTGAAAAAAGATGGAGATTCTGGACAAGAAGGACTTCAGTGCTTCATATTTGGCCAGGGAATATGGGGTTGGAGTTTCAACAATATGTGACCTAAGAAAGAGAGAGGACAAAGTTAGATCTTTTTACTTATCAATGGAAAGCAGCACCATTGCTAAGAAAAGGAAGGTTGTAAGGACTGCTAATGATGAACAATTTGACAAGGCTGGTAAGTAAAAACGAAACATTTAGCTAGCTACTGTACCTTACTACAATGGCTGTTTCTGTGTAGTGTTCCTATGGTTTTACGCAGAAGAGAATTGAAGGGATGCCTGTGTCTGGCCCACTGCTAAGTGAGAAGGCAAACCAGTTTCATAGAAACTTGCACCCAGACACCCACGATGCATGTTTCAAGGCCAGCTCAGGATGGCTATGGCGTTTTTGTAAGAAAGCATATCAATCTGGCTACATGGAGCAGATGAAATGAGCCACCAGGAACTGTCGGATCATGAAATTTTGCAACAGGTAACTTATCTCAATAATTACTGTATGTACACTATGTCCAGCAATGGCACATCTTTACATTCAAATTGTACGAATGTACATGTAATCATTACAGGCTACACTAGAACTCCATGACGACAGTTCGGATGAGGAGAGTGATTCATCCTTATCCCTTGGCATTCCATCCAGTGCAGAGGCAGCAGAAATGATGGATAAATGTCTACTGTGGTATGAGCATCAGGAAGAATCCGAATCAACCACCCTCCTTCACTTAAAAAGGGTGCATAGATTGGCTTCTCATAAGAGACGGTGGCAAACAACATTGCAGTCATTTAAACAATAAACATTTATACATATGTACTGTATGTATATACTGTATGTACATACATTGTACCGTAATTATTTAATCATATTCATAGATGACCCTCACTTATACGTAAATTTCACTTATACGTAAGGGGCTTGGTCCCAAGCCTTACGTATAACTGAGGGTCCACTGTACTCATATCAATTGCAAACAGTGAAACTCTGTAATGAACAGTGCAAGCAACAGATAGAGTCAGTCCTCCTGTATCCTGTCATCAAGTACATGTGATAGCTCCTCATAGATCCTCCTCCACCCCATTACTGTCTGTGGCAGAGGATGGGGCATCTGATGCTTCCATACCTATGGTTGTGCACAAGTGCGTATTCTAGAGCATTCGTTAGCGTTGCTTGGATATTTTGACGTAGTCAATTAATTCTTATTCCAACAAATACATGAGATGTTGGAACAATGTCTGATGTGCGACTCGAATATCCCACACTGCATGCATGTACAAGACTATGTTTTTTTACTGGTTGGTGGACGTTGCGTTTATTTGTGGTGTTTGGTGTTTAATAATGGTTATATTTATATTGATAACTTGATATGAACTATTATAGAGTAAGCTGCACTAAGATAGGAATTAGGTAAGCAAACAAGAGTTGCCTATGCATTGCTCACTCTGTGGCAACAGATTCATCCAGGAGTACACCTCCTTTCTCAAGCGAAGGGATTCAGCACACTCGTCCAAGGTAAGTATAGATGTCTGTTCAGCTTTCCTCTGGGCCTCCAGAAACAGCAGTAAAGGCCAGGTAGCCATCATCCACCATTTCCCCCCCTTTTTCCCACCCTCTCCCCGGCAACCTTCCTTATTTTATTTTGACGACACAGCAGTCTACAGGCATCTCAGCTAAGGGAATCTGCAGCATGGATCATACCTTACCAGAGAATCCGGAGCATGGTTCATTCCTTACCAGAGGATCTGGAGCAATCCTCTGTAGCATGGTTCATTCCTTACCAGAGAATCCGGAGCATGGTTCATTCCTTACCAGAGGATCTGGAGCATGGTTCATTCCTTACCAGAGAATCTGCAGCATGGTTCATTCCTTACCAGATAATTTGGAGCATGGTTCATTCCTTACCAGAGAATCTGCAGCATGGTTCATTCCTTACCAGATAATCCGGAGCATGGTTCATTCCTTACCAGAGAATCTGCAGCATGGTTCATTCCTTGCCAGATAATCCGGAGCATGGTTCATTCCTTACCAGAGAATCTGCAGCATGGTTCATTCCTTACCACAGAATTTGGAGCATGGTTCATTCCTTACCAGAGAATCTGCAGCATGGTTCATTCCTTACCAGAGAATCTGCAGCATGGTTCATTCCTTACCGGAGCATGGTTCATTCCTTACCAGATAATCCGCAGAATGGTTCATTCCTTACCAGAGAATCTGCAGCATGGTTCATTCCTTACCGGAGCATGGTTCATTCCTTACCAGATAATCCGCAGAATGGTTCATTCCTTACCAGAGAATCTGCAGCATGGTTCATTCCTTACCAGAGAATTTGGAGCATGGGTCATTCCTTACCAGAGAATCTGCAGCATGGTTCATTCCTTACCAGAGAATCTGCAGCATGGTTCATTCCTTACCAGAGAATTTGGAGCATGGTTCATTCCTTACCAGAGAATCTACAGCATGGTTCATTCCTTACCAGAGAATCTGCAGCATGGTTCATTCCTTGCCAGAGAATCCGCAGCATGGTTCATTCCTTGCCAGAGAATCTGCAGCATGGTTCATTCCTTACCAGAGAATCTGCAGCATTGTTCATTCCTTACCAGAGAATCTGCAGCATGGTTCATTCCTTACCAGAGAATTTGGAGCATGGGTCATTCCTTACCAGAGAATCTGCAGCATGGTTCATTCCTTACCAGAGAATCTACAGCATGGTTCATTCCTTACCAGAGAATCTGCAGCATGGTTCATTCCTTACCAGAGAATCCGCAGCATGGTTCATTCCTTGCCAGAGAATCTGCAGCATGGTTCATTCCTTACCAGAGAATCCGCAGCATGGTTCATTCCTTGCCAGAGAATCTGCAGCATGGTTCATTCCTTACCAGAGGATCTGCAGCATGGTTCATTCCTTACCAAAGGATCTGCAGCATGGTTCATTCCTTACCAGAGAATCTGCAGCATGGTTCATTCCTTACCAGAGAATCTGCAGCATGGTTCATTCCTTACCAGAGAATTTGGAGCATGGGTCATTCCTTACCAGAGAATCTGCAGCATGGTTCATTCCTTACCAGAGAATCAGCAGCATGGTTCATTCCTTGCCAGTGGATCTGCAGCATGGTTCATTCCTTACCAGAGAATATACAGCATGGTTCATTCCTTAACAGAGAATCCGCAGCATGGTTCATTCCTTACCTTTTTGTGGTGATGTTTTGAGTTAGCACCTCGGGTTACTGTGATCAAATGCAAAAAAATAATAGTAATAATAGACAATTTTTCAGGGTGGTTCACAAACATTTAGAGGCCATTTACCTTTAACACCACATCCTTTAACTGATGGACACCAAATAATCATTTTCCAGGTGGCCCTTTACCTTTTAAATTGATGGAACCAAATATGTATTTTCCAGAGGACCTTTTAACCTTTTAAATTGATGGATTTAAATTGATGGATACCAAATATGCATTTTCCAGAGGAACCTTTACCTTTTAAATTGAGGACACTAAATATGCACACCAAATATGCATTTTCCACAAACATTTAATTTAGAGGACCCTTTACCTTTTAAATTGATTTTTTTAATTGATGGACACCAAATATGCATTTTCCAGAGGACCCTTTAAATTGATGGACACCAAATATGCATTTTCCACAAATATTTAGAAGCCCCTTTACCTTTTAAATTGACGGAAAATGCACAAACATTTAGAGGACCTTTTAATGATGAGCACCAAATGTAAGCATGGGTGTTCATTATATTAAACGGTAAAGGGTCCTTTAAATGTTTGTGGTCCACTTACTTAATATAATGCACATCCATGTTTACATTTGGTTTCATCAATTTAAAAGACCTCAAATCCACATAAGAGGGAGCAAACATGTCTGAACATGTGGTATCCCAAACCAGAACCTTCCCATTCCTCCGAGGAACAACTGTGGCACCATCAGGAAGTTTGTCATCACAATCCAAGCCAACTGTTTCCAGGTGAGAGGGGATTTTGGTGGAACATACAGATCTTTGGATGACTTGATTGATAGCGTGTCGAGAGTGGCGGCCCTGACTCTTTCTGCCATTGAGGCCATAAATCAGTCCCTTCCTCTTATGCCAACATTTTGCAAAATGCACCTACACACTTCCACCATCACCTCATGATTCACACCCTCCACCTCCTTCCCGAGCAATAATGCCACCTTCCCCTCAGTGCCCACCATCTCAAACTCCTCCAACCATATTACAGCTCCCTCAATTCCCCTCATTCATTATGCTCCTTCCACATGCTGTCCAGGCAAGCCTTCACATGTAAGCGTGAGCGTTGTGGCAGTTATTTTTGTAGTTTCTTTGTAAATATTATCGTTGATCATCTTCCTTTAAGAAGTCGTTCAGGATAACTCTAGAGCTAATCAATCACAACGGATATCATTATTTAATAAAGGACACGCGCATATAACTGTTGGCGGGATAGTAGCACGCCCTTATTGGTTTGACCTAAAATGGTATTATCTCCGCTAAGACTCCCTTTGGCAGTTTCTTAGTGTCTTCAGCTGACCTTGACCCCCAGAACTCTTTGAGCGTGCCTTGTGTCCTTTGGCAAGTTGGTAAAGTAGCAATTCAAAAAACTTATAACCGTAAAATTTGATCTTCAAGATCTTATATATATGTACATATACATATATACATATACACATATATATACATGTATATATACATATGTATATATATATACATATATATATACATGTATATATACGTATATATACATGTATATATATGTGTCTCTCTATGCCTGTCTATGTCTGTCTGCCCATCTATCTATCTATCTACTTATTTACCACATACCTTGCATATAATATGTCTGCCATCATAATTGTACTGCAACCAAACACAAGACTGTCGAGTGCATTGCGACGGCTAGTCCCATTCACCCTCTACAGTAAAACTGGTAAATGGTCATCAGTGCCAGAAATAACTTATGTAGTTACAGCATAGAACTTCAACAAAACCAGACAACTACTTATAGTGTGTATCTGCATATTGTAGGAATACATAGGCACGGTGTATACTTTAGGTAAGCAATAGCATCTGTGATGGTTATATTAATAAAAACAGAAATTATGACGTGTTTGCTTACAAGACCCTTTACCTATTAATTTAATGAAGACTTTTTTTACATTTTTTAATTATCTCTTATATTTGGTGTTCATTATATTAATAGGTAAAGGTATTAATAGATAAAGGGTTGTGTAAATGTTTGTCGTTGGAATTGGTATTTTGTTGTTGTTTAATTTTCTTTCCTGGCTGCATTTCTTATGGACGTGATTACATGGCCACAAGCAGTTAACCTAGAAGTCTGCTTTGTTCACCGAGTGTTAGAGCGTAGTTAGGTCAAGTTAATTGTCTGCTTTGACTGTTCCTCCAGACCCACACTCGTGTGGACTGCCAACAAATGGCGGCAGAAGCTGCTTGATGCACATGTGCAAGATTCAGCTGGAAACAAATGAATAGCATTATTATGGCTCCACCTTTTAGTCTAGTCACATGAATCACCGGCTGAGTTTCTAGACCACCTCCCAATCAGTTTATGCTCTTTATCAGACGTTCAAGTCGGTCACCTAGAGGACGAACTACTGCACGTGCCACACCTCCACCTAGAGAGCAAGCATGAACTACTACAGATGCCACACCTCCACCTAGAGAGCAAGCATGAACTACTGCAGATGCCACACCTCCACCTAGAGAGCAAGCATGAACTACTGCAGGTGCCACACCTCCACCTAGAGAGCAAGCATGGACTACTGCAGATGCCACACCTCCACCTAGAGAGCAAGCATGAACTACTGCACGTACCACACCTCCACCTAGAGAGCAAGCATGAACTACTGCAGGTGCCACACCTAGAGAGCAAGCATGAACTACTGAACATGCCACACCTCCACCTAGAGAGCAAGCATGGACTACTGCAGATGCCACACCTCCACCTAGAGAGCAAGCATGAACTACTGCAGGTGTCACACCTCTACCTAGACAATAAGCCACACCTATTTCCGGTACCACACCTCCACATAGAGAGTAAGCATCAACTACTACAGATGCCACACCTCCACCTAGAGAGTACGAACTACTGCAGGTGTCACACCTCTACCTAGACAATAAGCCACACCTATTTCCGGTGCCACACCTCCACATAGAGAGTAAGCATCAACTACTACAGATGCCACACCTCCACCTAGAGAGTACGAACTACTGCAGGTGTCACACCTCTACCTAGACAATAAGCCACACCTATTTCCGGTGCCACACCTCCACATAGAGAGCAAGCCACACCTACTACAGGTGCCACACCTCCCCATAGAGGGAAAGCTACACCTACTGCAGGTGCCCCGGCTGGAGGAGAACAAACTTGAATTTACTGTAGCCGAAGAAATGTCCACGTCTTGTGAACTGATCAGATCCTGGAAATGCCAAGTATATAGAATGCAGGCTGTGTCTAGCATCTGAGTACCTCCACTGCCATTGAAGCCAGAACGATCTGCACCTCAAGCATGGATCACTGCATTTATTGACTATGAAATACTTAGATTTGCTATCCAAGGTTTCAGGAAAACACCAAAGCATTTGATTTCAAATTCCCCCTTCCCAGACCCCCTAAGTCAGGGACATTCCTCCCTCACTCTGTTTATGTTACCTGTCGCTGCATGTTGGTTTGACTCAGAACTCTTTATAGTAGCACGGTTGCATGTCACATGTCTGTAGATCATGATCGACAGCGACATTTCTCCCGGGACTGGCGGGAAAGAGGAGGTCAATGCTATATTGCAATGCCATGATAACCTGGCCGTGTGCACTATCATGAAGCTACTCAGGACCATAGCCATCGATGGATTCAGGTATGTGTGTTGTTCGTATGAGCTTCTGTATGACCTCCTCATATAGAGGCTCAGGGAATGCTTCTAATTCCACTCAACTTCTATATACAACACGTCATTTTTCTTGATGATCTATTGTTTGTGTTTCTAATTACGTCCCTATAATCTTCCACTTGAATGTCTTTTTAATACTAGCATGTCCATGCCCCTGACTAAAGACAGCACTGCGACATGTGCCATTCTGGAACGGGTCCTGACCTCCACTCCACCTGGAACCAACCCAGCCCTCGTAAAACAGTACCAAACTCTCGTATTGCAGACCATGATGGATTACCTTCAAACTGGAGGGAAGGAGGATTTGATGGTTGTCTTCAGGGAGGGTGCTCTTGCTACTAATGTTGAGAGGTCTCTTGTGGGACTCGGTGTTTTTTGCTCCAGAGTTGTGGACAAGGTGCGCTACTCACTTAGCCTTGTAGGTCCTAGCCTTAGTTAACTCTAGCCTTTATACTTGTTGCCCTAATTCTAGCCCTGTTCCTATACATGTAAGTCTAGTTTGGCTCTCTCTTGCCCTAGCTCCAGTCCTAGCCTATAGTTCTTGCCCTAGCTAGCTCCGGTCTAGCCCTAGCTCCGGTCTAGCCCTAGCTCCGGTCTAGCCCTAGCTCTGATCTAGCCCTAGCTCTGATCTAGCCCTAGCTCCGGTCTAGCCCTAGCTCTGATCTAACCCTAGCTCTGGTCTAGCCCTAGCTCCGGTCTAGCCCTAGCTCCGGTCTAGCCCTAGCTCTGGTCTTGCCCTAGCTCCGGTATAGCCCTAGCTCCGGTATAGCCCAAGCTCCGGTCTAGCCCTAGCTCCGGTCTAGCCCTAGCTCCGGTCTAGCCCTAGCTCCGGTCTAGCCCTAGCTCCGGTCTAGCCCTAGCTCCGGTGTAGCCCTAGCTCCGGTCTAGCCCTAGCTCCGGTCTAGCCCTAGCTCCGGTCTAGCCCTAGCTCCGGTCTAGCCCTAGCTCCGGTCTAGCCCTAGCTCCGGTCTAGCCCTAGCTCTGGTCTAGCCCTAGCTCCGGTCTAGCCCTAGCTCCGGTCTAGCCCTAGCTCCGGTCTAGCCCTAGCTCCGGTCTAGCCCTAGCTCCGGTCTAGCCCTAGCTCCAGTCTAGCCCTAGCTCCGGTCTAGCCCTAGCTATGGTCTAGCCCTAGCTCCGGTCTAGCCCTAGCTCCGATCTAGCCATACTCCTAGCCTAGCATTGCCTTTCCTCTAGCTGACCCCGCTGTAGTTCTACTAGATTTAGCCCTAGCTCTAGCCCTCGCTCTAAACCTACTGTACATACAGTAGCTAGTTCTAGTTCCATGCTCTAGCCCTGGCCACAGCTCTAGTTCAACAACACCGTAGCTTTCTTCTCTAGGAGTCTACCATCCTCTAGGTGTTTATTTAACCTGGTTATACACTGCGAATCAGCCCCTGCATCCTGTAGGTGTGGCATCAATACTTCCGTGGCCACACCCAGAGTGTGTACCACTTCCTCTACTGGATGGTGGAACAGGCCAGAAAGGTCCCCAAGCAAATCCCACTCATGGAAATCCAGCGCTGCCTAAACCGCCTCATCCTCTACCAAGTCTCGCACATCCCGAGTCTTGAAAACGAACAGAGATCGTTTATGGACAAGCTTTGCATGTTCTCCAGTCAGGCGCACATCATCTTTGACGAGACAAATGTGGACGACCAGTTCCTCGAGTGTCTCCTGTACTGTCTTCTCCGGATTGTTCTCTACGAGAAATTTCTGGCCAAGAATCCTCTTCTTGTGAAGATGAATTCGGCGGAAGATGAGAAGGAGGACCCGAAGTCAAAAATTGACCATAGCATGTTGCAGGATCGCTTACCATCTGGCTACGTTCCCGGTTCGTTAGCGATGATGAAAAGCGGTGCAAATAGACTCTGGACAAAAATGTTGGAGTACAAAAGGGAGGAGCTTCAGAGGTTGTTGTGCGTGGAGTTGCCGTCGCCGTTGGATACGCCTCGCGAAGCATTTCTGGGTCATGTCCCCTCTGCACATATGGTCCTTAGTGGGAGCATAACCAACAAGACCTTTCTCAGGTAAACGGTCATGTGATTGTTACGTGCACTGTTTGTAATTTAATGACTGGGATGACCTTTTACCTACTTTGAGTGAATATATATCGTCATCGTTCACCCTTATGAGTTCTACACATGACTAGTTTTTACTTCATTTGAGTAGTGTGAATCTCTTGTGACCCTTTACCTTGTTCCACTCGTGTGAATTTTGTGTGACCCTTTACCTTATTGAGTGGTGTGAATCTTGTGTGACCCTTTACCTTATTGAGTTGTGTGTCCGACCCTTTACCTTATTGAGTAGTGTGATCTTGTGTGACCCTATACCTTGTTTGAGTAGTGTGAATCTTGTGTGACCCTTTACCTTGTTTGTGTGAATACCTTTAAATTTTTTTAGGTACACAATACCTTCACATCACCCGCACAAGGGTCACTCAACAGGGGCCACATTGTGTTACCATGGCAATGCATGTTGGTTCCTACTAATATCTATAATACCATGTTATTGTATTCCCGCTAAACAGGTTACAAAACTGTCACTTGTTTTGGACAGACTCGCTGGAAAAAACATGGAAAGATTTTGTCTCTGAGGAGAAGTACACACTGGCTCTCGAGTCCATCCAGAAAGAGCCGGGAGCCAGTGGCACGTTGAGGAAAGGGGCAGGGCTTGTTGCGACAATGGCATCGCGTGTACGGAGAAGGAAAGGAACTATTGTCAACAAGGAGGAGTTGGTTCATGTGAGTGTCATGTGACTATCATGTGATCCAACATGATTGATGTGCCTAAGGATGTCATATGGTAGTGATTAGGAAAAAATGAAAGTCGCATAATGTAACAACATAGTATTCTTAGTATTAGTATACTAGATTATACCCGGAGTGCATTTTATGAGGTGGAATAATGAAATACTATAATACTCTTATTGAAACATGCATACTGTAAAGAGTAAATTGGTGGTCAAACCAATATAGGGGGTAGTGCACTCTCTGATGTAATGTTACAAAAGGAAGATGATAGCTTACAATGCACAAAAAGTCTCTGCAATCATAGCTGTTTGTCAGCTCTGGTATATCCTAAATAAACAATTTTTACTTTAAGTTAATATTTGAGGGGGAAACCAGGAGTGCATCGTGTTGTGTGCATGAGCGTGCATGGTGATAATAAGTCTGTGTGTGGGGGGATACACTGGACCAACACCACACTGGGTTGAGGCAGGTTGACAATAGCTCTATGGGGACACACACTGGACCAACACCACACTGGGTTGAGGCAGGTTGAAGTAGGTTAACAATAGCTGTATGGGTCCACACACTGGACCCACACCACACTTGGTGGATCAGGTTGAACAGGCAGTGGCAAGTATTAGATGACCTGGCTCATCTTGGTAGTTGTAGTCATCGTTCTCTTTCTGCTTATCATTGTTGCTGTGTTTGTCATTGTTGCTGTGTTTGTGTCTATCAGGAATTCGCGAACGTTCTCTGTCACCTGCTTATTCTAGCCTCTCAGAAGTACTTTGAAGTGTTGCTAAGGAAACATCAACGGGTAATAATCACATGATTTTCATGTGACATCAACGGAATTGGTCATGTTTGCATGTGTCATACAGTGGGATATCTTCAAGGAGTTATTTGTCGATAGAATTTGTGAGGGGTAACAGGGTTTCATTTAGAAAATTGTCCAAGGGGGGGAGGGGGGGGGGGGGGGGGGGACAACTGGAGGAATCTGGATAAGGGGGGGCATGATATCAAGCACTTATCAACATCAATAAGAATTTATAAATACAATTTCCAGGGGGGGGGGGGGGGGGGGGGGGCAAAAAGGTTCCAAGGCAGCCTCCGCCCCCCCCCTAAATGAAACCCTGGGTAATATTTGTGCTGTATAGCATATAGTGGAAGCCACACCCACCTCAGCTGTTCTCTGTCGTATTTCGACAGTCATTGAATTCTAACCACAACAACTGCAAATGTTAAACTCGTGAATATGTACGTGAAGAGGTGTTGCCTGCATATGGCTTCACCAGTGCCGGACTGGGGGAATAAAATGCACCCTAGCCCACAAACAATGTGTGTATATATACACACACATTGTAGGTAATATAACATGCCACTAGGACGAGGCCTGTTCACTTTCCTTGCAAGCAGCGTTATTTTGTTACACCTCATTGCATCCTGTTCCTAATCCTTGTTCCCCTTTCCAATCTTCTCCTTCGCCCCCCGTCATTTATATTCCTCTGCTGTCCTTTCATACATGTATAATATTTTAGACGCAGATTCAGAACCTACCGAAGCACTTGCGTGAGCAGCCTAGCGAGCAATGACGTAACAAAATACCGCAAACATGAGCCATTTTGGTCGAAGTCTTTTAAGCATGGGTTGCTAAGTGTGAACAATAGCGTTTATTCACGCGAGCTCATTTCAAGTTTGGATTTTTTACCTGTTCACATTTATCGACCTCATATGAGGACCGGCATCTTACGAGTTGAATGATCTGTGGAGGTCTAATTTGCCAGTGTAGCCTTTAAAATAATAATAATAATAATAATTTAATTTAACTCTCTATTTTTAATTTTTTTAAAATTTATTATGTTATTATTATTATTATTATTATTAGTAGTAGTATTAGTATTAGTATTAGTATTAGTATTAGTATTAGTATTATTTAATTTTTCTTTGCCTTTGCCCAGTATGCCCTACTGCCAGTCAGGGTCTGGCTCTGTCTGCGAACCCATTCATTAATTAGCTACGTCTAGTTCTAATTGACGAGGAGAGTGATCACTCGGGGTAGAGTTAGACGGGAGAGCCAATTCTGCAGGACCTATACATGTTGAACCTCTATAGGAATGGGGAGTCGGAGTCCTGTCATTCCACCTAAAATGAACCTTTGAACCTTTATGTAAGCAGTGCCTCAAGTTTTTGCGGTGGGTCGTCAGATTTCTGACTTCAGAAGGTTTGTATCTCTTAACTTGTTTTTCAACTTTTGAAAATGATCATCTATTAGAATGTGTGGATAAGCTCTCCACTTTGGGATAAGAATTGCATCCATTGTAGTACGCAAACAAAAGCTGCACGGCACTTTGCCAAGCTATGTCTTACAAAAATTACAGAAAGAGAGCACCTCATTTCTCAAGAGCGAAGGGATTCAGAGCGCATTCCAGGAAAGCATATGTGCCTGTGCAGCTTTCCAGGTGAGCATAGATGCATGTGCAGCTTTCCAGGTGAGCATAGATGCATGTGCAGCTTTCCAGGTTGGCATAGATGCATGTGCAGCTTTCCAAGTGGGCATATATGCATGTGCAACTTTCCAAGTGAGCATCGATGCATGTGTAGCTTTCCAGGTGAGCATGGATGCATGTGCAGCTCTCCAGGTGGGCATAGATGCATACATGTGCAGCTTTCCAGGTGGGCATAGATGCATGTGCAGCTTTCCAGGTGGGCATAGATGCATGTGCAGCTTTCCAGGTGAGCATGGATGCATGTGCAGCTTTCCAGGTTGGCATAGATGCATGTGCAGCTTTCCAGGTGGGCATAGATGCATGTGCAGCTTTCCTGGTGAGCATAGATGCATGTGCAGCTTTCCAGGTGGGCATAGATGCATGTGCAGCTTTCCAGGTGGGCATAGATGCATGTGCAGCTTTCCAGGTGGGCACAGATGCATGTGCAGCTTTCCAGGTGGGCATAGATGCATGTGCAGCTTTCCAGGTGAGCATAGATGCATGTGCAGCTTTCAGATGCATGTGCAGCTTTCCAGGTGGGCATAGATGCATGTGCAGCTTTCAGATGCATGTGCAGCTTTCCAGGTGAGCATAGATGCATGTGCAGCTTTCCAGGTGAGCATAGATGCATGTGCAGCTTTCCAGGTAAGCATAGATGCATGTGCAGCTTTCCAGGTGGGCATAGATGCATGTACAGCTTTCCAGGTGAGCATAGATGCATGTGCAGCTTTCCAGGTGAGCATAGATGCATGTGCAGCTTTCCAGGTGAGCATAGATGCATGTGCAGCTCTCCAGGTGAGCATAGATGCATGTGCAGCTTTCCAGGTGAGTAAAGCTGGTTATAGCTTGGAAATAAAGAGAAACAAAACTCAGTTAGATTTTGGTCTTTATTTGGAAAAGATTTTGACAAGAATCACGTGGAGCACCAAATACCATGATAATGACGTATTGCGTATGACAATGACGTAGTGCAGTGTGTAGTGGGAATAGTCGCTACATTGCTCCCCCCAGAATGGCTAGGGGGTAACCAAGGCATGAAGAAAATAAAAGAAATAAAAAGTTATAAATTGAGTTTCACTGGTGTCTTGACCACACGGCCAGAACGAGTCGAAATGGGAGGCTTGGTAAGGTTGAATCGTACTTGTTTTACATTCATCGGAGGGGATGTTGGCGATTGCAGGATAGGTTTCAGTTTGGGGTTCACTGGTCGAGTGTTCATGGGTGAGAATCTATCGGTTTCAGCAAGCGATCTACAGGGAATGAGACGAGATATTGAAACGGAATCCTCCCGTCCATTTATATCCAAAATGAAGTAATCCCGAGAGCGACTGATAACCTGATATGGTCCCTTATAAGGTCGCGTTAGAGGAGGGCGGACTTGATCCTGACGGACGAGGACGTGGGAGGCAGATCGGAGAGCCTCCAGTCCACGAGAAAATCCCTCGGATCCGTGGCGGGTGGCTGGTATGAACGACGATCCATAAGCATGACGGCGGACATCATCGACGAAAGCTGGGGATGGCGGGTCCATGGGTGTCGAGACGAGACTCCCTGGAAGTCGCAGGGGTTCACCGTAAACCGCCTCGGCAGCAGATGTCCCTAAACCTTCTTTAACAGTAGACCGAAGTCCGAGGAGAACCGCAGGGAGTTCTTCCACCCAATTTCCTGGTGCATTGTCCGAAGAGGCCATGAGGGAGGCCTTGAGGGACCGATGAAACCGTTCAACCATACCGTTGGCCTGTGGATGGTAGGAGGTCGTTTTCGGAGCAAAAGATCCTAGGAGACGGACGAAAGACTGCCAGAGACCAGAGGTAAACTGCCGACCACGATCAGTGGTGATTACTTCAGGACTACCGAAACGGGAGATCCAACCACTCATCATTGCGGCGACGCATGACTCGGCCGTTATGTCAGTCATTGGAACTGCTTCTGGCCATCGGGTCCAACGATCCACCATAGTGAAAAGATATCGGCAACCTTGGGAGACAGGCAAGGGTCCCACGATGTCCACATGTACGTGTCCAAAACGGCCGGAAGGTGCTTCAAAAACCTGGACTGGATGCCGGGTGTGTTTTTGAACTTTGGAGGTTTGACACGCCAGACAAGTCCTTGCCAGGCGAGAAATGTCTTTCTTTGCATTATGCCACACAAACTGGCGAAGGACGAGGCGTACAGATGCCTTAACTCCTGGGTGGGAAAGGCCATGTATAAGATCGAAAACGGTCTGAACCCATGTTGCAGGAACTAGCGGACGTGGCAGTCCGGACGAGACATCACAGACAATAGAGTGACCAGCAACCACGACGTGGTCGATCTTCAGGCCGGTGATGGCTGTTGCAAATAATGGGACATTCGGATCGGTCGCCTGGTCCGCTGCAAACACAGACCAATCAATCGGTTGATTCGCAATGGTAAACACCCGGGAGAGAGCATCGGCGACGACGTTGTTCTTCCCACTGATGTGCTGAAGATCTGTTGTCATCTCGGAAATCTCTGCAAAATGACGGTGCTGACGAGAGGACCAGGTAGGGTTTCGGCTATGGATAGCGGTGGTGAGCGGTCGATGATCTGTGAAGACTGTAAAGTTTTCACCCTCCAAGAAATGCCGGAAATGACGAATGGCCTCCTTGATTGCCAGCAGCTCTCTATCGAAAGCGCTGTAGTTCAACTGAGCTGGATTCAGTGCTCGACTGAAGAAGGCTAGAGGATACCATTGATTCTTTGAAAATTGTTCCAACACAGCGCCTAAACCCTTATCAGAGGCGTCTACAGAAAGGGCCAGGCGGGCACCAGGAGACGGGTGCTGGAGAATGGCTGCCGCGCTTAAAGCCTCCTTTAGGGATTCGAAAGCGGTTGAGTGAGATGTGTTCCAATCGAAGTTGGTATCTTTCTTTAGCAGGTTGTATAAGGGAGACATGATCCCTCCACACTTTGGTATGAACCGATGATAATAGTTTACCATTCCCAAGAATCGCTGCAGGGATTTCTTGTTGGTTGGAGTAGCAAACTGGCGGATGGCTTCAACGCGAGTAGGCATGGGAGACAGGCCCGTGGCAGACAAATGGTACCCAAGGAAATCTACTTGGTCAACCCCGAACATGCTCTTCTCTGGGCTGATAACAAGGCCAAATAGTTCCAATCGGGTAAAAAGGGCAGACAAGTGACGCTCATGGTTCTTCTTGTTCTTACTGGCCACTAAAATGTCATCCACATAAACAAACACGCCTTCTAAACCACGCACAACTTCGTCCATAAAACGCTGAAATGTTTGGCCGGCGTTGCGAAGGCCAAACGGTGTCCGGATGTACTCAAACAACCCAAACGGCGTGATAATGGCTGTCTTCATAATATCCTCCTCTGCCATCGGGATTTGATGATAGGCCTTAACTAGGTCGATTTTTGAGAAAATGCAGCAGTCATCCAAATCCCTGACGACGTCTTGAATGTGCGGAAGTGGATAACGGTCGGGAACCGTTTGTTCATTGAGCTTCCGATAATCTCCACAAGGACGCCATGTGCCGTCTTTCTTCGGGGCCATGTGAAGCGGAGAAGCGAAAGCGCTCTTGCTACGGCGGACAATCCCAAGCTGAAGTAGTTGGTCGAAGTATTCTTTGGCGGTTTTCATCTTAGCTGGTGAAAGGCGGCGGGCTTTGGCGTGGCAGGGTTGACCTGAGGTTTGGATGACGTGACGAACGGAGTGCTTGACCGGCGTACTGGCATGAAACTCTGGATTCTGCAGTGGTCGGAAACGGCCCAGAAGGCGCTCCCAAGGAGACGCATTGCGACTGGGAACGAGGCCGGCAGCAATAACACCATCAGCAGGCGTGAGACTGGCGGATAAGGCTAGATCCTCTGCCCGAAGTAGTCGACGGCCTTGCAGGTCCACCAGTAGGCGCCGGGCACGGAGAAAATCGGCTCCAAGAATGGGAAATGCGACATCGGCGATGATGAACTCCCATTTAAGGAGACGGGCGAAACCCAAATCCAACGTCAACGGGTGGTAACCGTACGTGTTGATCTTTGAGCCATTGGCGGCCGTGAGTGTGTTGTCCATAGGGCACAGTGTTCGGCAGAGGGAGGCGGACACCGAAGAGCGTGGAATAATTGAAACGGACGCTCCCGTGTCCACCAGAAACGATGTTCTAGAGCGCCGATCCTTGATAAAAAACAAACTCGAGGTTGGACGGTTAGAGTGGGTTGACGATGAGACTGGTGGGGCTAGCACGTTGGCAAGCATGTTTTTTGAGAGAGGAGGACAAATGTGCGGGGTTTCGCACTTGCGAGCCTTTGCGCCCCAGCGCTCGTGGTAATAGCACTTTTTGCGGCCTGGAGTAGGTGAGCGACGACGACGATCCTTTCCCGTAACTGATGTGATTGAAGTGGATGAAACAAACAAGGTCTTGGCCAGAGTTACATAGTCTTTGATGTCCACATTGGATGAACTACGGAGCGTGGCTTGAGCATCCGCAGGAGAGCGGCGCAGGATGGCCAACTTCCTCAAAGCCAAGGCTAGGTCTGGGATGTCTTGGAAACATTGACGTGCTTCTGAGTCGACAACCGCTGGATCCATAGTATCCTGTTGGTTTGCAAGCGACAAGAATCTCTCCAGACGGACCAGGGGTGAATCCTGACAAACTTGACGGATCCGCTCCCTGAAAACTTCATAGGGGCGGTTGGCAGCAGGAGTCAGGTCCTCTGGAGCCAATAAGCGAACCACAGTTGGGTGCAATGCCTGCTGGACGTGGTAAAACTGGGTTAGCTGGTCTGTGACATGACGAAGGTGGAACTGTCCCTCAGCGAGGGAGAACCAGTGGGCGACCTGGTCGGCTGTGAACGTTGGGAGGCGGACAGCCACGGCAGTAACAGGAATGGCGGCGGCGGCCAGGGCGGCGTTGGTTTTGAGGGCTTCTTCGAGACGGCGTTCCAATAGCTCTTGTTCAGACATTGTTCCTTGTCAGGGTCACCAATAAAGCTGGTTATAGCTTGGAAATAAAGAGAAACAAAACTCGTTAGATTTTGGTCTTTATTTGGAAAAGATTTTGACAAGAATCACGTGGAGCACCAAATACCATGATAATGACGTATTGCGTATGACAATGACGTAGTGCAGTGTGTAGTGGGAATAGTCGCTACATGAGCATAGATGCATGTGCACCTTTCCAGGTGATCATAGATGCATGTGCAGCTTTCCTCCCAAGAAGGACTTCCAGAAACAGCAGGAAGAGACCATTCATGACGGCTCTTGCACAGTAGATAAGATGCTGATGTATATTTTGTTAATAATGTCTGAATTTGTACCTTTAGACCAGCGATTCTTAACTAGGGGTATAAACCTGTACCACCTTGGGGAGTATGAAACCTCCAAGCTGGGGCTACGAGACACACTCAGACTTGCTCTGGTGATGTGCTCTTAATTTTTTATGTGAATTAGCGTGATTATATCCTCGCTTCTTCGTGTTAGTCATCACCATAGTTACGTAAGGCTTTGGCTCATTTCACCTTTTTGTGTGTTTGATGTGATGACAAAATTATTGTCACAATACAGGATGGGAAATATGAAATTTCGAGGGGTATATACGGACATTCAAAAAGGAAAAGAACTGCTGCTTTAGATGCTTGACGACAATCATTCAGTTAACACAAAAATTGGCATATTTGGTTTTTTTGTTGTTGTTTATTTATAGGCATATTTGGTTGTTAGGCATATTTGGTTGTTTGTTTATTTATAGGCATATTTTGTTGTTGTTTATTTATAGGCATATTTGGTTGTTAGGCATATTTGGTTGTTTGTTTATTTATAGGCATATTTTGTTGTTGTTTATTTATAGGCATATTTGGTTGTTAGGCATATTTGGTTGTTGTTTATTTATAGTCATATTTGGTTGTTGGTTTATTTATAGGCATATTTTGTTGTTAGGCATATTTGTTTGTTTATTTATATAGGCATATTTGGTTGTTTATTTATAGACATTTAATTTTATTTATAGGCATATTTGGTTGTTTATTTATAGGCATATTTGGTTGTTGGTTTATTTATAGGCATATTTGGTTGTTGTTTATTTATAGGTTGTTGTGTTTATTTGTACATATTTGGTTGTTGTTTTTTATAGGCATATTTGGTTGTTTATTTATAGACATTTACATTTAATTTTATTTATAGGCAAATTTGGGTTATTTATAGGCATATTTGGTTGTTTATTTATAGGCATATTTTGTTGTTGTTTATTTATAGGCATATTTGGTTGTTAGGCATATTTGGTTGTTTGTTTATTTATAGGCATATTTTGTTTTTGTTTATTTATAGGCATATTTGGTTGTTAGGCATATTTGGTTGTTGTTTATTTATAGTCATATTTGGTTGTTGGTTTATTTATAGGCATATTTTGTTGTTAGGCATATTTGTTTGTTTATTTATATAGGCATATTTGGTTGTTTATTTATAGACATTTAATTTTATTTATAGGCATATTTGGTTGTTTATTTATAGGCATATTTGGTTGTTGGTTTATTTATAGGCATATTTGTTTATAGGCATATTTGGTTGTTGTTTATTTATAGGTTGTTGTGTTTATTTGTACATATTTGGTTGTTGTTTTTTATAGGCATATTTGGTTGTTTATTTATAGACATTTACATTTAATTTTATTTATAGGCAAATTTGGGTTATTTATAGGCATATTTGGTTGTTTATTTATAGGCATATTTGGTTGTTGTTTATTTATAGGCATATTTGGTTGTTGTTTATTTATAGACATTTGGTAATTGTTGTTTATTTATAGACATATTTGGTTGTTGTTTATTTATAGGCATATTTGGTAATTGTTGTTGTTTATTTATAGACATATTTGGTTGTTGTTTATTTTGCTACATGTAAGGTGGTAGACCCGGACCTCCAAACTTCTTCCTTCATCCTCATCTACATAAGTAGGATTTATTTTAGGCTCCTATATGTAAGATGGGAGAGAGGGGCAAATAGTGCCCAACCCCTCCTTCCCCATCCCTCCCCACTCCTATAGAGACCAAGTCGACTACACATACACGAGGAAAGAGTGTGGTATCCGATGAAGGTGATATTTGGCTGTGGTGACCATGCCTACCTGAGTAATTATAACGACACTGAGTATTGCCTGTGTTCCCATTATGATATGATGCTAACTGTCCTGAGCTGTCGGGACTGGCTCTGATGTTACTCCTTCCTTGTTCCCTTGTAGAATGTCGACTACCGTCTTCGCTTTGCTGCTTCCGAGTGGAACAAGATTGAGTACGAGCTGACCCGGGAGAGGGGACTTTGGGGCCCGGACAAGCCCTCCAAGCTGGACAAGTGGATGGTGGACCCCGTGGAGGGTGAGATAGAGAGGGGGAGGAGGTTAGACGTTGGGAGACCAGTGTGGATGGTGAGGGGGAGGACATAGGGTGTCATAGAGGGTGGGCTACTCGTTCATGTGGACAATTGTGGATAGTATGTTGGAGGTTGTGTGTGTATGTTGGAGGTGTGGTCTATTGGAGGTGTGTGGTGTTGAGGGTGTGTTCGAGTGGTCCGTGTGTTTGTTGGATGTGTGTATGGTGTGATGGATGTGTGTGGTGTGATGGATGTGTGTGGTGTGATGGATGTGTGTGGTGTATTAGAGTGGTGTGTGTGTTGGTTGGATGTGTGTGTGGTGTGATGGATGTGTGTGGTGTATTAGAGTGCTGTGTGTGTTGGTTGGATGTGTGTGGTGTGATGGATGTATGTGTGGTGTATTAGAGTGGTGTGTGTGTTAGTTGGATGTGTGTGGTGTATTAGAGTGGTGTGTGTGTTGGTTGGATGTGTGTGGTGTATTAGAGTGGTGTGTGTGTGTTGGTTGGATGTGTGTGTGTTGGTTGGATGTGTGTGATGGAGTGTGTGTATGGTGGTGAGGGGCATTTGTTGGTGTGTGTGTGTGCATGTGTGTCTCAGTGTTCACTTGTTGGATTGGTGTGCAATGACTGCTTGACACGCACACTTCTCCCTTATGCACGCGTCTCCATGGCAATGCACACATGTGAAGGTCCCTGTCGTATGAGGAAGAGGATGCGCAGGAATCACGACTTTTATCAACACTACCGATACCAGCCACCTCCTACACTACCTGTGAGGAAAATAAATACCTCCCTACTGGTGGTGGTTGTTTTGATGTTTTTTTATCACTTGTCCTTAGCTTCTCCAATAGCTTTTACCCTGTGTCGCACTGCTCGAAAGATTAAAGTAGTCCTCCATCTTTTCCTATCTATATTTAGATATGTGAATATGACTGCATACAAAGTGTCTCATATATATTTAGATATGAGAAGACGACTGCACACAGTGCATCTCATCTATATTTAGATATGTGAATGTGACTATGCTTAGTGTGTCTCGTCTATATTTAGATATGACTGCACACAAAGTGTGTGTAATCTATATTTAGATATGTGAATATGACTGCAAAGTGCCTCATCTATATTTAGCTATGTAGGATTGTTTCTATCTATAATTAGGTATTGTCTTGCGCTATTTTCCTGTTCTCTCTCTCTTGCTTTCAGACCTTGAGGGAGTTGGCACAGGTGTCTAGTATACTACACGAAGTGTCTAGTATAACTACAGGTAGTGTCTAGTATAACTACAGTAAGTGCTTAATGAGATTCATACACTAATAATCCCACAAACTTTAGCGATCGTAACACATTGCACAGAATTTGTAGTTGCCTATTGCTTTAGAGACAGGCCTCCACGGAGGATGTTAGTGAGGGAGTACAGCTCTCCGTTGTCACAGAGATGAAAAGCTTATAATGGTGATCAAGCAATTGATGCAAGTATGGCTGATTTTTGCAAACGTCAAGAGAGGAGCCAAGTAGGAAACCATGGGAACCAACATGAGACGTGTAGAATTGGAAAGTTGTCATTTGACCTGTGGCACGTACTTTTCAAGATCGGCTTGTATATATTATGGGGACTATGTGATAACACCTTTAACCTCTCCCTCCAGTGTGGCGCTATTTATGAATGGTCGGCTCAATTGGTTACTAACAAGTTTCCTTTGGGAGTGCTAATTAAATTTCTCCTATAAAATGACTGCCAGCAGTCTTAGAGAGGACTCTGAGAGAATTTGAACCTCTCCCTCTCAAAGTCAACAAATCAACTCTCTATCGTAACTAATGGTAACTAATGGTACAAATGCCACTGCTCATGCTCAGTAATAAAGATACAGGGGTTCCATACTGAGGAAGAGGGGGCACCCATTGAATAATGAAGATACAGGGGTTCCATACTGAGGTAGGGGGCACCCATTGAATAATAAAGATACAGGTGGTTCACACTGAGGCACCCATCTACAATTTGATTGAAGTCAACTGTTAACTCATTTCACTGGTGTAAGCGATATATATATATATATATATATATATATATATATATAATATATATGCCAAAAGCTATTAACAATCGTTGGGTTAAAAAAATAACCCATAAAGGTTAAAAAAATAGCTACATTCTTGCTCTACTTGCCTACCGAATATAAAGGCCATAAAGTTCGATGATTACTGGGTGCATTAAATCAATCATATTTGCATACGTGTATGCTTTTGAATTTTTTTTTGGTATGTGACGCATAGGAGAATCAAATATTAAGTGGTGGAATTTTGTGTAACCATGGTTACATCTCATGAATATTAATTAGCTCGGGCATGTATAATTATACTAGTTTTTTTATTTTAAATAGTGATTTCTGGAAGTTTTGTTTGAAAGTTTTGGTGGAGCTAAAGATAGTTAGACATCGCTATTATAAACTTTCTGTAAAGCAATTTTTCATAATTAATTTTCTTTTCAATGAATAAATATTACCAATGAATAAATATTACCAATGAGAGAGTTTTTAGAGTATTTTATAAAAACAGTAATTTAAAATTATAGGAATGTTAGTTTCCCATATAGTTACAGAAACTGTTTGAAATGGGGTAATAACTAAAGTTCTGTAAAGGCAAAATAAAAATCATTGACTCGGTTTCTGAAATATGGCGATGTGACTTGTATTCTTTTACAGCAATTTCAACTTCAACACCTCCGATCTTTCCTTCGCGTTACGCTCGATATTCCCTAACTCTGCGGTGATACTTAAGTTTTGGTGGAGCTAAAGATAGTTAGACATCGCTATTATAAACTTTCTGTAAAGCAATTTTTCATAATTAATTTTCTTTTCAATGAATAAATATTACCAATGAATAAATATTACCAATGAGAGAGTTTTTAGAGTATTTTATAAAAACAGTAATTTAAAATTATAGGAATGTTAGTTTCCCATATAGTTACAGAAACTGTTTGAAATGGGGTAATAACTAAAGTTCTGTAAAGGCAAAATAAAAATCATTGACTCGGTTTCTGAAATATGGCGATGTGACTTGTATTCTTTTACAGCAATTTCAACTTCAACACCTCCGATCTTTCCTTCGCGTTACGCTCGATATTCCCTAACTCTGCGGTGATACTTACGAATAAGATAAACTTTAACATAGTTAGGGCAGGAATGATGGGGTGCTGGAAACAAATAATCACAGTTAGACCGAGTGTACCGCTTTGCTTGCCCCCAAACCCGTTCAATAGTGTTTAGTTCGCAATGATATTTTGGAATAAATATGCATGTTTGTTGATATTGCTTAATTGCTTAAGTTCTTCAACGCTGAACCTTGAAATCACATGTCTTCCAATATTTTTACCATGTCAGCCTTGACCATTCTGGAAGTGGCCATACCACGCTCTTCTCTCAGAAACTCAAACTATATTTAAATATCAAATCAAAGGAAATAATGTGATAATATACCGAGTTCAAAAATGAAGGAATTATAAAGATTGGATGAACCTACAAAAAGTTATTCAGGTAAATAAAAATGGAAGCTTACGGGTCTTGCATTATAGAATTATAGATGTTCGGTACAATAGAACAATATTGGTCCATATCCATAAAGGTATAAAAAAATTAGCGACCTTCATTTCTTGCTCTACTTGCCTGCCGAATATATATAGAATAGCCTATTCAAAAGAGTACCTATGTAACCTCGAAGTTTGCGGTTACCCCTCGGCTTCGCCTCGGGCAAACGAGTAGCTTACACTGACCATCTTACTTATACATTGCGCATGCGCTAAACTACATGTCTTTTTAACCACTTAAGGACGGATTTTTTCCCCCTATTTCAATGCCCCTGGACGGGATTATTTTGAGTTTTTTTAATTAATTTTTTTAACATTTTTTAAATGGCTTGAAACTGTGAAGATATAATCAAGGTTGACCAAAAAAGGATTTGAGTCATGAATTTGCGCATTTCACCCCAATTTAGAACCCAAAATGATGTTATTATTATAAAAAAGACATTATTTGCTGAATAATAATTATATAGTCTTATAACTTGTTGGTATGATTGTTAGATGACAAAGGAAGTTACATTATCTCCCAAAATTGCTTTCCTGTCATTTTCACATCCAATTCTAGTAGTCTTTGTTGACGTGGTAGTCCTTGAAACACGGTGCAGCACAAAGCGGAATGTCACATGTGTCACACTTATACTTGGTGTCTTTCCTTTTGCTATGTGAATAGCACACTACACAACGTTTGCAGGGCTCCTTCTTCTCAGTTGGTGGAATTGCCACTGGGAAGTGCCTACCTCCAAGACGAGAGGAGCTTGGTAGGCTATGGGGACGGCCCCTGCTAGGATAAGTTGGGATATCATTCATTCCCGATTGAATAAGTTCCTTCAGCAAGTGCTTCCTGAATTCCAAGAACCTCTCTAAACCTCCAACCTCCTTGTACAAGTAGAATGAATTCAGGACAACTATATCCAAGAGGTAGAAGAAAAGCTTCTTGTACCACTTCACATATTTTCGAACAAAGCGGTATGTTGCCGCCATCTGGTCTGAAGCATCCACTCCTCCCATTCCCCCATTATATGTCAGAACACACTGTGGCTTCAATCTGGGGTCGCCATTTCTCTCCTTCTTTCCTGTGTCCTTCATGCCTGAAGTATGCATTGTGGAAAGCATCCTTACATAATTTTTGTCTTTCCATACAATGGCAATGAGACCCTCATCAGATGATCTGAAGACGACATCACCCTTCTTGAGTTTCATGGGCGTATTCTTTCTGTTGTTCCGCACTGTTCCAACAACATTTGTTTTCTTTGCATGAAGTTTTAGGTAGAGATCTGGGCTAGAGTACCAATTGTCAATAAATATGTTGTACCCCATGTCTAGGAGGTCTGCATTCATATCGAGGACCACTTTGGAACTGGCTGATTCATTCTTCGTCAACTTGTCCTGACCAGTATAAACCTTCAAGTTCCAGGTGTAACCTGCAGCCCTCCCGTTACTCTGGCATACTTTGTAGAGTTTTATCCCAAATCTAGCCCTCTTTTGAGGGTTATATTGTTTAAATTTGAGTCGACCCTTGAATTTGACGACCCTTGAATTTGAGGAGCGACTCATCCGTTGAAATGTCCTGGGTCGGGATGTAATTTGTTTTGAATTTCTCCACAATCAAATCAAGGAAAGTCCTAATCTTTGTAAGCCTGTCATTTGCATCAGCTGTGTCATTGTCAGAAATGTGGAAGTATTTCATAATCTGCAAAAACCTGTCCCTTGGCATAGTGTTCTTGAAGAAGGGCGTCTCAAGCATACTGTCTCTACTCCAATACATTTTTATGGTAGGTTTTTTCACAAGTCCCATGAGAATGCACATGGCAAGAAATGTTTTTATTTCCTCTGGTGTTGTGTCAAACCATGCAATATCATGTCTCTTTTTGGCAGGGGGTGGGGTTGTAGCAATAAGGACAGATGCATATCTGTTTGTTTCATTAGATATAGTGTCTATCATCGATTCAGGAAAGAAAGAGAGAAAAATGTCCAACCTTGAAGTGTTCTCATCAATCATAATTTGAATCCCTGGGCTCCCAGTGAAGGGATGAACAACTGGTACATTTTCCCTTTGATGCCAAATTATAGGATCCAGTGGAGCAGCAGGAGGGGGCGTTGGCCTACTTAGAGCCACAGAGCAACCACGTCCTCTGCCCCTACCACATCCACGTCCTCTGCCTCTACCACGTCCTCGGGGCCTACCAGTACCCTGGCCCCTACCCCTACCCTGAGGTGGTGGGCTAGGACTGGAACTCTGCCTACTGCTATGACTACCATCATCACTCAAGTCTCCTGGGCCTAAGTCAACATCATCTGGTTCACTACCACAACTATCCTGATCAAAACTGGCAGATCTACTAGAGTTTCTACTGCTTTCTCCATCAAATTCAGACTCGGAGTCAGTCAGAACGGCCCCACGGCCAGGAGGCCGTCTAAAAATTACATCCCCTTCATCCTCAGATATCATATTACTAGACTCACCAAGTTCCTCTGATCCACTGCTTGAAAATACACCGTCGATGACTTGTGAAAGTGTAAGGCACGATCTTTTCTTCGAAGCCATGACGATCCGATCGACTTGTGCTGCCGTCTGGGCAGTGCAGAAGTAACCTCCACTCATTAGACTTGCGCAGCTAGGTTTTACTAGCCCTGTGCTTTCGATCTATATATAGGTCGACCTGATTACGAGTTTTCGTCAAGCGCCATGGTAGAAATAGATATCTGACGAGTATTTCGTCAACCGCCGCGGTAGAAATAAATATCCAGACGAGGATTTCGTCATCCGTCCGCAAGTGGTTAAAATAAAAAATAATAAAAATAATAATTTATTATAATTTTTTTTTAAATTTAAGCGCCTATGTAACCTATAGTTATTAACCAATCAAATTAGCCACAGATCATGTGATGTAGTATAAGTATAGGATAGCCTGTACAAAAGAGTCGGTTACGCCTATGTAACCTCCGAGTTTACGGTTACCCCGAGGCGAAGCCGAGGAATGTAACAGCAAACGAGTAGGTTACACTGGCGCATAACCGACTCTTCTGTATAGGCATCTTACTTATACTACATTGCGCATGCGCTAAACTACATAGCAACTAGAAATGGAAGAATTTTTTACTCAAGGCGCCCCAGCTATTGACAAAGTACTGCTAGATAAACACGTAGCTGTGTTGGAACAACTTCCTTCAACTGATAATCAAAAACTCCCTTCAACTTCAGGGATTTATGAGTCCAGATATTTTGCAGTGTTACGCGCAAACGAGTAGGTTACACTGCAGCACAGAACATCTATATAAATTATATCAAGTGAATATTATCATGACATTAAAGCTTCATGAACAGTTAACATTAATAGCTAAAGCGCAAACGAGTAGGTTACACACTGGCGCGAGTGGATACTTCTTACATTGCGCACGCGCTAAACTACATCCGGTTAAAAGTGTAACCTACAGTTATTAACCAATCAGATTAGCCACAGATGACGTGATGTAGTATAAAATTATACGTTCGGTAACTAAGGGCAATATTGAAAAAACGCGGTCGGTTCAATTCGAAGCTCACTTGCGAACAAGATGTCGGGTAGTCTAACCTTGAAGGATTGTGCTTTCTCTGGTTCCGGACGATGATTTTGGACTTTCTGAGAGGGAAAGCAATGATGAGGAAGGTGATGGTATATCATCCTACCTTGGCCAGACCAGTGTTGACCCTGAAGCTCTGCTATCGCTCGGCAAAGTAGTCGGGCCTGACTTACTACCTTCAAGCAAGCTTAGCGCTCTCATTCGAGCTGATGATTTGGAAGAAGATGAGAGTGCTTAGCGATGAAGAAGGCATTGACTGTGAGTTTAGCTATAGTTAGCTGTGCAATGAGTAAGTAGCATGAACTGCAAAGGCTGTTTTAACTTTCTTGTTCGTGTGTAGTCAACAAAAATAAATTTCCCCCAGTACCTCTGTGTCACATTCCCCCAAACATCAAACCATGGTAGACTGTTCTACTTCAATCTGTTTGTTGGTTTCTGCATGGTATTTTCTCTCTGTAATATTGTGTTCATATTCATTGTGATGGTCATGTATTATGCTAGCATGCATAATTATAATTATGTATTCACACTTCTGGAATGTTATAATTCAGATCAAAATATCAAATTATGGTACACACTAGACGATACACTAGACGCAAAGTAATGTTTTCATTGTTATGAAGACACATTCAAAACACTCATTCCTGTGATATGGCACTTCGTTTTAGAGTCTTGAAACCTATTTCACATTATTGCCTACGGTATTGGAGTATTCACGGTGCATCTTGTATTTTTCTTTTACTTGTAACCTACAATGATAAAAATAACTATACATGAAGGTAGCTCATTATTTTTACTGGATAAACACACGATAAACACACAAGAATTAAACACACAAGAATTAAACACACAAGAATTACCAAGTTCAAATGAGATTCAACTCAATCTCTTTTTTGTGTGTGTTTCTATGGCAACAAGCACTGACCACAATGTTGGTAAATACAAATGCTATCACGTGGTATGGTTGCTAGGGAGTTTAGGGAGTTTACGAAGCATTGCAAGGCATATCTTCACACATAGGTTGTGTTTATTTGTTTATTTAATTTTTGAAATAAAGTCACCAGTGAAAGGGTTAAGAATCGATGTCCTTGGATAGCAATATCATTCAAGATTATAAATTGGGCTTGGTCAATAAAAATTGCCTGCTCCTGCGCACAAAATGTCCTCCCACCCACCACCACCAAAATGCTTGAAATTGTGTAGAACTGACTGACAGTTCAGATCTCTGTAATCTCATGTTGTTCCACAATGGTGTTGCTTGCCACAGTATTGTTGTTGCCACAATGTTGTTTCACAAAGTTGTTGCTTGCCATAATATTGTTCCACAAAGTTATGTTTTTGCTTGCCACAATGTTGTTCCACAAAGTTGTTGTTGCCTGACACAATGTTATTGTTCCACAAAGGTGTTGTTGCTTGACACAATGCCACAATGTTGTTGTTCCACAAAGTTGTTGTTGCTTGCCACAATGTTATTGTTCCACAAAGGTGTTGTTGCTTGCCACAATGTTGTTGTTCCACAAAGTTGTTGCTTGCCACAATGTTATTGTTCCACAAAGTTGTTGTTGCTTGCCACAATGTTAATGTTCCACAAAGGTGTTGTTGCTTGCCACAATGTTATTGTTCCAACAAGTTGTTGCTTGCCACAATGTTATTGTTCCACAAAGGTGTTGTTGCTTGCCACAATGTTATTGTTCCAACAAGTTGTTGCTTGCCACAATGTTATTGTTCCACAAAGGTGTTGTTGCTTGCCACAATGTTATTGTTCCACAAAGGTGTTGTTGCTTGCCACAATGTTATTGTTCCACAAAGGTGTTGTTGCTTGCCACAATGTTATTGTTCCACAAAGGTGTTGTTGCTTGCCACAATGTTGTTCCACAAAGTTGTTGTTGCTTGCCACAAAGGTGTTGTTGCTTGCCACAATGTTGTTGTTCCACAAAGTTGTTGTTGCTTGCCACAATGTTATTGGTCCACAAAGTTGTTGTTGCATGCCACAATGTTGTTGTTGTTGTGTACTTGGTATTTGTTTTCCTGTGGCTGGAACAGCTCAAGAGCAAACACCACGCCCCCTCCAGCACCGACAGTGAACTTCAAATCATGAGGGAAAAACTGTTCCAACGACCGACCATTCTAGCCACGCCCACACATCTATCGACCACGTCTGCTATGGCAAGCCAACGCGGCTCTGAGGCCATGGCAATGGAGAACACTGGTATGTTATCTGATTGCTTTGCCAGCATAATGCATGGTTTTGTGGGTCTTGCCTCTTCAGCTTCTGGGCATGGGCTGGGCATATGCCAAGCTGGGTTGATCAATCACATACCCTCTAATACCCTCTAATACAGTCTGTGCTGCACGGAATAAGAAGGAGGGGCAAATACACCTTGAAAGACTAGGGCAGTAACCGAGGAATTGTTTAGCTCTCTCAATGTTACGAGTCATTTAACTCCCATGATGTTACCATAGTAACCAAGGAGTTATTTAGCTCCCTCAATGTTACCACAGTAACCGAGGAGTTATTAGCTCTCTCAATGTTACCATAGTAATTGAGGAGTCATTACCTCTCGCAATGTTGCCACATGAACCAAGGAGTCATCACCTCTCGCAATGTTGCCACAGTAACCTCATTTAGCTACCTCAATGCTAACACCGTAACCGAGGAGTCATTTAACTCCCTCAATATTACCACTATAACAGAGGAGTCATTTAGCTCTCTTATGTTCCCACAGTAACCGAAGAGGCATTTAGCTCTCTCAATGTTATGGAGTCATTACCTCTCTCAGTCGTTGTCACAGTAATTAAATTGTTGCCATAGTAACTGAGGAGTCATTCCCTCCCTTAATAACCAGGCTGGCCATGTCAAGTTCTCTCTAATGGGCAAGCATGGCTCCACCTACTTCAGGTATGCATTGTTTGTGGTGGTGCGAGCCGCACAAACCAGACAGTCGGTGCTATTATTTTTCTCTCTCGGGCAAGCTAATGGAAGCTTTTATTACATCACTGAGCCACTGGCTGATAGGACAGCTAAACTAACCTTGTACAGCAGCAGCGCGGGGGTGTTCTCTGAGCACAAATCTTGCTGTGTAAATATGTATGGCTCTGTATTGGAACCTCAAGAGCCCTCAGCATTAGTCTCTATACTCAAATTATCAGCATTTGATTGTGCCAGGGTTAATTAGAGTCACTTGGGTTTATTTAGAGTTAATTGTGTTCTTTAAGGCCAGCGTTGCCCATTATTTTGAATTTTTTGACAATATTTTTTGGGGGGCTTATATCCTTTCTAAACATCTGTACAAACTGTCTTTCAAATTTGAAAACATTTGGATGCACAAGTCTCTAGTTATGGTGGATTTTATCCAGGCTCTCACTTACATTCAAAGTACTTACAAAGTAGTCGAGTGGTGGCCCAATATAGTAGTAGCCCAACTTCAAGACAGATATCTCAAGGAAAAATTTATGTATACCTGCTTCATTATATATCATTTTGTAGCTCTATCTTTGCTCTACGATTGTAGCGCGGAGTTTTTCAATTTGGAAGTGCTAGTCCAATTATATAGTCATGTGTATATACCCTAATATGCCCATATTATTGTTGACCTTGTCATGAAAACTCCGTTAGTGTTGAGGTTAAAAAAAATCGCTGGAATCAAGCTTTAGTGGTTCCTCTACTACATCCATAAAAGGGAAGTGTGTATAGGGCATATCTTAGGAGAGGGACATTTTATTGTGACTCTGGTCAGAATTTTTCCAAACCTCTATACTTTACTGAAACTTCTTATAAAGCACATCATTAGAAAGCTCTTGCAGAGAGCTGTATTCTGGTGCCAAAATAAAATGTAGGGGAAGACGGACAACAAAGTTATGGACGTTTACATAAACTATGATAAAATGGGCAACGCTGGCCTTAATGTTATTTTGTGTTAACTTGGCAGTATTTTGGAGTTATTTGTAGCTATTTAAGGTTATTTAGCGCTCCTTAAAAGTTACGTTGGACTCAAACGAATGTTAGTGTGGGGGAAAAAGATTCCCATGTCAGGAACCAACATTAGGCTCTTGCGATGATTTTGCAGACATACTCTCCCTCCGTGAGGAACATGTTTGCTAGCAACTCCTCGTTGCCATGACGCTCACATCATTCAAACTGAGGGAGACAGTGAAGTAGTTCACCTTGTACAGAAAGCACCTCTTTCGAATGCCGTGGGAGTGTGTGTGCGTATGTGGGTGGAGACATTAGTTGTAGCCGGCTCTGGGCTCAAGTGATTGCTTGTTTGGTAGCTACACACACACTAGACCAACACCACACAAGGTTGAGGCAGGTTGAAGTAGGTTGACAATAGGACACACACTAGACCAACACCACACAAGGTTGAGGCCGGTTGAAGTAGGTCGACAATAGCTCTATGAGGACACACACTGGACCAACACCACACAAGGTTGAGGCCGGTTGAAGTAGGTTGACAATAGCTCTATGAGGACACACACTGGACCAACACCACACTGGGTTGAGGCAGGTTGAAGTAGGTTGACAATAGCTCTATGGGGCTAGGCCAACACCACACTGTGTTGCTGTAGGGTGAAGTAGGTTGACAATAATTCTATGGGGACACATACTGGCACTCATAATAGCTCTATGGGGCTGGACCAGCACCACACTGGGTTCAGGCAGGTTGAAGTAGGTTGAACAATAGCTCTTTGGAGGCACACACTGGACCAACACCACACTGGGTTGAAGTAGGTTGACAATAGCTGAATGGGGACACACTGCACCAACACGATGCTAGGTTCAAGCCGGTGGTCATGTGGCTAGTACAACATAACTGTGCTGAACCTTGCAGTTGGGACTCTTGTTTTGCTGTTGGTATTGTAGTTGGTGTGTACTCTCACTTGACTCCCTCCCAGATTTAATGGTGTCTGCTGCAGCCTCGGGCTCTCCTCCCTCTCCACTCTCCTCCACTTCCACCAAGCTCGACATATTCAACCACCCAGACTCGGACGACCTTATAGCACAAACCCTATACAAGATGATCGAGCCCGATGATAAGGTATGCAGAGCTCTTGTAAATTACATCTACATCGGATCCATCTTGCTCTTGTCTTGCCTAACGACAACAAAATCTTTTGTGCTATCCACACCTAGCATTGGGTATTGAACACACAAGATCTTGTGTGCTACCAACACCCAGCATTGGGTACTTCCTTACATGTGCAGTGCTACACCTCGATAAATTTTAGTTGACCCTTACACATTTATATATATATTTTTAATAATTATGAACTCTTCTAGAGGTGTATGGCTATATGTATGTAGTCTTCTAGAGGTGTATGGCTATATGTATGTAGTCTTCTAGAGGTGCATGGCTATATGTATGTAGTCTTCTAGAGGTGTAGGGCTATATGTATGTAGTCTTCTAGAGGTGTATCCTATATGTATATAGTCTTAACTCCGTAAGTTTAAGCATTTTGGAGCATTTTGTTTATGGATGAGAAATAGTGAGATTTGTTTTGTGGGTGTCCTTAGTAGGTAATGGTTTAAGGCAGAAGCTTGCGCGATAATGGTGTTAGAAGTCAAAGCTTGTTCTTCATGTGCACAGGAAATTTACATAGTCATGAAAAACTTATAGTGGCAGGACAGCCTGTGGTGGCAGGACAGCCTGTGGTTAGGACAGTGTGTGGTGGCATGGAAACCTGCGGTGGCAGGACAGCCTGTGGTGGCAGGACGGCCTGTGGTGGTAAAGCTCATCTTCGTGTGAGAAGTTTTCTCAGGTGCCTTTTATGCTGATTATTATGTGTCCGTATGGAGGCATGGCAATGGCTTGGATTTGAAAAGGTAAAGTTTGTGGACATTACGAGGCTCATGTTTAAGTGTGCATGCAGGATCTGGTATATTGGCTCATCAAATAATGATATTTTTTTGCTTATGCTCGGCGGAAAAAGCACAAAAATATTTCGTCTCTACACGGGTAGCGCTATTGAACATTTTTCGAGGAGCTATTGTTTCAATGTTTTTGTGGACTTGATCAGGACTGGACGAAAAAATTACGACCTCCAATTATTTGGTACAATAATAAGGTCCGGTTAGGGGTTGTAATAACTTCGAGGATTATTCCGCGAAACAATTTGGTTAGAGCTCCAGCACTCCTTGAAACTTGAACTCCTCAGAAAGCAAAGACTGTCCATCGCGAGTCTCTCTCTTTCTGTCCTTCCACACGGAATAATTTGCTAGGTGTCGAGTTCTAGCTGAACTCTTGCCGGCGTCTCTACATCTGTCAATTGAGGTGAGCAGTACTTAGCGTACTTGTATGCGCGCTTGACCAAAGGTCAAATTGACTAGAGAGTCCAGCTCTTGAACGCCACTCTCCAACTTTCCTGGGTCTTCCTCCTGGCTGCAGTTGCTGTCATGGAGGCCGACATCTTCTCTCCCCTAACCTGGTAGACAACTTCCTCCTACATGTATGTTTGGTGAATGGATAACTCCAGGATATAGTCCTGGAATGTTTGTTCCTGGCATGATGGAGGAATATTTACAGATGTCTTCAGTTTGACTACAATCTCCGCATCCAATGTTCCCTTTACTCTCGTGGATGTGCTTGTTTGTGAGTGTCAGTTAAATATCAAATTCATGAGAAGGTCAAAATAATAATTTGTGACGAGCTCTGAGAAAATATATTAATTTATTGGAAAACGAGGTTATTCAAAATTAGGCTATCAAGTATTACTTTTAGGTCTCTACTAAACATTAGCCTCTGCCCTCTGGTTCTCATAGCTTTTGTTCTGGATGGATATACGAGCTGATTCAAGTTCCATTCTGTAGGTCATGTTGTGCTCTCTTTGACTTGATACCAATGACCTGATACCAATGCCTCAAATTTGATTATTATTCTCTACGCTTGATTGCATATGTATCAGCAGGGCTGGGTGCTGCATGCATCAACAGGGCTGCGACTGCATGCATCAGCAGGGCTGCGTGCATCGGCAGGGTTGTGTGCTGCATGTATGTAATTGTTTGGTACACATGCAATAGCACATACTTGGTGTACTTGAGCCCCGTGTCTGTACCCCCTCAGGTGCACAAGCCATACCAATGTGCTCGTCTGACTGGCCTGGACAGTAGGGAAGGTGTCCTGCTGCTAGGCTCCACCCACTTCTACGTCATTGAAGGCATTACCATCACAAAGAGCGGCAATATCGTTGACATAGAGTCGGCTCCTCTAGAGTAAGTCTCCCTCTTCTTGTCCTGCAGGAATTAAGACACAATGAGTCTGCCCCTGTACCCTCTCTCCTTGTCCTGCAGTAGTCAGGACGCCATGAGTCTGTCTTTTTACTGTAAGTTCCTGTCCTGCCAGTATTTGGACATCATGAGTCCACAGTAAGCCCCTGTCCTATAGTAGAAGTTAGGACACCATGTGTCTGCCCGTATAGAGTAAGCCCCTCCCTCCCTGTCATGCTTTAGTTACGACGCCATGAGTCTGCCCCTGTAGCCCCTGTCCTGCAGTAGTTAGGACACCATGCGTCTGCCCCTGTAGCCGCTCTCTTCCTGTCCTGCAGTGGTTAGGACACCATTAGTCTGCCCCTGTAGCCCCTCTCCCTGACCTGCAGTAGTTAGAACAGCAAAGGTCAAGCATTGTTTCTCGTAGGAGTTTATGTAGAGGGGCGAGGCAAATCTGGTTTTATGAAATTATGGGGGGGGGAGCAGGAATTTGAGGAAGATGTGGAGAAATGTATCGGTCATACTCTTATAAGTCATTTATAGGGAGAGGGGGTGGGGCAGACCAGACTAAATGGGAGTGCCCTTTCCCCAGAAATAAATTCCGTCCAGTGTTCCTTGACTCAGGGTAGTGTCGTGCTGTGGCTGACCACCAGGTCTGACTAGGTTGTTGTTGTTGTTGTCACTGGAGGTGTGGTGATGATGTGCTGGTTGAAGTACTGAACATTTTATATTGTTGTTTGTTTTGTTTGTTTTCGTAGCTCGTACGATGCTGTTGTACCAAGTAGCATTAATTACTCCCTCCATAAGGAAAGTGGCAAGGCCGACATCCCCATCCAGTGAGTTCTCTTCCCACTAACTAGTCTACTAGTCAGGCCAAGACTAGAATAATGGCATGTGCAGGTAATAATAGTAGCACATGCAGAGACTAATAGTAGCATGTGCAGAGACTAATAGTAGCACGTGCAGAGACTAATAGTAGCACATGCATAGACTAATAGTAGCACATGCAGAGAATAATAGTAGCACATGCATAGGCTAATAGTAGCACGTGCAGAGACTAATAGTAGCACATGCTGAGACTAATAGTAGCGACTAATAGTAGCACGTGCAGAGACTGATAGTAGCACATGTAGAGACTAATAGTAGCACATGCAGAGACTAATAGTAGCACAGTAGCACATGCAGATACTAATAGTAGCACATGCAGAGACTAATAGTAGCACGTGCAGAGACTAATAGTAGCACGTGCAGAGACTAATAGTAGCACGTGCAGAGACTAATAGTAGCACAGTAGCACATGCAGAGACTAATAGTAGCACGTGCAGAGACTAATAGTAGCACGTGCAGAAACTAATAGTAGCACATGCTGAGACTAATAGTAGCACATGCAGAGACTAATAGCACGTGCAGTGACTAATAGTAGCACGTGCAGAGACTAATAGCACGTGCAGTGACTAATAGCACGTGCAGAGAATAATAGTAGCACGTGCAGAGACTTATGGTAGCATGTGCAGAAACTAATAGTAGTACGTGCAGTAACTGATAGTATATGCACTAATAGTAGCACGTGCAGTAACTAATAGATGCACATGCATAATTAGCTCATATGTAAATTGGCTTCACTATTATTACAACACTAATAATTCTTGCATACATGCTTGGTTAGTTTACTAGTTGTCATTGACATACTAGTTTGTGTTGTTTTCTACCATAGTTGCACCAAGCTGCGGTACGACACCATCAGAGAGGTGCACAAACGTCGCTACCTCCTCAGACAATCTGCCCTGGAGGTGTTTGCCGTGGATGGGAGGAGCCACTTCCTCATCTTCATCTCCAAACACCGAGACAAGATTTGCCAGAAGTAGGTCTTGAATTGAAGGGCCTTGCTCGGGCTAGACTCGAGTTATGAGGTGACCCTGTACCTGGTATAGCTGAGAGGGGAGGGGGTTATTGTGACCTCATTTCCCCCCCAATGATCTAATGTCAGGGCATGTGAAATGTAATAATGTAAATCTGGACTACTTCCTGTTTGAAATAATCCGTATGAAAATATTTCATGTCGTTATATTTTCGTAGAACTTGTCTACGAATTATTATTTTTGCTGGCGCGACTGACTGCGAGACCATATGCAATTAATTGACTTCTGAAAAGAAACCTATGGATAAGATTGCTAGGCCATTCTTGAAAGAAACCTGCTGAAGAGCTACGGATAAGATTGTTAGGCTATTCTTGAAAGAAACCTGCTGAAGAGCTACGTATGAGATTGCTAGGCCATTCTTGAAAGAAACCTGCTGAAGAGCTATGGATGAGATTGCTAGGCCATTCTTGAAAGAAACCTGCTGAAGATCTACGTATGAGATTGCTAGGCCATTCTTGAAAGAAACCTGCTGAAGAGCTATGGATGAGATTGCTAGGCCATTCTTGAAAGAAACCTGCTGAAGAGCTACGGATAAGATTGCTAGGCCATTCTTGAAAGAAACCTGCTGAAGAGCTACTATGGATGAGATTGCTAGGCCATTCTTGAAAGAAACCTGCTGAAGAGCTATGGATGTGATTGCTATGCCACTCTTGAAAAAACCCTGCTGAAGAGCTATGGATGAGATGGCTAGGCCATTCTCCAAAGAAACCTGCTGAAGAGCTATGGATGAGATTGCTAGGCCATTCTTGAAAGAAGCTAGCATGTTTATAGATCTCTTTGCAAACCTACAGCTGAGGGATTGTGAAAGAGTGCCGGCCATTAGCTAAGAGATTACCTCACAGCAGCTAGAAGTGAAGAAAGATGCCCCATCAATATAGCATAGGACACACATCTAGGAAACACATCTAGGAAATTGACAAAGCCGTGTTCACTTCTCTGATCTCCAAATATCTTCGGAGAGAGAGATTTCCAGCACTTCATGAAGCTACTAGCTGTCACCTCTACCCCTCCTGGTGTGCCTGCAGGAGGAGGAGCTAGTACCACCATCTTATATATCTACATATCTATCTCTATATATTTTCCAAGTTTTTTAATTTTTGTAGGCTAATAAGACTACGAAAGTTTATGAATACCGAACAGTTCCATATTTATGGTAGCTTGCAGCTAATATGCTCCCACGTAACTAGCCATGAAGAGAGCTTACTGGTACTCCAGGTTCATGTTTGTGCTTGACTGGATGGATTGGACTTTAGAATGCAACTAGCCACCTAACCCTGGGATGTAGTGTCAGGGAGACTGGCTATGGTGGAGTGCCACCTAACCCTGGGATACAGTGTTGGCTCATCAGCCACCTAACCCTGGGATGCAGTGTCAGGGAGACTGGCTATGGTAGAGTGCCACCTAACCCTGGGATACAGTGTTGGCTCATCAGCCACCTAACCCTGGGATGTAGTGTCAGGGGGACTGGCTATGGTAGACCAGCCACCTTCCCTCTTAGAAAAATCCGATCATTCTAACCCTGCCAGAAGGCTAATCTTTGGACTAATTCTTATGCATCGTGTTGTTTGTTTGTTTGTTGTGTTTTTTTGTGCTTTTGTTTGTGTGCGCATGTATTATATGAGCTCTAAACTGCTCATGTCTGCTTCATACTCATGGCTGCTTCATGTACTTGTGTCTAGGACTAGAGGATAGCTAGGATGTGTACATGTGTGTAGGGCTAGTGGGTCTAGCTAGGATGTGTCTAGGGGGTGTAGCTAGGATGTGTACATGTGTCTATGGCTAGGGGGTGTATCTATGATGTTTACATGTGTCTAGGGCTAGAGGGTGTAGCTAGGATGTGTCTAGGGCTAGAGGGTGTAGCTAGGATGTGTCTAGGGCTAGAGGGTGTAGCTAGGATGTTTACATGTGTCTATGGCTAGAGGGTGTAGCTAGGATGTGTCTAGGGCTAGAGGGTGTAGCTAGGATGTGTACATGTGTCTAAGGCTAGGGTGTGTAGCTAGGATGTGTACATATCTCTGGGCTATAAGATGTAGATAGGGCTAGGATGCACATTTGTCTAAGGGCTAGAGGGTGTAGCTAGGGCTAGTTTGTGCATGTGTCTAAGGCTAGAGGGTGTAGCCAGGGCTAATGTGTCTAGGGCTGGTATAACAGACTGCAAGTTAGAGCTAACATTATTAGGAAACCATTTTGTTAGTCCATCTCTACATGGCTGGTCCTTGTTCCATCTAGACTTCTCTCTGTGTCCAAGACCTCCCTCCCACAAGGAGATAGCCACTACATAGCTGGGATGCATCCAGAGATGGACCCTGAGCAATCCCAGGGGCTCTTCTCTGTCCTGACTGGCGAGAAGAAACTGGTGGACAAGTGGGTGGTGAGTGTGGGGAGGGGGGATATTAGGTTGTGGGTGCAGGGCTAGTGGGGAGGTGTGGGACTAACCAGGTCCCTCCTATGAGCTCCCTGTAAAGAAGCTGTATCTTAGTGATGAGACTACTATTAATAGATCCGTTATTATCTGTGGCATGAGTTAGCATTTAATCTTCTCATTAGTAAGGGGGGGGGGATAATTATGCATAGTGGAAGCCATGCTGCAAGGTTCCTAAACATGAACTATGTAGAAATTATGGAGCTCTAAAGTATGGACATGCCCCTTTTTAATATCTAAAGACCCACCCTGTTATCAAGTGCAGCCACACACTACTCATCTCACTTCTCTTTAACCTTCACCTCCACTCCCTTCTCTTTAACCTTCACTTCCACTCCCTTCTCTTTAACCTTCACCTCCACTCCCTTCTCTTTAACCTTCACCTCCACTCCCTTCCTTCTCTTTAACCTTCACCTCCCCTCCCTTCTCTTTAACCTTCACCTCCACTCCCTTCCTTCTCTTTAACCTTCACCTCCACTCCCTTCTCTTTAACCGTCACCTCCACTCCCTTCTCTTTAACCTTCACCTCCACTCCCTTCTCTTTAACCTTCACCTCCACTCCCTTCTCTTTAACCTTCACCTCCACTCCCTTCCTTCTCTTTAACCTTCACCTCCACGCCCTTCCTTCTCTTTAACCTTCACCTCCACTCCCTTCTCTTTCTTATCCCTCAGAATGGAGAGATGACAAACTTCCAGTACCTGATGCACTTGAACACGCTTGCCGGCCGCTCTTACAATGACCTCATGCAGTACCCCATTTTCCCCTGGGTCCTGGCGGACTACACCAGTGAGGTAAGCATGGCCCTAGCCCTAGACTACACCAGTGAGGTAAGCATGGCCCTAGACTACACCAGTGAGGTAAGCATGGCCCTAGCCCTAGCCTACACCAGTGAGGTAAGCATGGCCCTAGCCCTAGACTACACTTTGTTATATTAACAAGAAAGGTTTTTTTATTGTTCTTATTGTCATTATTCCTACTACTATAACTATTTATTTGCATACATATCTACTTAATATTTATCTATACATTCATTGTTCACACTTAGACCCTGGACCTCACGAACCCCAAGGTCTTCCGTGACCTCTCCAAGCCCATGGGTGCTCAGACTGAGCCTAGGTTGAAGCAATTCATCGAGAGGTTCAAGTACTTTGAGGACCCGACAGGGGAGGAAACCCCCGCATATTACTATGGAACCCATTACTCCTCGGCTATGATTGTGGCATCCTACCTGATACGCATGGAACCCTTTACCCAATTCTTTTTGAAGCTGCAGGTCAGGTAGTTTTCTTACATGTTGAAAGTGAAGAGTATCTGACACAGTTCGTATGCTTGCAATTCCTGAGTCTGTGACCTTTTCACTGTGTAGTCGTGATTATTAGCTGGTGACCGATATGTATATATTCATTTTCTAACCTCCGTCCTATGTCAATTTATAAATCGCCTTTAGAATATAGTCACCTTGTGGATATGTCACCTTGAGGATATAGTCACCTTGAGGATGTAGTCACCTTGAGGATGTAGTCACCTTGAGGATATAGTCACCTTGAGGATGTAGTCACCTTGAGGATGTAGTCACCTTGAGGATATAGTCACCTTGAGGATATAGTCACCTTGAGGATGTAGTCACCTTGAGGATGTAGTCACCTTGAGGATGTAGTCACCTTGAGGATGTAGTCACCTTGAGGATGTAGTCACCTTGAGGATGTAGTCACCTTGAGGATGTAGTCACCTTGAGGATGTAGTCACCTTGAGGATGTAGTCACCTTGAGGATGTAGTCACCTTGAGGATGTAAGTCACCTTGAGGATGTAGTCGCCTTGAGGATGTAGTCGCCTTGAGGATGTAGTCACCTTGAGGATGTAGTCACCTTGAGGATGTAGTCACCTTGAGGATGTAGTCACCTTGAGGATGTTGTCACCTTGAGAATGTATCATCTTGAGAATGTAGTCACCTTGAGGATGCAGTCACCTTGAGGATGTAGTCATCTTGAGGACCTTGAGCAATGGCTGAAAGAAATAAGAAATGTCAATTTCTATGCTTACTTTTTATATTGTCTCTCTCTTCTCCTCCCCTTTTACACACCTCCCCCATCTCACATTGTTTCTTACCATGCTTGCTTCCTTGTTCTCCTAACTTTCTTTCTCCTCTCATCCTTCATTCCTTTCTTTCTTCCCTCCCCCCACACTTACTATGTGTTACAGGGTGGTTATTTTGACCTCCCGGATCGTCTCTTCCATAGCATTCCGGATGCGTGGCGCTCCGCCAGTGAGTCCAACATGGCCGACATTAAAGAACTCATTCCTGAATTCTTCTATCTGCCAGAATTTCTTGTGAACACAAATAACTTTGACTTGGGGGCTAAACAAAGTGGAGAGGTTCTGTGCAATATTGTGCTGCCCCCCTGGTCCAAGGGGGATCCCCAGGAATTTATCCGACTTCACAGAGAGGTGGGTGAAGATGTTAGTGCTGAATGTAGTGTGCAGAGTACCAACTCATTCGATAATAAATTCCAGGGAGCTAGTTTAGAGCAAAATGAGCAATTACTGCTAAAACAAACACCCCCCCATTGTAATACATAATATGCTCTTCATGTTTTGTATGGTGACCACATATGCCCAAGAGAGTATTTAACTGGCATCTCGGTGCCACACCCTCTTAGTTTTAGCCACACCCTCTTATAATTAATCGAACTGTGTAGCAATTATGTCTCATCAAATTGCAATGTTCATTGCTTCCACATGAAGTAAGCTAGAGCTTGCAAAAAAAATCTTCACTATAGTTTACTTACATGACTTTATTCCCCCAAAAAATGAAAGCCCGAAGTAAAGTTGACAAAAATATTACCATTACGATCACCTTGAAGAAAGAAATATGCTCTTTACATTACTAATGTTTGTAATCGACCCAAGTATGGTACCTTTCAAAACAAGCAGCCATACACATACAAACATTGCATTTTGGACAGTACACTAACTTTAGTGTCCTTTCTTTTCTTTTCCGCATTTTTGGTCTTCGAACATACAACACATCTTTTTCTTTTGCTGGTAGTTCTGTATGGGAAATGTTTTCCTTTCAGACGGGATAGAGGTCTTCTACCAGCATGGTATGAAGTTAGGCCACTTGCTTTAGCTTTCAGCAAAGGTTGTACAAGCTCATTTATCAAAGCCAGCCGGAATTGACGTTTATGTCAGATTCAGGATTGTTGATTCGAAAAACAATGGCTGCATTCAAAATAGCGATATCAATGATCCTCCAAAAAAACTTTTCCCACCCTTTTATAGTCTTGCTTTTAGTAAGGGAATGGTAAGATAAAAATTGGTCAACTCCATTCATACTTTGATTGTATTCCACAATCGCAGTCGGGTATGGGATAGGTTCTTTTTCTTTCCCTCCGTTTGGATGTTTTCCCACGATTTCAATGGAAGCACTGTGAACTGTACTAAGAAAAGTAACATCTCTCCTGTCATGCCAAATGCCAGCAGTAAAGGACTTGTAAGTTGCAAACTTATACTCGGGACGCTTCAGGGTGATGTGCTTCAATTCACTAGGATAATACTTGCTATTTGGACGGATTGTTCCACAAGCATACGTTCCATTGTTTAGCAAATGAAGGTCAAGTAGGGGGCTAGTGTAAAAATTATCAGTGAAGAGTGCATGTCCTTTCTGTAGGTACTTTTGCATGAGTTTCATTACAATAGAATGAGTTTGACCCTTTCCAGATGAACCAGAACTAGCTCCAGTGTACACATCATAGGTCAGGACATACCCAGTACTGCATTCAGAATTGACAAAAAAATTAATTCCCCATTTGGTTGTTTTTGTTTTTGGAATGTATTGTAAAAAGTGCACTCTGCAACGTGTACTGACCATCATTTCATCTAATGCCAGCTCTCGTTTTGGCTACATGGAGAAAGTTTCTGAGGTACTATTGATTAGTGGTCTGACCTTGTTATACCCACTTTCTCCATTCTTTTTTTTCTTTCAAGGCATCAGCTAATTGTAAATAGGAGATCTTGAAGAACCTATCTCGTGGCAAAATAGATGAAAACCAAGGTAAACTGAAGATCGGGCTAGTTGACCAATAATCATGTATTCTTGGAAGACGAATAATGCCCATTGCGATATTGATCCCAATAAAAGCAAATAACTCCTTCGAAATATCAAAATTTTCATCCCCTTCTGAGTTGCCAAAAGTCTGCTGTTCAACAAAAATTGGGTCATTTACAAACAAGCTAAATAGCTTCAGAGGTGTATTTTCTCGAGTTGTTCTCGGGATAGGACCATCGGTTGAGTAAAAGCTGGCTAGGAGGTAAGCCACTTCTAGACTGACTTGTATCGGTTACTTCCCATTCGAATGATGACCTGAGTACAACACTATACTAAATTACACATCTAACAAAATTTGTAACTTACTTTTCTGTCGATGGATTTGTAGTCTGATTTCCATGACCTCGACTGCCACCCCTTGCAACCCCTTGACTACCAGGTCCAAGGCTGCAGTGTGCCAGTGATAGTAGTTGACTATTGCCAAGTGATGTAGTTGACTGTTGCCAAGTGATGTAGTTGACTGTTGCCAAGTGATGTAGTTGACTGTTACCAAGTGATGTAGTTGACTGTTGCCAAGTGATGTAGTTGACTGTTGCCAAGTGATGTAGTTGACTGTTGCCAAGTGATGTAGTTGACTGTTGCCAAGTGATGTAGTTGACTGTTGCCAAGTGATGTAGTTGACTGTTACCAAGTGATGTAGTTGACTGTTGCCAAGTGATGTAGTTGACTGTTGCCAAGTGATGTAGTTGACTGTTGCCAAGTGATGTAGTTGACTGTTACCAAGTGATGTAGTTGACTGTTGCCAAGTGATGTAGTTGACTGTTGCCAAGTGATGTAGTTGACTGTTGCCAAGTGATGTAGTTGACTGTTGCCAAGTGATGTAGTTGACTGTTGCCAAGTGATATAGTTGACTGTTGCCAAGTGATGTAGTTGACTGTTGCCAAGTGACGTAGTTGACTGTTGCCAAGTGATTTAGTTGACTGAAGTGATGATAGGAGTGGTAGTGTATTAGTATAGTAGTAGTAGTAGAGGTATTAGTAGTATGTTAGTAGTTGTGTAGTAGTAGTAGGTACTATAGTAGTTGTTGTTTTTGTGGTAATAGTATAGTACAGTAGGCGCCATAAAAAACTTGGCGTTGCGTTTAAACCGAGCGTTGGTTCAGCGTCTAAACGCATGCGATTTCCTACCGGTTAAAAGGAACGCACGAAACGTTCAGACGCTAAACATTTTAAACGCACAACCGTTTAGCCGCTCTAAACGTTTAGATGCACGGAACGTTTATTGTTTTTTAGCCGGAATAGATCGTAGAGAGTTGCTTCAGGAGTTGCACGTGGCAGTCATCGTGATTTTTAGCGAATGAAACAGATTGAAGGCACCGACTGTGTCAGGACTTAGTCTGGCGGTTTGATAGCGGGAGACCTACAAAGATAACGGCAGCCATCTGAGGGGTGTAGTGGAACAGAAGATGCGAATTAATGACTGCCTTCCAGCTGCACGAGCACCTCAAGAACAATGGCTACCCAATGACCATTCTTCGTGTAGAGCCTCACTCGGATGGTAGCTCCTACTGTCAGTTGGCAAGAGAATTAACTAGGTTCGTGTTAGTCTTGATTCTTAAGGCTGTATGCTGACTTAATTTAGCTGATAAGGTAAAGCTCCATGGGGCTCCTACATGCTTGGGGGGCTCTCCTGATCTAGCTTTTGTTTGTAGTTTATGCTGAAGCTTGAATGCCCACCCTGTTGGTGTAGTGGCTGTTATTGCCATTCCCCTTGCACTGAAATAAACATTATTTTACAGATTTGTTGCCTTGATGATTTGTTGCCTTGATGTGAATAAAATTATAATCCCCAATTGCATCATTTAGGTTGGTATGGCCAAGACAATTCATGGGTATCAAGGGTTTGAGAAGGTGGACAGACGAATGCAGTCCCAGTTTGAAACCCACTGAAGCTCATCATAAGAAGATTGGTCAACCTGAAAAGAACAATATCCTGTGTTTTTTTGTCATTGCATTTTAATGTTAGCAAATTCTATATACAAATTATAGAAATGGGAGTTGTAGGGAGTTCTAAATTAAAAAATATATACATTTTTAATTTACATAATGTTTGTTACAGAAGAGAAGTTACAGAAGTCGACAAAAAAAACCCAGCCGATTAAAGACTTGTGAACAAACACAAATATATATCACATGAACAGTAAATCATTTCTTGGCTTGAAGTCCCGTCCGGTTTGATGCCAGTTGAATTACCTCCAGACATATTCTGGGATGTGTAAGTCCCTACCTTCACTCTGTGCAGGCATCCCCCAGCAAGGTGCCCCAGAGCTTTGCCTTGTGGGACAGAGACCGAGTCCAACTCCACCGGCTTAAACAAACCAATAACACAACATGAATCAATTCTTGATGACAATATGTAGCTTCATTAGTACAACAATAGCTAGAGAAGTACCATCCATTCCATTTGTTCTAGCTACCAAAAAACAATTAAAACTGAAACTCAAGTACTGGCTCGAACAGCTTGTATGGATCAAGCGGATTCCAGTTACACCAAAGTTATATTATAGCAAGTATAACAGTAAGAGGAGGAAACTTACTTGCTTATAGACTCTTAAAGTTTACAGGCCCTTAAACTCGTATTGAAATAATAATTTATGAAATAACTTGGACAACAACTCCAGCGGACGATCTCTAAAGAACAAGTAACTGTAGTTCTAGCTTGCCCCGCTTTTTTTCTTCAGTTCACGTGGTAGACGCGCTTCTCGGTGTGTTTGCATAAAACGCAGCGAGCGTTCAACGCAGCAAGCGTCCAAACGCTCTGTACTGTACGTTTCGTTAACGTTTCTTTGGCCAACGGTCATGTGTTGCACGTACGTTGGGTTTAAACACAACGCCAAGTTTTTTATGGCGCCTACTGTAGTATAATAGTAGTAGAGTATATATATATTAAGTGAAACACTATAGAACATAGAACTATGCTCTCAGTACACGTAGACAGGCTTAGAATGCTCTCTATTTAAGTGAAACACAATATTACTATTGAACATACTGTAGAACTATGCTCTCAATACATGTAGATAAGTTTAGAATGCTCTCTATTTAAGTGAACACAATATTCTCAGTGCATGTAGTGAGGTTAGAATGCTCTCTATTTAAGTGAACGCAATATTATCAGTGCATGTAGGTAAGGTCAGTACACTCTTTATTTGAGTGAAACAACATGCTCATTGTGCAGGCTCTGGAAAGTGATTATGTCTCTGCCAACTTGCACAAGTGGATCGACCTTATCTTTGGCTACAAGCAACGTGGTGAGGAGGCGCTGGCCAACCACAATGTCTTCCACCACCTCTTCTATGAGGGAGCGGTCGACATCGACAAGATTGTCGACCCCATGAAAAAGATGGCAGTCACATCGTTTATACACAACTTCGGACAGATGCCCAAGCAGGTGAGGTCAAAATGACTGTCTCCTCTTCTCCTTCCTCCTCTCCCACCTCCCTCCATCTTTTCATCCCTCCCTCGTCTGCTCTTTCTCTCTCTTCCTCTCGCTCTCTCTCACTGGATTTGTCCCTCTCTTGGCTCTTCTTCCCTTCTTCCTACTCGCACTCTCCTTGTACTCCTTATCCTCTCCCCCCCTCTTTCCTTAGCTCTTCAAGAAAACCCACCGACAGCGCAAGGTCATGTCCACTACTCTCCCTCAAGAACCTCCTTCCGCCTCCTTCCAGCCAACCACAATAGTCGACTCTCAGCGTGTCTTCTACAAGAACTTGGTCCAACTCATGCCCTCCAAGGAACCCATCAAAGGTGCGGATTATTTTTGTACCGTGAGTCAAGCATGAGAAGAGTAGCATTGGAACCCCTTGGAACCTTTTGGTCCCCCCTTGGAAATTGTATTATTAAAGTTCATTATTGATGTTGATAAGTGCTTGACAAAGTGCATGAGCAGTGAGAGTATGCATATGTAATGAGGTAAGAGTCTGAATGAGAGTATACACAGCAATCCGTCTACCTTTTGTACTCCACACGTCAACAATTTCTTCCAAATCACCATCAGTGAGTTTTTCGGGAGATTCAATGACAATTTTCATTAAGTTGGGCAGGCTGAGTTCAGTTAAGCGGTTACGAAGGCGATTCTTTATTAATTTCATGTCTGAGAAACTTCGTTCCGCTGATGCTGTAGAAACGGGAATAGCAGCATATGGTTGCCAGTTTATATAGACTGGGGAATAATGAGCTATAAGCAAGTCATTGGTGAGTAATTCCTTCAGTTGCATGAATGTATCATATTTTGGCTGCTTAATAAGGAGCTGACAATACATTTTCCAGCTCTGTGCTGGGGTCAGAAGAGACAATGACTGCCTTCTCAAATTCAGTTCCTTCCAATGATTTAGCTGCTGCTAATGAGAGTTTGAATTGAATATAAAGGTAGCTCATGAGTAGAGAGGCTGGGCACTTTCTTCGGATCAACAATACTGAATGCTGATAAGTGATAACACATTTTGAGGAGGATCTAAACTGGCTGGATATGTTATCTTTGATGAGTCTGATAAAAGGCTTGCCCACTCGTTCTTGAAAAGAGCACATATCTAAATGAGTGACTTCAAATACCTGTTTCTGCTTTTAATTCTTCTCTTGCATCTTGTAGCTATAAAACACAATTTGCTGAAGGCAGTATAGCATCAAGTGAATTAAGAGTAGCATCCACTAGACTAAAAATAAGGGAGAGGTCCAGGTGCTTGGTCTGTAAGGCACGGCTAAGCTTTGCCACTTGAGGAAGAATGCCCCCTAAAAATGTTTCTTTTCCTTAAGAATTCTCTATTAAAGTGCATTAATAAAGGAATATAGTGCATACAAAGTGGTAAGAAATTCCTCTCCCCCTTCACAACTCAAATAAAACTGAGTCTGGCTGTGTAGACTTCCCTTTTAGAACTGAATACTAGTACCCCCAGAATGCCTCAGAATCAATCTCAGAGCATCTATTTATTAATTTTTTATTTCTGGAGGAACATGCCCCCAGACAACCCTAGTTGTTGTGTGCTATACACCCCCTCCAAAAACTCAAAATCCTGTAATGAAATCCTGCACGCACGCGCACACACGTTCAAACATACCCAACCCCCCAGATGGCATTTGTGAAATTTTGTCACTTCTTTAACCATCATGCCCCCCCCCCCCCCCAATCCAGATTCCTCCAGTTGTATATGTATATATGTACATATATATGTGTGTGTGTATATACATATACATTTCTCTTTTCTCTCTAGTGATACCTGGAGAAGTGAGCCAGATAGTCAGTCCATCGGACGGCAAAGCCCCCCTGGCTATTGATAAGAACAAGTTGTTCCTGCCCTGGGCCAACTACAAGTATTATTTCATGTGGAGCTTCCCGGACCACAGCGCCAGGATTGCCAGTGTGGAAACAGACAAGGTGTGGCTGGGGGAGGTCAGAGTACATGTGAGGGAGGGAGTCGATGGTTGGATATTGGCTGTGTGGGAGGGGTGGGAAGATCACAAGGACTCGGTATAGGACGTGGGAGTATGTGAAGCAAGACTACTTTTTTTAATTACTGGTGTGATTTTTGCTGGTGTGTAAATTGCATCGTAGTTTAAGTCACTTCTCAAAGTTAGTCATTACAAATATTTATTTATTAACTGCCAGGGTATTAATCACACTCTAAATAGAGCTTCAATCTACCACCAGGCAAATATCAACTCAATTTGATCTTGGTAGCGTTGTCAACTCCATCTTTTCTCTCCACTCTTGCAAGCTTTTCACTTACTCTGTGCTCCCTTTCAGCTCTTCATGACCAGACATCTCTGCATTTTTTAGCTTAATAGCTGCACTGTAGCTCCTAGGCTTGGTTTCAGACCACACACACACACACACCTCAGAGGTGGCAAGAAAGAAATTCTACCTCTACTCTGCTACTACTATTATTATTATTATTACTATTATTATTATTATTATTATATTATTGTTATTGTTGTTAGCATTATGCATATGATAGTTGTCAGCCAAAGCAAAGACATCCTCCTCCCCTGCTAGTGTAAAGTGTGCTAGTGTATATATTGCTGCTGGTGTAAAGTGTGCTAGTGTATATATTGCTGCTAGTGTAAAGTGTGCTAGTGTATATATTGCTGCTGGTGTAAAGTGTGCTACTGTATATATTGCTGCTAGTGTAAAGTGTGCTACTGTATATATTGCTGCTGGTGTAAAGTGTGCTAGTGTATATATTGCTGCTGGTGTAAAGTGTGCTACTGTATATATAGCTGCTGGTGTAAAGTGTGCTACTGTATATATTGCTGCTGGTAAAAAGTGTGCTTGTGTATATATTGCTGCTGGTGTAAAGTGTGCTACTGTATATATTGCTGCTGGTAAAAAGTGTGCTTGTGTATATATTGCTGCTGGTGTAAAGTGTGCTACTGTATATATAGCTGCTGGTGTAAAGTGTGCTACTGTATATATTGCTGCTGGTGTAAAGTATGCTAGTGTATATATTGCTGCTGGTGTAAAGTGTGCTACTGTGTATATTGCTGCTGGTAAAAAGTGTGCTTGTGTATATATTGCTGCTGGTGTAAAGTGTGCTAGTGTATATATTGCTGCTGGTGTAAAGTGTGCTACTGTATATATTGCTGCTGGTGTAAAGTGTGCTAGTGTATATATTGCTGCTGGTGTAAAGTGTGCTAGTGTATATATTGCTGATGGTATAAAGTGTGCTAGTGTATATATTGCTGCTAGTGTAAAGTGTGCTAGTGTATATATTGCTGCTGGTGTAAAGTGTGCTACTGTATATATTGCTGCTGGTGTAAAGTATGCTAGTGTATATATTGCTTCTGGTGTAAAGTGTGCTAGTGTATATATTGCTGCTGGTGTAAAGTGTGCTAGTGTATATATTGCTGCTGGTGTAAAGTGTGCTTGTGTATATATTGCTGCTGGTGTAAAGTGTGCTACTGTATATATTGCTGCTAGTGTAAAGTGTGCTACTGTATATATTGCTGCTGGTGTAATGTGTGCTAGTGTATATATTGCTGCTGGTGTAAAATGTGCTACTGTATTAATAGTGCTATGCTTGCTCATACCTTCACAGGTGGTAGCAGTGTTTGAAGGACTCCATGAAGGTCGTATGTTGTGCGCTGCTGTTGCCAATGACAACACCTTACTCACCGGAGGAGAGAGCACTGTGAGGCTCCACCTACCTTGATACATATGATCTTGTCTATAGCTTGTCTGTTAGCTAGCCCGACTAGCTTTAGAATATGCTAGAAATTGCTCATTGTACACTCATGCACAAATACAACAAACTGCATGTACACAGTTCGAGTTGGAAGCCTTTTTGAGGTTTTCAAGGATCTGCCATATATCCTATGCCCCTCCAATTGTAACCACGGAGGCAAATGGCAAATAGGACACGCCCAAATAATTGCTCATTAGACAGGGTTTCATTTAGAAAATTGTCCAAGTGGGGGGGGGGGGGGGGGGGGGCAACTGGAGGAATCTGGATATTAAGGGGGGGGGCCATGATGTCAAGCACTTATCAACATCAATAAGAATTTTAATAATACAATTTCTGGGGGGGGGGGGGGGGGGCAAAAAGGTTATGGGTGGATTAGGGAAAATTGTGCCACAGGCACTCAAATGATTAGCTTACCTCCAAACAAGTACTTGAACTCCCTCACAGCTGCAGTCAATAGTAACCACCTTCCAATAGTAATCGCAGGTAGATTGGACGGAAGTAAATAGTAACTGGTTCCAATTAGAGAATAAACGGTATTCTCTAACCTTGAATTTTTATACCTCCACTCACGCTGCAAGTCCAACTTGTTACCACATCCCCCCAACTGGTATTTAACTGGAGAATAACCAAAGATAATGGCGCTGTGTGCTTATATCTCCAAGATAGATGATTGAACTTTGACCTTGACACCAGCTCCTTTTAATGAAATTCCTTCCAATGCATTCTAAACATGTACTAAAGATGTATACCTTTATCTTCACTATTAGGATAGAGGGGAAATAAATTTTAGTATTAAAAAAAACGCCACCTAATTATGCACACACGTATGGAGGTGTGTCTCTATCCATGGAATAGCAACGATTGACTGCCCTATTGCCGTTCAACAAGACACACTGAGTAATTTCTGCCTGTTATTTAGAGTGAAATAAGCATGTGCTGATGAGACAACAAGCTCTGACAGCGGCCCACTCTGGCTAGGAGGTCTTCCACAGGCTGAAAGTAACTGCACAAAGACTTGCTAGCCATGACCTGATCAATCTCCATCTCTCTAGCTTAGTCTAGACCCATACTATATTGTGAATATTATTCAGCCTGCAAATAAATTGAATTCTTTTGGTGAGGGGTGGGGTTGGAAGGCAGATTTGCCGTGCCCTTCCCCCATGAAAATGACTGACTAGTTTGCCAACAAGCTGTTGATGTAAAGACAGCTGTGATGGTTGCAACAACACTTACTCAGGTTGTCTGTGTGTGGGATATTTCCCACGGAGCCACCAAGGAGAAAGTGCCTCTGCAACTCCATTTGAAGCACACACTGCATGGCCACACTGCAGCGGTGATCTGCCTAGTAACCTCTTCTAATTACAACCTCATTGCGTCTGGGTCAAAGGTCAGTCCACCACTGCGCATACATGACATGCAATTTGGTTGGTATACTATATCTATGGTAAAGGGTCATGGGAAGCACACACACATTATATATGACGTGGTATAAGTGATGTACTCAAAACAGGTAGAGGGTGAAAGTGCACTCTTGCATTCATACAAGGTAAAGGATCGTTGTGTAGCAAGTGAATATTAAGTGGAGGCCTTTGTTGCTTATATGTGATACGATCTGAGAAAAGGGCCCACTTCGGCCAAAAAATAATATCTGCGTTATTGTCATGAGGTTAAAGTTCAAGGATAGCTAAGTAGAATGGTACTGGAATTGTGCCTTGATCTAATGCCATTCCAAAGTTATACATAGTTTTGCTTCCATTCTTCACTACACTGTCAAACGAGAAAACGCGTCTAGAAATTTCCCTTGTGTTGTTATACGCGAAACTCCGCGTACGTATTGATGACATCACGTTTTTAATCATGACGACCCGTACCAGAAGTAGTTTTTGGCAAGGAGGGCGATCTAGGCAACGCTAGGCCATGGCGCTACCCTGTTAAATAGCTGGGACAAAGGGAGAAGAACTTCTTGGCATCTTGTGAAAGGTATGGTGTAGTGTTAGTTTGTTATTAGCTACACCCTGGCTAGCTACAAGTTAACTGTTTAGAATTTGTTTATTGTTTTGAGGGCTAGCATCTTCAAGTTATAGGCTTAGTTATCTATAGTTTTATCGTCATCTCTATAGGGTCCATAGGGTCCAACTGAGTTTTTGTACCTTTACTACTTTGTTTAAACTAAATTACACCCTAGCTACACAAGTCAGATTTTTGGTTAGTTTTGAGATTCAAGTTATAGGGGTCCAAGTGAGTTTTTGCACCTTCACTACTTTATTTTACCTTGGTTTTGGATTAGTAGCTAAGCTAAAAGTGTAGTTTGATTGAGTGACTAGTGTTGACAACAGTAGAAAATCCTGGTTATCTTTGATAATGGTTATAGCAAGGACATAAAAATACAATTAGCAAGGATAAAATTAGCGTAGTGAGTAGCTAAGTGAAAGAATGCTGACATCATGGTTCTGGGCATGACCTGCTATTGTATCCTACTTTCTTGCAGGTCGTGCAAGTGCGGACCCTTTTTGTCGGTGGTGCTGATGTGGTCGAGTTCTCCACTTCCTCGTTAACCACTGGTGAGCAGCTCGACTGGATGGCTTTAGAAAAGATGATGGTTTGGGGCATGTTATGTCTTTGTCCTTCTCGGGACAGAACTGTCGGATGCTGTCAAATAGTACCACTGTCGTTCTGGAGACAAACCTTTGGCGGGAGTGATGATGATGTGTGGCATATCTGTGACTGTTGGTGTCCAGCAATGTTTGGCAAGCACAAACCGGTATTGTACAGTGTCTGAACGCTCCTTTGCTGTCACTGTGCCTGGATCGGATGAACTGAATATGAATTGGTGGAAACGCTTTATTCCTGAGAACTTCTTCAAATGCGAAGCAAAGAAGTCTGTCCAATTGAAGCAAGGAATGATGGTGATCAATTCACATCACTTCTGCTTCAACTCCTATTTGACATCAAACACACACACAATATCTGATTGAAATGAAATCACCATTTTTTTGTAAGCATGATGTTTTATTTGTATACACATGCATTTAGCTCACTGTCATCTTCTATGTCACTATCATCTGCATGGTCATCAGGTGTACAGAAATACTCTTCCAATACTTCCAAGAGGGGTTGCTTCTTCATGGCTGAAGTGCTTCAGAAGGGCTTCTTGTTATCAACGCACGAAAACTGAAGGGAAATTCCCGCGTGCCCACAGAAAACTGAAGGGAAATTCCCGTGTGCCCGTAATTTCATTCCGTGCACGCGGTAGCTTCGCGTGGCTTCTTTATTTTTTAAACTTTTTCTAACTGCTCGCTTGAATGGAAGGAAGCGCTTCTTGGCCTTAAAACTTTGCACAAAGATAGAGCAATGACCCAAGATGCCTCTGAGGTAATTTATTGAGATATCATGAATCATAACCTTGGTAGCTATTTCAGGTCCTAGTGCAAATTCAGTTTTTGGGCGAAGTGGGCCCTTTTCTCAGATCGTATCACATATACTACTCCATGCAATAACCCGGGGAAGTTGACTGGTACTAATGATGGGCAAGGCCTATATAAGGAGACAAATGAATCTCATTACCATGTGTTTCATTTCCAAGTTCATCTCTCCATCTTGTTTACTAATGCATGGGCAAGGCCTATATAAGGTGGACGACCCTATGAATCTCATTACCATGTGTTTCATTTCCAAGTTCATCTCTCCATCTTGTTTACTAATGCATGGGCAAGGCCTATATAAGGCGGACGATCCTATGAATATCATTACCATGTGTTGTTGGTCTTGTGTAGGACAAGACGTGCATTTTGTGGGACATGACTAGCTTGTCCTTCATCCGACAGCTTCCAGGTCACTCCAATCCTGTCACCATGGTCACCATTAACAATCTCAATGTAAGTCGCAGCCTTTATAGAGATGTAGTGAAGTTTGTTGTGGGGTCAGAGGCCAACTTATTCCCATTGCACCACCAAGCTGAAGTTTGTTGTGGAGGTCATAGGTCAATTTTTGTTTTGTTTCTTAGCTGAAGGGCTGAGGAATCTTTGGTTGCTATGCATCTTTTGAATGTTGGGCAGATAATCAAGATCTTCTAGTACGAGTGTTTGTTTGTATTGTAATCTTTCCAGGGCAACATTGTGACCTGCACCAAGAACCAGATTCGGTTGTGGACTGTGAATGGGTCTTTGCTGGCAGAAACTCCGCTGATCCTTGCTAGCAGTGTGAAGGTGTTGTGTTGTGCCACCTCTGAGGTTAGCCACTCCCACCCTTTGTTACGAATGTGGTGTGGATGTCATGTGATGGAGGTTGTGTGTCATGTGGTGGGGGTCATGTGAGTATCATGTGATGGAGATGTGTTCTCATGTGGTGGAGATTGTCATGTCACTTATTTTTTTAGCTGTTTGACTGGAACAAGGATAATGTCATCCTAACTGGGTCATCTGATGGATTAGTGCGGGTGAGTTGGCCACACCCACCTTGACACACCCACATGTTTCACCCACTTTACTTGAGTGCTTTTATTCAAGCTAATGCACTTTGTCCCCTCTCTTGCATCCTATTCCCTCTTCACCCATACCATCGAGACAATGTAGGATTTTATGGGGGGGGCGATCAATCATCAAAAAAATTGAAATTGTAGGGGGCAAACGTGATGAAATCTATTGACACATTTTGAAAATTATTCCACCCCCACCCCATCCGTGATAGAACCTATGCCTTCTCCATCTGTTCCTCTTCCACCTCTCTGCACGCTTCCCCCTTCTCTTGTCTTCCCCATTCATATCTCCTCTCTCTCTTCCTCCCATTTCTCTCCCTCGCCATTCCCTCTTCTCTCCACTCATTGAATTCTCCCTCCTGTCTCGCATATCATTCTCTTCCTCATACCTGGCATGCTTCCTTTGACCATCCCCCTTTTCCCCCCCCTCCTCCCTTCACTAGTTGAAAAGGAAGCTAATTTCCCCACTTTGACAAGGATGAGCCATTTCATACTGTTTTTCCTCAAAACACACCAAAAAAAGTACCTATTGGAGCTACAAGCTTCTTTCGGTTCAAAAGTGGAGATTTCTTACCAAAAGCAGTTTTCTGTCATTTAAAGAGTAGAAACAATTTCATAATGTTGAAAAGGAAGCTAATGTGCCCATTTTGACAAGAGTGAGCTATTCAGAGAGTTTTTACTAAAAACGCTCAAAAACGTAAACGTCCCAATCAGAGCAAAAAAAGAACATCTTTCGGTTAAAAGAGGAGATTTCTCACCAAAATAAGTTTTGTCATTTAAAGATTTAAAGAGTAGATTTAAAGAGTAGAAACAGTTTAATAATGTTGAAAAGGAAGCTAATTAGTCCATTTTGACAAGAATGGACATTTTTTCCTCAAAACACTATAAAAAACGTCCCAAATAATTTGTTATGGGTGTGGTATATTGATCTTTTGAAAAAAAGGATTACTCGTTATCTTTTAGATTATACCCATATTGCTTATCAATATTCCCTTTAGTTTTTAAGTTACCCTCACTCAGATGTGGTGTTTGGAATACATCTCTGAGGAAGAAATGGTGCACAACTCAAAGTTGGGACGAGGCAGTCCAGCAGACAGCTTGCTCAGCAGAGAAAGTGTTGGAGGTAGTGATGGCTATTCACCCTGCATTACTTGAACCCCTCACTCACTCACTCTCTGTATTGTTTCTTGCTCTTGTATTGAAGTGGAGTCCACGTTGGATTTTAAGGCATCTCGGGAACAACTAGCATCAACTGTCATCAGCAGGCTGAGGGCCGCCACAATCCACACTCAGGAGAGATCAACATTCTCTCCAGAGCACACCGGTTAGTGTACATGCTCTAGCAATGTCCCCTCCAGAGCACACAGGTTAGTGTACATGCTCTAGCAATGTCCCCTCCAGAGCACACAGGTTAGTGTACATGCTCTAGCAGTGTCCCCTCCAGAGCACACAGGTTAGTGTACATGCTCTAGCAATGTCCCCTCCAGAGCACACAGGTTAGTGTACATGCTCTAGCAATGTCCCCTCCAGAGCACACAGGTAAGTGTACATGCTCTAGCAATGCCCCCTCCAGAGCATACAGGTTAGTGTACATGCTCTAGCAGTGTCCCCTCCAGAGCACACAGGTTAGTGTAAGTACTAAGTGCATACTCCAGGGCACACTCTAGTATTGTAGTTAAACATAAAAGCTCTTTCATCTATATATATATAGTGTGCGATCTTCCTTTTAGGTATTATGGACTTTTAGGTATTATGGAGGGTCAAAATCAGGGTTTGTGAAATTATGGGAGGGAAGTCAAGGTTTTTGAAATTATAGGGGGGAAGTCAGGGTTTTTGAAATTTAGGGGGGAAAGGGGGGAAATCAGAGTTTTTGAATTATAAGGTGGAAGTCAGGGTTCATGAAATTATGTGGGTTATCTTCCCTCCTGGTAAAACAAGGTAGCTTTGAGAACAAGAGAAGAAATGAACTCAACGAAGGCTCACTTGATATAGCATATTGTAACGACAATTTTGAGAAAGTCTGTTTCAAAAGAAGAGTTCTCTTTATTTTAACAGTGATTATCAGCTGAATACTTAAACTGCTGGGAGAAGTTTCTCAGCTTAAATCCAGCATCTCAATCAATAGACTTGGGACAAAGGACATTGGTTGGTGAAATAGCTGATAGGAAGAGAAACCTACTGTCTGAAGAGATTTAAATAGTAGGACATTGGTTGAAATGATGGTGGAATAGCTGATAGGAGGAGAAACCTACTGTCTGAAGAGATTTAAATAGTAGGATATTGGTTGTGGAATAGCTGATAGGAAGAGAAGCCTACTGTCTAAAGAGATTTAAATAATAGATCGGCGTCTCATTGGTCAGTGGTTATTTGTGTGTTGCTATTAACTTACTTTGAGGGTTTGTTTTATTTTACATACTGTTCACAGGCAATCTTCTCAGGAGTCGGGAAATGTTTCGTCCTACAGGTCAGGACAGTTCCAAGGGAGAGTCAGATGACCTACACATGCTTGCAACCGACTTGACTTCATCCCAAGACTTGTTGTCCCCAGATGGTTCCAAACCTGATTTAAATACTAGTCCTCGTAACAACACATTCTCGGAAGATGAAGAGGAGAAGAGGGCAGCAGGTAGCCGGTTGGACGGTCTAATCGACAACGTTTCGTTCGACAGCAATAAAATGGGCGGAGATTATCAAGAGGAAGTGGAGAGGTCACAAGAACACCTCATTGAACCGGAGTTGAAGAGACCAATGTCCAGTGGCTTCAAAAGAGATGTGTGCATGGCTTCTGAGGAGGATAAGGATGGTCAAAGGACACCTAAGGTGGAGTATAAAGGTGCTCGGGGGACACCTGAAATGGAGGATAAGGGAAGTCATGGGACACCTGAGGTGGAGGATAAGGGAAGTCATGGGACACCTGAGATGGAGGATAAGAGAAGTCATGGGTCACCTGAGGTGGCGGATATCGACAGTTATAGGACATCTGATGTGGAGGATGAGGATTGTCAAAGGACACCAGAGGTGTATGATAAGAGTACTGCTAAGGTGGAAAGTGCAGCAAAAACAAAGGTGGATGATAAGGGCACGGCTAAGGTGGAAGGTGGAGGGCAACCTAATGTGGAGGGTGAGGTGAAGGTTGATGCACAAGGTACAGGTGCAGCCATGGAGGAGCTGATGAAGGTGAACTCAGCCTATGCCAAGTACATCCTGGAGAAGAGGAAGGCGTCTGAAGAGCTGAAGCAGAAAAGTAAGTTGACTCCTCCTTAGCTTTATTAGGCAATTCTTGCAGGAATACGAGTTGGGGGGCAACATAATTATGCTTATTGTGTTCTATTTAATTATATATTAGCAGAGAGGTATCTTGGTTCTTGGTATCACTGACCAGGTTGAGGGTCGAGTGTGGGGGGAGGGATGCTCAGGGAGACAATGGTTGGAAAACCTCTCCTTTTGCCTGCTGGAGAACTCAGGCACTCACAGCATTCATAAACAGTGCTAATAGCAAGATGCACAAAAACAGACTGTCATGCGGAACACCCACAGTGATGTCAGGTTCCCTCTCATTGTGTGCACGCTCCATAGTCTCTGGGGAACACCCACAGTGATGTCAGGTTCCCTCTCATTGTGTGCACGCTGCATAGTCTCTGGGGAACACCCACAGTGATGTCAAGTTCCCTCTCATTGTGTGCATGCTCCATAGTCTCTGGGGAACACCCACAGTGATGTCAGGTTCCCTCTCATTGTGTGCACGCTCCATAGTCTCTGGGGAACACCCACAGTGATGTCAGGTTCCCTCTCATTGTGTGCACACTCCATAGTCTCTGGGGAACACCCACAGTGATGTCAGGTTCCCTCTCGTTGTGTACATGCTCCATAGTCTCTGGGGAACACCCACAGTGATGTCAGGTTCCCTCTCATTGTGTGCACGCTCCATAGTCTCTGGGGAACAACCACAGTCAGGTTCCCTCTCATTGTGTGCACGCTCCATAGTCTCTGGGGAACACCCACAGTGATGTCAAGTTCCCTCTCATTGTGTGTATGCTCCATAGTCTCTGGGGAACACCGACAGTGATGTCAGGTTCCCTCTCATTGTGTGCACACTCCATAGTCTCTGGGGAACACCCACAGTGATGTCAAGTTCCCTCTCATTGTGTGTATGCTCCATAGTCTCTGGGGAACACCCACAGTGATGTCAGGTTCCCTCTCATTGTGTGCATGCTCCATAGTCTCTGAGGAACACCCACAGTGATGTCAGGTTCCCTCTCATTGTGTGCACGCTCCATAGTCTCTGGGGAACACCCACAGTGATGTCAGGTTCCCTCTCATTGTGTGCATGCTGGACATAGTCTCGAGCATCATGCTATTTAGAGCAATGAGAATCTGCAGACGGCGTCGCTTATTGGAGGTTTGGCCTCGGCCTCTGTTCACGGATACAACCAAAGCTGCAGGGAGGAAACTGCTGCTTGAACTGGAAGAGAACAGTGGCTGGGAATCATTGGGGGGCCTCGATCGTGTGACGGTGCAGCAGCAAACTTGGCGTATGTCGCCAATAAAATGGTAGATGGCCTCCATTGTTGTTTTGAGCATCTCTTCAAAGGAAAATTCTGCCATTTATTGGGTAATGCAGCATAGCCTAAGTCCAGCCCAGCATGTGCAAAGTTTGCTCTTCCTAGCTTCAAAACTGTTGGGTTGATCCCCAGACAAGTACAGCACAGCTGTCAACCTTATATATACATGTATATTACATATGCATATATACATGTATGTAGTACATATAGACATGTACAATATGTAGTACATATAATATACATGTATGTAGTACATATATACATGTATGTAGTACATATAGACATGTACAATATGTAGTACATATAATATACATATATGTAGTACATATAATATACATATATGTAGTACATATATGCATGTATGTAGTACATATAATATACATGTATGTAGTACATATAGACATGTATGTAGTACATATAATATACATATATGTAGTACATATAATATACATATATGTAGTACATATATACATGTATGTAGTACATATAATATACATGTATGTAATACATATATACAACACAGATGCTGTCAGCCTTATATTTATATATTATATGTATATATATATATACAGTAAACTCTGGTTTTAACCTCTTGATGTTTGACACACATAAAGTTGTTATCACGTCTATTATCAATTTTCTGTAGTTGTCCGTAATTTCCAGACTAGCTTCTTGCTGCTCTTTTGCTGGGGACTTCTAACCTTTACCCAGTTTTCTAGTAGCGCGGGTTACTCCTCCATGGCCTATGAAGTTCCGAAACACTTTCTGACGTACCCAATGATTATACTTCTTGCTGTGTGAAGGATGCCAATAGTGAGCCTGTCACAAGAATTGTGAAACTTTTCCCCTTGAAGGATGTCCAAATAGTTCTGTAGCTAACAAACTTCCTAGGAATCGAGTCAAATGCAAAAGTCCACCTCAAAGGCCATCGCTAGCCCTTCTTAGTTTGCCGAGAGAGAGAGAGAGAGACACTTGCTCCTTCGTAACCGGCCTCAAGCGACTGAATCTTTCTTATAGTCTGGTTTGATATTTTAGCTACTTCTGCAACTAGCTCCGAGATTAGGTACTCGGTCCTCCGTCTAAATAAAAATTGTATTTTTCTGTGTGTGCATTATTTAGCAATAGTATTTAATAAGCGCCTTTCTCAGCATCCATTTTCTTGCAGGCTGTGATTAGGAGGTGTGGATTAGGAGGTGTGTGCTAAGCAACCAGAATTTATAGCGTATATGATATATTTTTCTTTCTCCGAGGTTCATTCTGGTGCAATTGAATGCACTGAATCTTCAATAAACGAGCATCATGATCCCAAAGTATCCCCTTTTACAAACACTTCTCCCAACTCCCCTTCCTGTATGATACACTGTTAGTGGTAGCAATACTGTTAGCAGGAAACAGTACATTCTGTGGGGGGAAATAAACCTCGTCTCCACTAATACTACACTAGGTCAATGCATAATCCTAGCATTACATCATCAGCAGCATTATCACATGCTCTACCCCTTTCCCTCCTAAACCTAGCCACAAGCCTAACCACTGCCTTAGCCCTAATCCTAGCCTCCCCCCATCTGAAGGACCAATTCTGTACCGATCTACATATGGTATTGATAAGTACAGTCCCAAGCTAATAGCGCTCGTGCAAGCAGTGAAGACCAAGCTGGCGTGTGTGCTGATATGGTCATGCCACGACATGGCAGTGATCAACAGCATGTGTGCTAACTTTGTGGGAGGTATTTTCCGTGATGTTTGGGTGTTACTCTTACGTAATTGTGATAGCCTCTCCATCTGTCCCCTCCTTTCCAACTTGACTCCTTCCACCTCCTCCATCATCGGGTCTTTGTCCTTCACCTCCCTTCATCTTGCTCATATTTCTTGACCCTTCCTCTCTATTTCTCTCATTCCATCATCGATTCTCCCATTGATCAAACTTCCTTCTCTCATCTCCTTTCACGTGCATCAATCTTCTCTTTCCCTCTTGTATCTCCTCTCCCTCTTGTCTCCCTCTTTCCCTCTCTTCTCCCTTTCCCTCCCTTCCTTCTCCCTTCCCTCCTCCTTGTCCTGTCCTCCCTTTCCATCCTCTCCTGCCCCATCCTCCCTCCTACCCTCCCACCTCTCTATCACACAGCTGGTAAGTGGGTAAGGAGATTGAAGTTGGTGCACACTCTCACCATGCACACATCCATACATCGCAAAGACAACGATAGGCCAGCGGCTGTCACCTGTCTCTTTGTGTCCAAGTAAGCAAGATGCCATTAAACAAATAATATTGCACCTGTGTGTGATTTATACATGTATATATATATAAATAATGCACCTGTGTGTATGATCTATACATGTATATATATTTAATATAAATAATATTGCACCTGTGTGTATGATTTATACATGTATATATATATAAATAATGCACCTGTGTGTATGATCTATACATGTATATATATAATATAAATAATATTGCACCTGTGTGTATGATTTATACATGTACATTACATGTATATTGCTCCATGTTGTCCAGGGACCACAAGAAACTTTTCGTGGGAGACTCAAGAGGCAGAATTTACAGTTGGACTGTCTCAGATAACTTAGGTGAGGACTGCTTAATATAATATACATACAGTAGCGGCCAAAAAAAACTTTACGTACCGTTGCGTTGGGTAAACGTTCAATGCAGAAACGTTTCTAAAGAAACGCTCAAGCAACGCTCAAGGAACGCACAGATAACGCTCAAGCAACGTATTGCGAACGCAACGCATGAACCGTTATTTAATTACCCGAAACGCGCAATCAACATTCGGTATCCTACACCACGTGTTCGATAGAGCGCGTAAAGTCAAGTCAGTCGGCCTACTGTTGATTACTGTTCTGTTTTGTTGCAAGCTTCTACTTTTGATTTGTCCTGGGAATGGCTCACAGAAGAACTCTCGCTGCTACCTTCGCTCTGAGCAGTAAGTGTAACACTAGGTAGAACTCCAATGGCTTGAACCTCTAGCGCCTATCTGTGGTAGTGACCCAGCCTTTACTTCAGTCTAGTTGTTAGTGTTACATACAGTATTTAAAACAAAACAAAAGCTAGAACAGTGGATCCAGTAATGATAATTATACTGACTATCGTTTGGTCTTCTGGAAGAATGAAAGTTCTGGGTGGCTGTACCAAGCAGCAATGTTTTAGGGTGCTCCTCAATGGGAGTGGGAGGCCAAGGCAGTGAGGGTGATATATAATGGCAAGATTTCAGCTATTGTTAAGTTTTAAATCAAATTCTTTAAATCAAGTTCAGGTGTGATTTACTATTTTGAAATGCAGTTACCAGGCAGCCATGGATGAAGAATTCAAGCCTGTCATGGAAGACGAGGATTACAGTTCTTCACTCTACATCTGTGGTGGCGGGGTCAGGACTGGACTTGTTCAATAACTATATAGTTGTTTTTGAAATTATCATTATTTTATATCTTCTTATTAATAATTTAATAAGAAAATTTAACATCTCTAACTACCCAAACACACGAAAGTTTTGCCAACTTGATATCACAAGTGATTTCCAAATAAACCTCCCCGTGGCAAGTGTCTGTTCTACTTCTGACATCTACAGTTAATCAAAATTGTGTTATGCTGTCCACCAATTCAGCTTTGGACTTGGGCTTCACTTCTCTCCTGATGGGTTGGCATCTTGAAACTCAGGAGGCATCCTCCATCAATTTATATCGAACTCTTTAGCCAGCCTGGATGTACGTTTGGGGTCAGTGTCCTGCATGAAGCGGTGATGGGAGCAAACATCCTTTACAAAGGGTAAAAATGGTCTAGTGAAGAATTTGAACAAAAAGTGGGGCTCTCATAATACTGGCCCACACATTTACCTTCACCAAATGTTTCACGCTATAATAAAATAAACAGAGGTTTCAAACACCCGAGTATAAATCTACACCTTATTACACACACAACCATAATACAACATGAATCGTATCTTAGCTTGTTCTTTCGTGCCTGCCTTATACAACAAAAAAAAGCCTATGTGTTTCCAATTGAACTGTGCACTCGTCTGTCCTCTTCAAGGTTCTGTATCTCGCTCCAATCTCTTGACCTAGGACAGGGATAAATGATACTGCTATTGATCATGTTATTACATTAGTCACTATACCAATTCACCAGTGTTCTATATCAATATCTTGCCCTAGACTTAAGCCATAACATCTACAAAGTCCCTAAACTATATATATATATATATATATATTTTAATCCAATGGCTTATCCCCATCAGCACATTGGCTCTAACCAAAATACCATCAAGACCCAGGCCTAGATTATCATTAGCCACTAACAACCAACATATCTTCAGTGTGACACAGAAAGCTTCTACACTACATATTAACTTTCACATAGTTCCATCCCAAAACTAGTTCAACACAAACTGTACTGGCTTCTCTTATCAGTTGGCATTACCTCTGCCTCAAAATATCAACATAAGCAATGTCCTGCAAAGCAAGACTGGGTTCCCTTCGCTGTGAAGGAGAACTGCAGTTGGTATGCTGTCTTCTCATCCTCTTCCAGCATCTTTTCCACCACCGCTCCACGGCTGTAAGGCGATACCTGTCTCGCAGTGCTTGACAAAACTGGACGCTTTGCCTTGTTGCTGTTAGGCCCTCCTTCAAAATACAGACGATAGCTGCAGCCTTGAATGCTCTAGATCCTAAAGAATACAATTCTGTTTCTTCTAATAGAATAAGGCATCTTGATTCTGAAAAAGAATAACCGCTAGAGCAACGACAGTTAGCCTTTCCCGCCTTCGTCGATCTGGCATGCGTTCAATTTTACAACGCTCAATTAACGATCCCTGCCTAACGTTTTTGGCCAACGTTTAGCGAACGTATGGCGAACGTTACGGTTCGGTGAACGTTTGTCTAACGGTACAGCAACGCTGCGACTCAAACGTACCACAAACGTCCAACGCAAACGGTACGTAAAGTTTTTTTTTACCTCTACTGTAGATGCATGCACCGGCAATTTATGGTGTGTGTTTTGAGAGATAAAGTAACTAGAATAATGATGAAGGTCACCCACACACATGTATGCTCTAACAGGAAGTGTGCTTTAGTCCCATCTGCCTATTGGAAAGGTACTTCCTTGGCTCATGTATTAAAAACAGCACTGATCACAACTGTCATCTACAAGGGAGTCACATGACTATTACTGGAAGATTCTCTTGCAGAGGAAGGCTGCACGGGACCCCCTGCCTACTGGGAAACATTCGGATTCCCTTCACTTTGTAGAAAAGCGGCACTTGATTTGTTTGCTACACTGTATGTGCTTGAAATTGTCACATGTTGCAGTATGTGGACACGGACACACACACATAAACACACATACACAGATACAAACACACACACACACACACACACACTAGGGAGTAGGAACAACTCCTTGAATATAAGTGGAGAGTGTTTTTTCCATGTGTTGACCATTTCCTTGTACTCATTGCACATGTAACTTCACCAAACTTGCATGATGAGGTATGATTTGTGGGTCAGTGGAGAAGCTTGGTCAATGTGTTCACAGGTGTGATGCAGCACTGGGTGTTGGACAGCGCTGCCAACCATTGCCACAGCTGTGAAGTGGAATTCACCTTTACGGAGAGGAAACATCATTGCAGGGACTGTGGACAGATCTTTTGTGCCAGGTATGCACGTCTCTCTCTCTTCTTCCCCAGCTGTTGCTCATCTGTTCCCTTCCTTCTTTCCCGTTCTTAAAATAATAATAATAATAATAATCCCACCTCCTTTACCGACAGCAGTCAATGATCGAGGCTTGCAAAACACCACTAGCTTACCCAAAGGCTGCTACTAATAGGTCATTCTCAGAGGCATCTGTCCAAGGTATCCAGTGACTAAAACTATGAAGTGTTCCTATAAGTAAGCAAGTTATTCTGACAGGATCGATCAAGCCTATCACACCTCTGGCTTAATTTAGCAACCATCTTCTTCCAATTTTGGGCTTGGGTGCCTAGAGAAGAAGTGCAAAAGCTGCTGCAGTGGTCCAGGCATGCTGCCACACAGTACAAGCTGCTGCAGTAGTCCAGGTGTGCTTCCACACAGTACAATCCGCTGCAGTGGTCCAGGCATGCTGCCACACAGTGCAAGCTGCTGCAGTGGGCCAGGTGTGCTGCCACACAGTACAGCCACTCGTGAAGACTTACTAATATATTTCTGTGGATGATTTTTGCCCTATGAAAATGCTCATGAAATCATTGTGCAAGCAAAGGAATTAAGACCAACCTGAAGCAAAATGTGTTAAAAATATATATTTGGTATGCGTGGCTCTGCAGATGATGGGTCTCTAAGTCTAGCGTGCAAAATGCCTCAAATATAGTACACCTCAAGGACGCGATTTTGTCTTCGATTGAATTATTATCCTTTATACGATTATTTTCAGCTGACATCGAGAAGGTTTTGCATTAAAACAGCTGATTGAAGGAGAAGCCTCAGAATATTGACCATTCTGCTCATTTAATTACTTACAGATCTCCGACATTATAAGCTGGACGGATTAGAAGCAATGTTTGCATGTATTGGCTCTGATTGTGTGCGTATATATATATATATTGTGCACTCGTAGGTGCAGCAGCTACGAATGCGAAGTCGAGAGGCTGCGAATACACAGGAAAGTTCGTGTGTGTGCCAATTGTTTTCACAGGATCGCCATGGAAAAGAGCAGACTTATTTTTAGAACAACTGATGCGGGTATTGTGTGACAATTTTACGGATCGAAAATGGTCTGATATTTATGTAATTGTTGTTTTAACATTTAGTGCATTCATTAATTTATTTTGAACATATTAGTTACAAAAGATGGTGTATATATATTGAGCTAATGTTATATGTGCTAAGCACTGTTAGTGTCCACCACCTGGTGCCTATGTGGCTTTACTATCAGCTGATGTTACTATTATTTTTTACCAATCACACGTGCATGTTTACAAGACAAGAATTGTTTTATTTAATATATATGCATGTATGTATTTGTGAATATATATGCATGTATGTATGTGTGAATTTTTGTATCTATATATGCATGTATGTGTGTGTATATGTATGTGTGTGTATATATGCATGTATGTATGTGTATATGCATGTATGTGTATGTGCATGTATGTGTATGTGCATGTATGTGTGAATATATATGCATGTGTGTGTATATGCATGTATGTGTGTATATATATATATGCATGTATGTATCTGAATTTTTGTGTGTATATATGCGTGTATGTATGTGTGTATATGCATGTATGTATGTGTATATATATGTGTGCATGTATATATGTGCATGTATGTGTGAATATATACATGTGCATGTATATATGTGCATGTATGTGTGAATAATATATATGCATGTATGTATGTGTGTATATGCATGTATGTATGTGTGTTTGTATATATCTGTTGTTTTGGTGTTTATTTCATTATCTTTGTTTCATTTTGGAGGTGTGTGTAAGGGTGTGGTTTGTATCACGTTGTGGATTGCTAGCTACCAGTATATAGCAAGCTCATGCGAGTCTTAGCGTCTCATTATTCCTGATGAAGGCTAGAGCATCTAGTGGAAACACGGAGAGAGTAAAATCCTGAGAAGGTCATTGTGCTTTTTGATGAGCAAATGGAGTCCTCAGCAGGGAGTTGGATGGTAAACTTGGTATTGCCACATATGGCATATCTATCTATCTATATATGTATCATCTATATATGGATTCACTGTATATTCACCCTTTAAAACAATATGAACAAGTCGCCCTCCTTAAAAAGGCCGGCTTATTTTCACTGGGAAGTGCTCGTTATAATGAGAAATATCTGAGGGATCAGCAGCTCATTCCAAGAAGGAGGAATGGAAACTGCTGCACTGGCCAATGGGAATGGGCTGCATGATTAATATCTGACAGGAAAGTATGCACAAACTATTATGCATCTTGGTTAAGTAAGCACTAGGGACACATTGGCATAATATATAGCTACTTATACAGAGGATAATCATGCATATAGTCAATGGAGGAGATGTGTGCCAATGATGGAGAACATGCTAAACATACTAGACAATGTGACGAGTGGGAACTATCACTTGAACAAGTTCTAGTCAGCTTCTTCATGGTCATGCTTTACTACTGTGGGAATTCCTGCAGAATTATAGCCCACTCTTAGTATAGTGTGCTTCCTGCCTCCAAACAAAGCAGCTTTCAAGTTGTCTTACAGAACTCCTCACTGCCATACGTCCGCATATATACACGTTTCCGAATATGCCATCCCTTTGCATTGTAGGCATGAAATAACCTCTGTAAGTGATGCATAAATTCCTGGCTACTTCCCCGTATCAGAATGCAAGCATCACAACTTCATGATGACATCATCGATGTACACTGCATTAGGTTTTCAGCTATGCTAGGGCTACATAGGGCAATGCTAGGGCTATGTAGGGCAATGCTAGGGCTACATAGGGAAATGCTAGAGCTACATAGGTCAATGCTAGAGCTACTTGGGCAATGCTAGGGCTATGTAGGGCAATGCTAGGGCTACATAGAGCAGTGGCTAGAGCATCTAACAACGATAGGAGTTGAGTCTTGTCCCATGTGGAACCAGATAAAATTTTTAAAAAGTTTAATCTCCTTGTTCGCCACTCAATGCCTTCATTCATTAAGTAGCAAGACACTTGCATCGTGTTTTCTGTTTATAGGCACACAGCCACCTACAAGTACACACGCATGCTTGTATGTAGTTCAAGATTTGCGCTTGACATGAGAGGAATAGAAAACCAACGGGAACTGATCACTTCTTGGGTAACGAAAACGTGCAGTTGTTGTCTCAGCTGGTTCTGTTCTGCTAACAGTGCAGTCTGCTCGCACTTGCGCAGCTTGTAATTGTTCGATGGGAAAACTAGTCATGTTATAATTGTTTGTGCCACGTGGAAGGGAAATTGGAGGGCAATCAAGTTTGAAAAACAAGTACCAGCCACAAACATTCTTGACAGGCACAAACAAACAAAAAGACATCTGCTCATTACTGTGGATGGGAAGTAGTGATAGGCATTCTGTGATTTAGAGGATTTTTAAGGTTATCAGGGCACAGTTTTAAGGGATTATATTGATCATCACTGTACAGCAGTGGTGTAGCCACCAGTACGGTTGGTACGGTTTCAACCGTACCTCACAAAAATTCCTACCACATTTATTAATTTTCAAGTCCAGTAAATATTTGTGGTTTTAATACTTAATAACTTGTAAGTGTAAATTGTACTCTCATGCATAGACACATAATTACTATGGACCACAAAAAAAAGTTTCTTGTGGTATAATCTGCTCACATGACTCAAGGTAGCTGCCACATGGTCAGGAATCCTTGTCATGCTATGGTACTACCAGAGTTGCCACGAGAACCACATCAACCTCTTTCCTACAAGTTTCCAAAAAGGGCTTATGGACAGAAGAAAGTGGTGTACTGCAGTTTTCAGAGTCAATGGTTCTCCCCTTGGAATTTTTTACATTATAACGAGGCTGAAGATGCAGTGTATTGTCATACGTGTGTTAAAGCATTCAGCTTGAACCGGATTAAAACTAGCCTTAGTGCATCAACAACCTATGTAAGTGTACTAATTATAATAGCTGCTTGTTTTGCTATGAAGAGTCTCTCACATATATACTTACAGGTCAGTACAGGTTTTCACAATTGGAAAGATGCAACAAGGGCTTTCAAAAAACACCAGGAGTCTAAGACGCATGCTGAGGCTGTTGAAGCTATTATAACTTTGCCAAAAGCAACTTCTGATGTAAGGGAGTTATTGAGTCAAGCTCATAAGCGAGATAAAGAAAATGCACGTGAAATCCTCAAGACCATTCTGTCGAGTTTAAGGTATCTTGCTAGGCAAGGTATAGCTTTTCGGAAAGCTAATGCAGTTGAATCCAACTTGATTCAATTGCTCAAACTAAGAGCTGAAGACAATGAAGCAATGGCTAAATAAAAGTCAAAGAAAATATGTATCTCCAGAAAATCAAATGAAATTCTAGAGATCATGGCCAATCATGTTATCAGGAATCCTTTCCTTTGTCAATAAGTCTCCTTACTTTACATTAATGGTGGATGAAACAACCGATGTTTCAAACAAAAGTACAGTTGACAGTAGTGATAAGATGAATAGATGAACAGTTTGAAGCAAGCGAGGATTTTTTTAGGCATGTATCATCTTCAATCCACTTCTGCAGAGAGTATTGTGGCTGCAATAAAAGACATCCTTTTACGTTTTCAAATACCTTTCATGAAAATGCGTGGGCAGTGTTATGATGGGTGTATATAGCACTATGGCAGGGGCTAGAGGTGGTGTAGCAGCAAAAATCCAAGCAATTGAGCCCAAGGCAGTGTTTACTCATTGCTATGGGCATGCTTTGAATTTAGGTGTGGGTAACACTGTTAAGAGAGCTTGCATCATGAGAGACTGTCTCGATACCAGCTTTGAACTGGTGAAGTTAATTAAGTTTTCTCCAAAGCGTGAGGCCATGTTACACCTCGTGAAGGAAGAAATTGGAAGTATTTCTCCTAGCATTCGAACCTTCTGTTCAACCAGGTGGACAGTCCGAGCAGATGCAATCACCAGTATTCTGGCTAATTATAAGGAAATTCAAGTTTTATGGGAGAGAGCACTGGTATCCACATCTGACACAGAGATGAAAGCTAGAATTAGAGGGATTGCAAGTCAAATGAACAATTTTTGTTTTCTATTTGGGCTTTTACTGTCACAAATTATTTTAAGACAAACTGACAAGCTTTGCATGACGCTACAAAATCCTGCATTGTCAAGTGTGGAAGGACAAGAAATTGCTTCACTCACCATCAAAACTCTACAAAGCATGAGATCGAAGAAAATTTTAACTTGTTTTGGGAATCAGTTGAGATTAAGAGAGTTGATTTAGATGTTTCACTTCCTAGGAGACGCAAGGTGCCAAGACGCTATGAGAACCAGGGCAGAGCGAACCAGAACCCCCCCCCTACAGCTAAAGATCATTATCGGCAGATCTATTTTGAAGTCTTTGACCTCGCAGTTACTAGTATTGCTGACAGGTTTGATCAGCCAGGATTCAATATCTATTCGAATGTCGAACAGTTACTTTTTAAAGTCTGCTCTGGCAAGGATTACATGGATGAACTCAGCTCTTTTTGTGATTTTTATGAAGATAAAGATGATCTAGAGCAGAATTAAAAGTGCTCAAAATCCTCTTCATAGAAAAGACAGAAACAGGAGAAAAACCATCAATATCCTTGTTGAAAAAAATCGATCTAGAGCAGAATAAAAAGTGCTCAAAGTCCTCTTCATAGAAAAGACAGAAACAGGAGAAAAACCATCAATATCCTTGTTGAAAAAATCCTCCAATCTTTAAGCCCAGCTCAGCAAACCTTGATCGGCACTGTTTGTAGAGTATTTCAACTTCTCATGGTGATGCCAGCCACAAACAGTACTTCCGAGAGGTCATTTAGTGCATTGAAAAGAATTAAAACTTATCTCAGGAGCACAAACCCACCTTATTGTGCTTCATTATCATCAAGAACTTACTGATGCCCTTGACCTAAAACTTGTGGGAAATGACTTCATTTTAGCAAAGGACTCACGTCAATCTGTTTTTGCCAAATCTCTAAATTATATGTGAATGAATGTGTATTGAATGAATGTGTATTGATCTAATTAAAAGTGGGTGTGGCATGAACCCCCCACAACCGTACCACTTCATTTTTCAAGGCTACACCCCTGTACAGTATGAGCCTTCATAAAGCATAATTATGATTGTAAAGTTCTTGAAATCAGTATCTTCTGATACCAGTCATCACTGTACAGACAGACTTACAAGTCTTCATAAAGTATATGGTTGGAAAGCTCTTGAAACTACCTATTTTCTGGTACCAAAATTAATTGCAAAGGCAAAATAAAAAAGCAGTTATGAAGGTTACAAATTTCGAGAATTTTTTAAATTTAGTGCTTTAATCTCCCCATAGTAGAAAGCGAAGATGGTGGCATCCTGTATATTCTCCCGCCACAATCAAATTCAACAAACCTTTCACTAAAGAGCAAATTTGCAAAGCCCAGGTCATAGTCTATAATAAACACACCTGCTGTTAAGCACTCCATTCCAAAAACTCCATTCCAAAAAAAAAAAAATCTCGACTGGTAATTGAAAGAGATATAAGCTTTGGAGTGTTTGGTACCTTTGGAGCCAATATAAGGAGTGCTATGGTGTTGCTAGTCAAGAATGAAACATGCTAAAACCTCCCCCCCCCCCCCCCCCCCCCTTTTTTTCTTGGCTGTGAGATATATACCAATGTAAATCAGTAATCCAAGTGTAACCAAGGTATATACTAAAACACGGGCATGCTCAGTACCCACACAATACAGCTATATAGCCGAAGCTTACAAAATTAGTACAATTAATTAATGGAGTACAAAAAGGAGTAAATATACTATCACTACGTTATTATTGTTACTATTATTACCATCATCATCATGCATTATACATGTCCACATAGTGGTTACAGTTAGAATACACGCATAATAGTAAAATATTACACATATCCCTGAGATGCTGTTCTTTAGCCTAGATGAACAGTTTTGGATACTAAGATGCTGCCAGATTAGCTGAGAGCTTCGTTGTTGTGTTTTGTCCACCATTTAGAGCCAATATGAGGAGTGCTATGATACCCTCCTCCTATATATATATACAAAATCTAAAAAAATATTTCACTGATTTTGTTTGGGTTTTTTTTTGAGTCCTACATACAAATATTACTTTCAAGTCACTTGTGAGCCTGTGTCAAATATTAGCTACAAGTCACCTGTGAGCCTTTCAAATATTAGTTTCCAGATACTTACGAGTTTTTTTCAAATATTGGTTTCAAGTCACTTGTGAGCTTATGTCAAATATTAGTTTGAAGTCACTTGTGAGCCTGTGTTAAATATTACTTTCAAGTCACTTGTAAGCCTGCATCAAATATTAGTTTCAACAAGTCATGTGATAACACATAAGTACAAACATGTACATCATAGAAACACATACTTACAATACACTTAGACATAACCACATTAGAAAGCAAATGGTTTTGTCAGTTTTTGAAATGTAGCTGGAGTTCTTGTTAAGATTCTAACATACTTTAGCTTGGTTGAGACATTAGTTGTACCTGTAATCTTGATACTGCTCGCCTCAAGGCCACCACATTTACTGCAGCACAGTAGTGTGAAATCAATAACTAACACTAATAACAGTTTATTTTAATAAACCTTCTCAATTGACTTGAAATTGCACTCGCTCTACATTTTGACTAGAGCTCTAACCTGTTGAAGTCTCTCGATGTTTCAACTAGATGCTCTAGCCAAATTTCATGTGATTATTGAGAATGTTACTGTAATGTTATTATGTCAATTGAGAGTTCATTGACAATATCAATGATACTAATAGCTAAGAGTATCCAGCTGTTCAGGCAGGGGGGAGGGGAGAGGACCAAAGATCTTTCATCATCTTGCCATACAAAAGTTCATTTCTCCTCTGCCACCACTTCTCTACCCAATACATAACACACTTGCACACCTCCTCCATCACTGCATCACTTACTCCCTCCATACCTTTCCCCAACAGCAATGCCACCTATCCATCCCCGATATTCATCCAGCCACTGTCCAGCTGATCTCTCCCAAATTCTCCGCACATACCAAGAAATGTTCTACATCTTCCCCTGCTCCACTATTACATATGACATCTCTCATCCCTAACTACCACACATCTCTTCTTATCCTCTAACAACCCCGCTGATGCAGTCCTCAGTCTAAATTACATCATGCACGGACTTCACATACCTCTCCACCCCAGCACCATTCTTTAAAACTTGAGTGTACTCTTGGTGTTCACTTCCTCCTCCCAATCCTTCTCATTTCTCACCTTCATTTTACACACTGATCCAACCTCATTGTTTAAGCTCAGATTTCCCATCTTCCCACCATCCAGTTCCTCCACCCCCACTTAGTTTATTCACAGCTATTTTCACCAATCTGCTCTGTTCCAACACCTCCAATCCCTTACCAAACAAAACCTTCATCTCTTCTCTTCCTGCTTCCCCCACCCCATATCTCCCCATATTGCCACTCTTGCTACTGTATTAATTTCTCCCAACAATCTCCAACACACTTTCATTTGTGCTGACCAACTCCTTGGAAGCATCCTCCTGTCCACCATACTTCAGCTGCATATTCTATACTAGGTCTCACTAGAAGCTCCCAACCATTCTTCCTCTGTCTACTTCCACCTGCCCATTCACTCTACTCATCCATGTCACCTTCCCATCCCACTCTTCTGCTCTTTGCCATCTTCTCTATATACCTGAACATTACCTTCAAAGTACTTGCCTCTTCCAATATCTCATCTGACAATTCACTCCCTATTTCCTTACTACCATGACCTTGCTCTTCTTACTATCAAACTTCATCTTCCACCTACCACATAGTATTCAGCTGGCCGTCTCATTAGCCAATACAAAACTGATCTGCAGCGGGAACAAATCAGAAAACGATTTTGAATTGCGTCAAATTTCCAGCGCATTGGCCGGCCGTGCTTAGGGGGCGCTGCGTTTCGGCCCAATAAATGTGTCGACAAGTTATTTTTCTCAGAGTTGTGTTCAAAATCAGATTGTGTATTTACCTGATCTTCCGGTTGGTTAGCCTTTTACAGGTCGTTTGACGTTTGACTTTCATTTATGGCAGGGATTTTGGAGATTTACTGATCCTCAGGTATATAAATAGTCTTCCACTTGTTTTTGTTTTTAAATTTTTTGCAGACCAATATAGTGCTATGCCATCCATTGGTCCTCCTTAGCTAGGCTAGAGTGAAATATTCATATATATAATGATTGATTGTTGTGGATGAGCTAGATTTTTTTTAAGAGTTCATTATTATTATTATTATTATTATTATTATTATTATTATTATTATTATTATTATTATTATTATTATTATTATTATTATTATTATTATTATTATTATTATTATTATTATTATTATTATTATTATTATTATTATTATTATTATTATTACTACTACTACTACTACTACTACTACTACTACTATTATTATTATTATTATTATTATTATTATTATTATTATTTTATTATTATTATTATTATTAATAATACTGTTATTATTATTATTATTATTATTATTATTATTATTATTATTATTATTATTATTATTATTATTATTATTATTATTATTATTATTATTATTATTATTATTATTATTATTATTATTATTAATACTATTATTAATACTATATTGTTTATATTGTTAATATTATTATTCTCAATGAACTCTCAGTTGACATAATAACATTAAAATTACCTTCTCAATAATCGACTTCAATTTTTTATTCGCTCCGATGTTTCGACTAGTCTTCATCAGGAATATTGTTAATTAGAAACAACTAAAACATTCATTGAAGTGATCATGTTCACTTGTGTGCGTGCACACATGCGCATACGTGTGTGTGTGAGTATTGAATGAAGATAGTTTACCAATGTATAACTAGTCAGAATATGGAATATCTTGTCTCCATGATTCTGCTAGCTGCTGCTTGAATGGCTGTGCAAGCACAGAGTAGTTTTAACACTGAGTTTAAATTTCATGTCTTAGAAATGGCCACACCAGAGATATGAAACCACTTTGGGAACTCCATTCCTTCACTGTTTGACCAAACAAGCACCTTCAGACGCAATCTCTAGCATCACTCACATTTTTATTATTATCATTTTGTGAGGAGTTCACGCTTACCATGTGTGTTGTTTTTAGCCCGCACATGCCCAGTAAACTACTCGATCATTTATATCATAATCAAAGAGGTGAGTAAGCAGTGAGCACAACTACCATCATGAACGGCCTCTTCCAGGTCTTCACCTCTGTTTCTGGAAACTCTTCTGCTGAGGAAGGCATCCTATACTTGCCTGGAGTTCTTCACTCTTGAGAAAGGAGGTGCCCATGGATAGATTTCTATGCTATTTTACTGAATATAGTCTCTTGTCGACGTATTGGACAGTGTGCTGCGAAGGTTTTAGTCGCTTACATCAATGGAGCAGATTCTTGTACCAAACTGCAGATTACATGCATTCTAATGATATGATCTTGGAAGAAAAAAACTTGCAGCTATAAATATTATTGTTATAAAGTTGGTGGTCGGTAGAAGTGGCTGTTGAGTTGGTAAGCTACAGCATGGTGCGGTGCGTGTGCAGAGTTGGTACCAGTCTTGCCATGATGACTAATGTACCACCTGCCAGACTGGTGCTCTCCTAATAGTAAAGCAGCTTCCTCCCAGGAAGGAGTAGAGAAGTTGAGGGGCAAATTCTTCTCTTGTGTAACAGGTGGACTTTGCCTCACAGTCAACCAAAACGTAGTACTTGTGACCAGATCAAATATCACAAGGTATTCCATATGTGGATTTTCTAGTGGATAGACATGTGTCTACCACCTAATTCAGATTGGCAGGAAGCTTGAGGTTTCTTCGTAGTGGTTTCCCTGATGTTCAGCAGGACATTTGGAAGACTTTATCTTCACTGTTTTCATGATCACTGCAAGTCCATTGCTCATGGTAGAATACATTAAAACATGAACATCTTCATTGAGCACATGTTCTTATACTCTGTTGAAGTACTTTCCGGTCGTCCGAGTACCTGTAGCTCAGTGATGTGTAGGAGCTTAGATGGCCTGTCTCCCTGTGGCCCAGTGATGTGTAGGAGCTGAGATGGCCTGTCTCCCTTTGGCTCAGTGATGTATAGGAGCTGAGATGGCCTGTCTCCCTGTGGCTCAGTGATGTGTAGGAGCTGAGATGGCCTGTCTCCCTGTGGCTCAGTGATGTGTAGGACCATGACCTGTGCAGAGACACCATTGCCTATGCTGAGGCAATGAAATTCTATTACAATGGCTTAAGATTTTTTCTTTTTTTCCTCTTCTTCTCCCAGCCGCTTAAGAAAGAATTTCATTAGCTCACAAGTAAGCATGTTTTTTAATATTAAAAATACTAATATTTACAGTGTTTCATGGGGAGAGTTTGAGTGCGGGGGGAGGGGAAGAAGGGGGTGCTGGGATCTCCCCCTCCCCCAAACTCCACATTTCCTCCATTCCTCCATTCCTCTCCCAACAATTATGGACATGCAATGCTACTTTGTTTAGCATGTTAAATGCCATAAGTGCCATGGGGCGCAAACTCGGAAATGTCGGTGAAAAATATAATCAATTTATAACTACTTGCCCATCCTTGGTCCTCACATGCCCAATAGACGGCTCTATGGATTAAACATAGTTGTAAATCATTACTTCCAGTTGCACAGGGTGAAAGAAAAACTAAAGATAATAATCAACTTCAAATTTTATTCACTCGATGTTTTGACTAGATGCTCTAGTCTTCATGAAGGCTAGAGAATCTAGTCGAAACGTCGATGGAATAAAACTTGAAGTTGATTATTTGGAAGGTGATTTTAATGTTATGTCAACTGAGAGCTCGTTGAAAGATTATTAATGGCTGACAATCACAACTGCCTTCATGGGATCTCTTCCTTGCTTTTGCTACTTTTCTGGAAGATCTTCATCAGTAGAAAGCAGCATGGGCACCTAAGCTTACCCGGAATCATTCTGAACTCCTTCACTCTTGTGCAAGCAGGTGCTCCTGCATGGATTTATTTGCTGTCAGTTTTGTTGTTGACGTAGGACGTAGCGCTGCATAGCTCTTGTTTGCTTACATCAATGGAGCTGGTTCTGGCATGAAACTGCAGATTATTGTATTTGCATTCTAATGCATGAACACATTTAAGAGGTTTATTCTTGAAAAAAAGTTATAGCTAAAAATATAATTACACAAAACCATTTGCAAAGTTGCTAGTGGTCCAGGGGCATGCCCCCCTGAGCCCTACTAGCTGGACCCTGGGCATGCCCCCTGAGCCCTACTAGCTGGACCCTCCGCATGCCACCCTGAGCCCTTCTAGCTGGACTCTGGGCATGTCCCACTGAGCCCTACTAGCTGGACTCTGAGCAGGCCACCCTAGAAGGTTTCTTTTTTTATGCATTCCGACACAATTCGAGTGAAGCAGGATTGTGTGCTGTTTTATTACGTAGCTCCTTCACTCTTGAGAAGAGAGGTGCTCATGGAGGGACTTCATGTTGTGAATCTGTAAACATGGCACCATGATGTGCTGTGAAACTTTTGGCTGTTGACTTCAATGGAGCTCACTCTTAAACTGCAGATTGTATTTGCATTCTGAACACTTTAACAACCCACAAAGTCGGTGGCCAATTGGTTGCTGTAGCAGTTGATACTCGACAGCATTCATTATCTACCAAGTTGATGTGTTGCCATGACAATGACATCATGTACCTGGATGCCACCTCTCCTCTCTTAACTGTAAAGCGTTTCCCCTCTTGGGAGGGAGCAGAGACATTCTGGTAGGAAGGAGATTCGTGTGTGCAGATTCTGGCCTGGTGTCAAGGTGGACTTTATACCAGACCAAGCACAGAGCCTAGACATGAGTATATATTTGTACTAGACTTGGTGACCTCTCAAATGTGTTCTCTTCTATATATGCATTTTCTATAGTAATTATTGGATCTGTGTCTACAGCCTAATCAGGGTTGGTGAGACTACCACGTGCTGTGTAAATGACTGAGGTTTCTGTGTAGGGGGTTCTTTTCCTCTATGTGGCAGCTTGATATTTGTAAGACTTGATCTTTGTTGTCTTCGCTTAATGAAGACATGCACCACATCCTGCATGAGGTGGATTACCAACTGCCATCTGGCCTGTTGCTGCTGTTTTTACGCATGTAGCTTTGGGTAGCTTCTGGGTTTATGCCTGTTGCTATTGGGATTATGCCTGTTACTGGATTTATGCCTGTGGCTGCTTGGTTAATGAATTTAGCAGCTAATGGGTTTATGTCTGTAACTGCTTGGTTTATGCCTGTAGCTGCTGTGTTTATGCTTATAGCTGCTAGGTTTATGCCTGTAGCTGCTGGGTTTACGCCTGTGCTGCTGGGTTTATGCCTGTAGCTGCTGGGTTTATGCCTGTAGCTGCTGTGTTTATGCCTGTAGCTGCTGGGTATATGCCTGTAGCTGCTGGGTTTATGCCTGTAGCTGCTGTGTTTTATGCCTGTAGCTGCTGGGTTTATGCCTGTAGCTGTTGTGTTTATGCCTGTAGCTGCTGGGTTTATGCCTGTGTTTATGCCTGTAGCTGCTGGGTATATGCCTGTAGCTGCTGGGTTTATGCCTGTAGCTGCTGTGTTTTATGCCTGTAGCTGCTGGGTTTATGCCTGTAGCTGTTTGGTTTATGCCTGTATCTTCTGTTTTTATGCCTGTAGCTGCTAATCAATTCAGCAGCTGGGTTATGGCTTGTAGTTGCTTAGTTTATGCCTGTAGCTTTTGGTTTATGCCTCTACCTGCTGCGTTTATGCCTGTAGCTGCTGGGTTTATGCCTGTAGCTGCTGGGTTTATGCCTGTAGCTGCTGGGTTTATGCCTGTAGCTGCTGGGTTTATACCTGTAGCTGTTGGGTTTATGCCTGTAGCTGCTGGGTTTATGCCTGTAGCTGCTGGGTTTATGCCTGTAGATTTTGGTTTATGCCTGTAGCTGCTGTTTTTATGCCTTGATTTATTCCAGTAGCTGCTTGATTTGTTTGTGTAGCTGATGGGTTTAACACTGTTGCTGCTGGGTTTATGCAGGGGGTTAGGAACTGGTCCAGCAGACCCGGCAGCTGCCGGACCAAAGTTTCAATACCAACCTCCAGTTATCAATCAACTTTACAGAGAGCACTCTCAGACTCTTCTCCAGCCAGCTTTCTTCAGTTGTCTTATTTCAAAATTCAAATGAAGCCCACCAAACCACGCCCCTACATTTTTGCGCGTGCTATTTTAGTATTATAGCGAGCGGATCATGGCCACGAGTGACTCGAAACAGTAAAATTCCTGACCAATTCCAGCCTAATAGGCTCTACAAGTTTCCAAAGCGGAAATTTGGAAAAGGCAAAATGAGAGGTTTAAAACTGAGCTGAGCATTATAGCTGGCTTAGGTTTATCTGTACTGCTGCACATCACATCTATAATATAGCTGTAGTAGCAAGGCATTATAACATAGCTACATGCCAACCATCCATGGTCCAGGACAGTCCTGATCCAGGACTATAAGCTGATTCAGCATTGCATCTAGTAATGCCAGCCACCTTGTTCATATGGTCAGTGACACTGTATTATGTTACTGTAGCATTAAAATTCACAGTGCTAGAAAAATCATGAGGCTCAACCACCAGAAAAATAGAGTTTGCATTATCAGGACAATGTATTTATGATCCATTTCAAAGTAAATAACTAGTTTAACTTATTTTAACTGAGCTGTACACTAGAGCCATGTTTGCACAAGGCCTTAATCCAATCATCCAACTTGGTTTAGTCTTATCCGAGTTACATAGTAATACAATAATCCAGATTAAAAATACCAGATAATAATAGCTAACCTATAAAAATAGGTGGAATACAAGATCATGAGTAAATAGCTACAGTGCAAGATGAATGAAAGTGCATAGGAAAGAACCACTAATGTACATAATGGCCAGGGAATGGAACAAAACCACCATCAGTTGTCCAGGTATTTGACCAAGCCAGGTTGGCATGGATGCCAAGAGTCCCGAAATGATCCATTTTTATAACGTTTTTCAGAATCGAAAAGCTCCAAAGCGTTTTTAAAATGGATGGAACAGGAGAATCTCATCAGTACACTGCAGTTAAAGATTGCTTTTACTTGAAGCAATAGACTTGGCCATGTCAGCAATTCAAGATTGCTTTCATCAGCCAGGATATGCTGTTTACCAAAATCTTGAAGAATTGCTGTACTGCTGAGTTAAGTGAAGTTGTTTCCTTTTATGGAGATGACTTCAATAAGAGTGAGCTTTCAACTCAACTTCAAGCTTTAAGTTCAAGTTTTTTGCTCATGTGAGTCAGATGGAACTGTAATATCTTGACTTTTCTTCGCAATCTTTCTGATAGTCAATGTGCATTTTTTAAGCAGGTGTGCTGGGTTGTCCGTCTAATCCTTGTCATGCCTGCTACGAATGCTACAAGTGAAAGATGTTTTTCCTGCATGAAAATAATAGAAACATACTTACGAAGTACTAATGAAACAGAATAGACTTAATCATCTAATGATACTAAACATTTACAAAGAAGCTTTGGATCGCCTTGATCTAGTCACAATTGCTAATGAATTTGTGAGGAACAATGAGCACAGACTCCGAGTGTTCGGGAACTTATTTCACTAGGTTTATTCCTGGTATATCAATTACCATGATATTTCTTTTCAATAAGGTGCGTGTATCCACCTCCCCCACACACACTTTCGCCTGACCAATCCCAAAATGCTTCCTACACCTCTGTTATGGCTGTAGTTGTTGGGTTTGTTTGTGTAACTGCTTGGTTTAACACTGTTGCTGCTGGGTTTATGTCTTTAGTTGCTTGGTTTGTTTGTGTTGCTGCTGGGTTTATGCCTGTAGCTGGTGGGTTTGTACCTGTAGTTGCTGAGTAGATGTGGTATGCCAGATCGAGTCTGAAGTGTTCCTAGTAAATAGGTCTGGTAGTACAGATACCAAGTGAAGTCTCTAGTGTTGCTAGTGAGTAGGTCTGGTATAGTAGGAGGTTGGAAACTAGCAGACCTAGAAAAAGAAACTTGATTAGAGTCCTTCTAATAAACTGGTAAAGTATGTTCCTTTTTATTTATGTATAGTGCATGTTGATGAGTATAGTAGACTACCATTACCACGGGCATATATAGATTATTAGGGGGGTTAGACATTCACACCCCCTACCCCCCTTACAATTTTATACCTGATGATACTGGATAGGCTCCTGCCCCCACTTTTTTCTAAACTTGAAGTTCTCCCCGCCAGCCCCGATTACCAATATTTTCCTATTAGTCACACCAATGTAGATAATCATCTAATCAAGTAGCCACAATCAAGCCTCATGCATGGAGGTATCACCTTTACCTATAGTAGCCACAGGCAAGCCTCATGCATGGAAGTGTGACTTTTATAGTAGCCACAGTCTATTCTCATGCATAGAGGTAGTACCTTTACCTATGTAGTATTCTTAGTCGAGCCGAGCCTCGTGCATATATGTAGACCCTTTACCTATATTAACCACAGTCAAGCATCATGCATGGATGTAGACCCTTTACCTATATTAACCACAATCAAGCCTCATGCATGGATGTAGACCCTTTACATATAGTAACCACAAGCAAGCCTCATGCAGTGACACCCTTTACCTAACCTATAGTGGCAACAGTCAAGCCTAATGGACCCTTTACCTATAGTAGACACAGTCAAGCCTGCATGAAGGTAGACCCTTTACCTATAGTAGACACAGTCAAGCCTCATGCATGGAGGTAGACCCTTTACCTATAGTAGCCACAGTCAAGCCTCATGCATGGAGGTAGACCCTTTACCTATAGTAGCCACAGTCAAGCCTCATGCATGAAGGTAGATGCATGAAGGTAGACCCTTTACTTATAGTAGACACAGTCAAGTGGATTGAAGGTAGACCCTTTACCTATAGTAGACGCAGTCAAGCATCATGCATGGAGGTAGACCCTTTACCTATAGTACACACATGAATGGAGGTAGACCCTTTACCTATAGTAGACACAGTCAAGCCTCATGCATGGAGGTAGACCCTTTACCTATAATAGCCACAGTCAAGCCTCATGCATAGAGGTATATGTGAATCTGTGTCGCAGCACAGTTTATCATGTTTAAATTAATTTATGAAAAGTTTTGTCAGATAACAAGGTTGTCAGATTATTAAACATCGGATTAACAAAAGTAAACTCTAGTTATAATTATAATAAAGTTACAGACTCTCAACGCAGGCAATCCAGGATTTCAAACTACATGAGGTTGACATGAACAGTTGAAAGCTCTCAGTGAGGGTTGGGTTGATAAGGTATGTAAGCTTCATTCTGGAAATGCTCTGTCAGACACACACACAACAATAAAACAATAATCATCATTTTGTGGATTTGCATCTCCTCCTGTGTAGCTATATCAGCAACAAGACTAGACCACACACTTTTATTGCACACATAAGGAGTAGAACTGGTGACCTCACAAATTTGGTTTGGAACATGCAATTTTGACATGATTATTCCTATACCTTCAAGTTTGGTCCAGAAGGGAGCATGTAGTTTTATGTATACTGTAGAGGAGATAGAGCTGCCATGTTGTGATTATATCCCTCCTCCTTGACGTGTCAGAGTTCATGACTCAGCAGTGTACTTATAGTAGCAACCTGTGTGACAATTGTGCCGTAAGAATGTAAGAATAACTCTCATCAAATATCGCTAATTTGTAATAAAAAAACCCTCACATCAGTGAATAAGCCAAGTTTATTAGCGAGAAGCTCTACTATATAAAGTAACAGTTCATTGAATTTATAAGGATTGTGAATCTGGTAGGGAATCCTTTACTCCTATGCTGATTTAGGGTTGGGCAAGATCTGTAGCTGTTGCAGTAGATGGTTTCCAAAATTGTGCTTGTGTTTTTACTTTCTGATTGTAAGGCCTCATACATTTAAAAAGAAAGTTGTTGACATGCTGAAAGCATACACTCTTATAGGGGACAAATTAGGTTTACTTATTTGAAGACAGAATTGGGATCTATAGCTAACAAGATAATAGTTGATAATTTGGTTAATTTTAGCTGACCTAATGCAAACCCAAGATTCCATTTGAGCTAAGTTGAAGTGGAATCAAAATAACTTGAGCGGCTTAAATTTTGATTGCGTCACAGACAATGCTACAAATTCACGACACTAGCTACTTCCGTACGCAGCAGACAGTTGAACCTAGAGAAATGATGGCGCTATTTTTGTACGCGAATTTTGCTTCAACGGCTCCTATTAGGACCTCCCATTTAGTTGTTGTCACGTTAAAAAGCGTCTGTTTCTGTTGCCCGGCGTGGTCGACAAGTTGCAGTTGCTTGTCCAACTCGGTGTTAACTATGGAAAGGTTAGCAGTTCTTTACGTAGAGATCATGGCTGCCATATGCCTTACTGCTAAGGTGAAGGGTAGAACTGTGTCATCTTGACTTGTGGGGGGGGAGGGGGAGGGGGGTTAGCTATTGGGCATTCTAGACTTGCACACTGTTCCCCTGAAAGCTTTAGCATATACTTGCTCTGGCACTCATGGACTCCAGAGAAGTGTGGCCAACTGTTTCCTATACTACTGTAAAGTTCCTGTGATACCAAAAACATTTTTAAAGATATGTAGCTAATGTGATTGACTTTGGCCCTGAATTTCAAGGGTACTTAGAAGAAAACGAGACATAGAGTTTTATTAATGTATTATCTTGATAGGTAACATTTTCCCGAGGGACAGCATTTCAACTGTCTAGGAAGCATGGTCGGTGGATGAGGTGAGGGGATGTGTTGAAACACTTATAAACTTGAACAATTGTACGTATTACCTGTTTGTAAAAAATATGCTTATTAACTTTTTTAATCCACAATTTGTATCATTTGCATGCAGTGATGGCATCCACAGAAGCTACCACGCTACAAAATTGCTTGGTAGAATTAGAGCTTTCAGTAAAAATCTACTTAAAAGAAATCGCCACCATCTTGCACATCAAAAATATCCTTCCCCGAGCGACCTACGATTACGTCACTGATGTTAGATCCATGCTGAGACCTGAAGAGAAAGCGTGCGAGGTGGTGGGTGTCCTTAGAAACAAAGTGGAGGAGGACAAAGATGTTTATTGGATATTCATGGAATGCCTGCTCACAGAGCCGCAATATCGTGCGATCGCAGAAATCTTGAAGAAGGAGTATGCGAGACTAGCTGAACCAGTTCCTGCAAATTTGACGTCTGATCATACTGATGAAGGTGTGTTTTGTATCCCATAGCTGACTCATACGTCAATGTTAGAGTCATGATCGAATGGTCGGATGTTATAATCGTAGGCAGGGAAAATTCCTATAATTTATGTTCCATTCTTGCCACATGAGGAATCACCCTGTGAACATTCTACTAGTTTGATGTCTATATACATTTGTATTTTGCAAGAGTGACCAATATTAAAAGCTCATACATGCATTTATATATTGCTGCATGATAATAACTATCTTTCTTGCTTGTTACTACATGTAGCTGCACAGCTAGCAGTGTCAGGTGGTTCAGTATCGTTGTCATCAATCCCATGTCATCCATGGTAGACTGAGTTACTAGTGAAGAGTTACTAGTGACATCTGCAGATGAACTCAGGATATCCCTAGTAAATCTACCATCTGCAGATGAACCCTAGATATCCCTAGTAACTCGGCCATCCGCAGATGAACCCTGGATATCCCTAGTAACTCTGCCATCCGCAGATGAACCCTGGATATCCCTAGTATAACTCTGTCATCTGCAGATGAACTCTGGATATCCCTAGTAACTCTGCCATCTGCAGATGAACCATGGATATCCCTAGTAACTCTGCCATCCGCAGATGAACCCTGGATATGCCTAGTAACTCTGCCATCTGCAGATGAACCCTGGATATGCCTAGTAACTCTTCCATCTGTAGATGTGTATATATATGTACATGTGTATATAGCCACAGCCCAGGGCCAGCCACCTCGGCACCAGGCACCACAGCCACAAGGTGCAGGACTCTGCATAGCCAAGTTTCTTACAGTACTATATATTTTCACTGGTGTGAATGTTGGTATTGTACATGCTTCACCACCTGGAGGTTAGAGTAAGCAGATAGCTAGTGTGTGCTCTGGTTGTCTAGCACAGTGGATGTTTAGCACCACCTGGATGTTAGAGTAAGCAGATAGCTACTGTGTGCTCTGGTTGTCTAGCACAGTGGATGTTTAGCACCACCTGGATGTTAGAGTAAGCAGATAGCTAGTGTGTGCTCTGGTTGTCTAGCAAAGTGGATTTAGCACCACCTGGAGGTTAGAGTAAGCAGATAGCTACTGTGTGCTCTGGTTGTCTAGCACAGTGGATGTTTAGCACCACCTGGATGTTAGAGTAAGCAGATAGCTAGTGTGTGCGAAGTGCCATTGAAATGGTACGAGTGGCTCTAGCGCATACAATTACCGGCGTTAAAATTTTATTACCTGGTCAAGCGCGTGGGTGGAAAATTGAGGGCGTTGACAATCAACGCCTTCAATTTTGCACCCACGTGACTGACAAGTTAATAAATTTTTAACGCCTATTCAAAACGCTCTTGTATGCGCGCTAGAGCATTTTCAATTTTTTTGGCACACTTCCCAACCCAGAGTGGTTTTTGCCAGCCAGTTGGAGCATTCAGGTTTTTTAGGTCCCTCCACTTTAGGTCTAGTAACTTTCCTATAGTTATACCTATGAAACATATTTTAGTATCAAAAGAGAGCACACAGAGAGACCTATCTTTTGAACTATGTATCAAGTCCATACCATGAAGTTTGCAGAATCTACAGAGCTCTAAAATTATAACCACAAGTATTAAAAAATTAATTAAAAAATGCAATCGTCACCCTTAAATATATGGGTATGAAATGATCTATCTAGGATTCTTTCATGTGGTGGGAGCCTCAGTAGAGTGTGATGTACATTGGCACACACATGTGGCGGGAGCCTCAGTAGAGTGTGATGACATTGGCACACACATGTGGAGGGAGCCTCAGTAGAGTGTGATGTACATTGGCACACACATGTGGAGGGAGCCTCAGTAGAGTGTGATGCACATTGGCACACACATGTGGTGGGAGTAGAGTGTGATGTACATTGGCACACACATGTGGTGGGAGCCTCAGTAGAGTGTGATGTACATTGGCACACACATGTGGTGGGAGCCTCAGTAGAGTGTGATGTACATTGGCACACACATGTGGTGGGAGCCTCAGTAGAGTGTGATGTACATTGGCACACACATGTGGTGGGAGACTCAGTAGAGTGTGATGTACATTGGCACACACATGTGGTGGGAGCCTCAGTAGAGTGTGATGTACATTGGCACACACATGTGGTGGGAGTAGAGTGTGATGTGCATTGGCACACACATGTGGAGGGAGCCTCAGTAGAGTGTGATATACATTGGCACACACATGTGGTGGGAGCCTCAGTAGAGTGTGATGTACATTGGCACACACATGTGGTGGGAGCCTCAGTAGAGTGTGATGTACATTGGCACACACATGTGGTGGGAGTAGAGTGTGATGTGCATTGGCACACACATGTGGAGGGAGCCTCAGTAGAGTGTGATGTACATTGGCTCACACATGTGGTGGGAGCCTCAGTAGAGTGTGGTGTACATTGGCACACACATGTGGTGGGAGCCTCAGTAGAGTGTGATGTACATTGGCACACAGATGTGGTGGGAGCCTCAGTAGAGTGTGATGTACATTGGCACACACATGTGGTGGGAGCCTCAGTAGAGTGTGATGACATTGGCACACACATGTGGAGGGAGCCTCAGTAGAGTGTGATGTACATTGGCACACACATGTGGTGGGAGCCTCTGTGATGACATTGGCACACACATGTGGTGGGAGCCTCAGTAGAGTGTGATGACATTGGCACACACATGTGGTGGGAGCCTCAGTAGAGTGTGATGACATTGGCACACACATGTGGAGGGAGCCTCAGTAGAGTGTGATGTACATTGGCACACACATGTGGTGGGAGCCTCACTAGAGTGTGATGACATTGGCACACACATGTGGTGGGAGCCTCAGTAGAGTGTGATGTACATTGGCACACACATGTGGTGGGAGCCTCAGTAGAGTGTGATGTACATTGGCACACACATGTGGTGGGAGCCTCAGTAGAGTGTGATGTACATTGGCACACACATGTGGTGGGAGCCTCAGTAGAGTGTGATGTACATTGGCACACACATGTGGTGGGAGCCTCAGTAGAGTGTGATGTACATTGGCACACACATGTGGTGGGAGCCTCAGTAGAGTGTGATGCACATTTGCACACACATGTGGTGCGAGCCTCAGTAGAGTGTAATGTACATTGGCACACACATGTGGTGGGAGCCTCAGTAGAGTGTGATGTACATTGGCACACACATGTGGTGAGAGCCTCAGTAGAGTGTGATGTACATTGGCACACACATGTGGAGGGAGCCTCAGTAGAGTGTGATGACATTGGCACACACATGTGGAGGGAGCCTCAGTAGAGTGTGATGCACATTGGCACACACATGTGGTGGGAGTAGAGTGTGATGTACATTGGCACACACATGTGGTGGGAGCCTCAGTAGAGTGTGATTACATTGGCACATACATGTGGTGTGAGCCTCAGTAGAGTGTGATGTACATTGGCACACACATGTGGTGGGAGCCTCTGTGATGACATTGGCATACACATGTGGTGGGAGCCTCAGTAGAGTGTGATGACATTGGCACACACATGTGGAGGGAGCCTCAGTAGAGTGTGATGTACATTGGCACACACATGTGGTCGGAGCCTCAGTAGAGTGTGATGACATTGGCACACACATGTGGAAGGAGCCTCAGTAGAGTGTGATGTACATTGGCACACACATGTGGTGGGAGCCTCAGTAGAGTGTGATGACATTGGCACACACATGTGGAGGGAGCCTCAGTAGAGTGTGATGCACATTGGCACACACATGTGGTGGGAGTAGAGTGTGATGTACATTGGCACACACATGTGGTGGGAGCCTCAGTAGAGTGTGATGTACATTGGCACACACATGTGGTGGGAGCCTCAGTAGAGTGTGATGTACATTGGCACACACATGTGGTGGGAGTAGAGTGTGATGTACATTGGCACACACATGTGGTGGGAGCCTCAGTAGAGTGTGATGTACATTGGCACACACATGTGGTGGGAGCCTCAGTAGAGTGTGATGTACATTGGCACACACATGTGGTGGGAGCCTCAGTAGAGTGTGATGCACATTGGCACACACATGTGGTGGGAGCCTCAGTAGAGTGTGATGTACATTGGCAGACACATGTGGAAGGAGCCTCAGTAGAGTGTGATGTACATTGGCACACACATGTGGTGGGAGCCTCAGTAGAGTGTGATGTACATTGGCACACACATGTGGTGGGAGTAGAGTGTGATGTACATTGGCACACACATGTGGTGGGAGCCTCAGTAGAGTGTGATGTACATTGGCACACACATGTGGAGGGAGCCTCAGTAGAGTGTGATGTACATTGGCACATACATGTGGTGGGAGCCTCAGTAGAGTGTGATGTACATTGGCACACACATGTGGTGGGAGCCTCAGTAGAGTGTGATGACATTGGCACATGTGGAGGGAGCCTCAGTAGAGTGTGATGTACATTGGCACACACATGTGATGGGAGCCTCTGTGATGACATTGGCACACACATGTGGTGGGAGCCTCAGTAGAGTGTGATGACATTGGCACACACATGTGGAGGGAGCCTCAGTAGAGTGTGATGTACATTGGCACACACATGTGGTGGGAGCCTCTGTGATGACATTGGCACACACATATGGTGGGAGCCTCAGTAGAGTGTGATGACATTGGCACACACATGTGGAGGGAGCCTCAGTAGAGTGTGATGACATTGGCACACACATGTGGTGGGAGCCTCAGTAGAGTGTGATGTACATTGGCACACACATGTGGTGGGAGCCTCAGTAGAGTGTGATGTACATTGGCACACACATGTGGTGGGAGCCTCAGTAGAGTGTGATGTACATTGGCACACACATGTGGTGGGAGCCTCAGTAGAGTGTGATGTACATTGGCACACACATGTGGTGGGAGCCTCAGTAGAATGTGATGTACATTGGCACACACATGTGGTGGGAGCCTCAGTAGAGTGTGATTACATTGGCACATACATGTGGTGGGAGCCTCAGTAGAGTGTGATGTACATTGGCACACACATGTGGTGGGAGCCTCTGTGATGACATTGGCACACACATGTGGTGGGAGCCTCAGTAGAGTGTGATGACATTGGCACACACATGTGGAGGGAGCCTCAGTAGAGTGTGATGTACATTGGCACACACATGTTGTGGGAGCCTCAGTAGAGTGTGATGACATTGGCACACACATGTGGAAGGAGCCTCAGTAGAGTGTGATGTACATTGGCACACACATGTGGTGGGAGCCTCAGTAGAGTGTGATGACATTGGCACACACATGTGGAGGGAGCCTCAGTAGAGTGTGATGCACATTGGCACACACATGTGGTGGGAGTAGAGTGTAATGTACATTGGCACACACATGTGGTGGGAGCCTCAGTAGAGTGTGATATACATTGGCACACACATGTGGTGGGAGTAGAGTGTGATGTGCATTGGCACACACATGTGGAGGGAGCCTCAGTAGAGTGTGATGTACATTGGCACACACATGTGGTGGGAGCCTCAGTAGAGTGTGATGCACATTGGCACACACATGTGGTGGGAGCCTCAGTAGAGTGTGATGTACATTGGCACACACATGTGGAGGGAGCCTCAGTAGAGTGTGATGTACATTGGCACATACATGTGGTGGGAGCCTCAGTAGAGTGTGATGTACATTGGCACACACATGTGGTTGGAGCCTCAGTAGAGTGTGATGACATTGGCACACACATGTGGAGGGAGCCTCAGTAGAGTGTGATGTACATTGGCACACACATGTGATGGGAGCCTCTGTGATGACATTGGCACACACATGTGGTGGGAGCCTCAGTAGAGTGATGACATTGGCACACACATGTGGAGGGAGCCTCAGTAGAGTGTGATGTACATTGGCACACACATGTGGTGGGAGCCTCACTAGAGTGTGATGACATTGGCACACACATGTGGTGGGAGCCTCAGTAGAGTGTGATGTACATTGGCACACACATGTGGTGGGAGCCTCAGTAGAGTGTGATGTACATTGGCACACACATGTGGAGGGAGCCTCAGTAGAGTGTGATGTACATTGGCACACACATGTGGTGGGAGCCTAAGTAGAGTGTGATGACATTGGCACACACATGTGGTGGGAGCCTCAGTAGAGTGTGATGTACATTGGCACACACATGTGGTGGGAGCCTCAGTAGAGTGTGATGACATTGGCACATACATGTGGTGGGAGCCTCAGTAGAGTGTGATGTACATTGGCACACACATGTGGTGGGAGCCTCAGTAGAGTGTGATGTACATTGGCACACACATGTGGTGGGAGCCTCAGTAGAGTGTGATGTACATTGGCACACACATGTGGTGGGAGCCTCAGTAGAGTGTGATGTACATTGGCACACACATGTGATGGGAGCCTCAGTAGAGTGTGATGTACATTGGCACACACATGTGGTGGGAGCCTCAGTAGAGTGTGATGTACATTGGCACACACATGTGGTGGGAGTAGAGTGTGATGTACATTGGCACACACATGTGGAGGGAGCCTCAGTAGAGTGTGATATACATTGGCACACACATGTGGTGGGAGCCTCAGTAGAGTGTGATGTACATTGGCACACACATGTGGTGGGAGCCTCAGTAGAGTTTGATGTACATTGGCACACACATGTGGTGGGAGTAGAGTGTGATGTGCATTGGCACACACATGTGGAGGGAGCCTCAGTAGAGTGTGATGTACATTGGCACACCCATGTGGTGGGAGCCTCAGTAGAGTGTGATGTACATTGGCACACACATGTGGTGGGTGCCTCAGTAGAGTGTGATGCACATTGGCACACACATGTGGTGGGAGCCTCAGTAGAGTGTGATGTACATTGGCACACACATGTGGAGGGAGCCTCAGTAGAGTGTGATGTACATTGGCACACACATGTGGTGGGAGCCTCAGTAGAGTGTGATGTACATTGGCACACACATGTGGTGGGAGCCTCAGTAGAGTGTGATGACATTGGCACACACATGTGGAGGGAGCCTCAGTAGAGTGTGATGTACATTGGCACACACATGTGGTGGGAGCCTCTGTGATGACATTGGCACACACATGTGGTGGGAGCCTCAGTAGAGTGTGATGACATTGGCACACACATGTGGAGGGAGCCTCAGCCTCAGTAGAGTGTGATGTACATTGGCACACACATGTGGTGGGAGCCTCAGTAGAGTGTGATGTACATTGGCACACACATGTGGTGAGAGCCTCAGTAGAGTGTGATGTACATTGGCACACACATGTGGAGGGAGCCTCAGTAGAGTGTGATGTACATTGGCACACACATGTGGTGGGAGCCTAAGTAGAGTGTGATGACATTGGCACACACATGTGGTGGAAGCCTCAGTAGAGTGTGATGTAATTGGCACACACATGTGGTGGGAGCCTCAGTAGAGTGTGATGTACATTGGCACACACATGTGGTGGGAGTCTCAGTAGAGTATGATATACATTGGCGCACACATGTGGTGGGAGCCTCAGTAGAGTGTGATGTACATTGGCACACACATGTGGTGGGAGCCTCAGTAGAGTGTGATGTACATTGGCACACACATGTGGTGGGAGCCTCAGTAGAGTGTGATGTACATTGGCACACACATGTGGTGGGAGCCTCAGTAGAGTGTGATGTACATTGGCACACACATGTGGTGGGAGCCTCAGTAGAGTATGATGCACATTGGCACACACATGTGGTGCGAGCCTCAGTAGAGTATGATGCACATTGGCACACACATGTGGTGCGAGCCTCAGTAGAGTGTGATGTACATTGGCACACACATGTGGTGGGAGCCTCAGTAGAGTGTGATGTACATTGGCACACACATGTGGTGGGAGCCTCAGTAGAGTGTGATGACATTGGCACACACATGTGGAGGGAGCCTCAGTAGAGTGTGATGCACATTGGCACACACATGTGGTGGGAGTAGAGTGTGATGTACATTGGCACACACATGTGGTGGGAGCCTCAGTAGAGTGTGATGTACATTGGCACACACATGTGGAGGGAGCCTCAGTAGAGTGTGATGCACATTGGCACACACATGTGGTGGGAGCCTCAGTAGAGTGTGATGTACATTGGCACACACATGTGGAGGGAGCCTCAGTAGAGTGTGATGCACATTGGCACACACATGTGGTGGGAGCCTCAGTAGAGTGTGATGTACATTGACACACACATGTGGTGTGAGCCTCAGTAGAGTGTGATGTACATTGGCACACACATGTGGTGGGAGCCTCAGTAGAGTGTGATGCACATTGGCACACACATGTGGTGCGAGCCTCAGTAGAGTGTGATGTACATTGGCACACACATGTGGTGGGAGCCTCAGTAGAGTGTGATGTACATTGGCACACACATGTGGTGGGAGCCTCAGTAGAGTGTGATGCACATTGGCACACACATGTGGTGCGAGCCTCAGTAGAGTGTGATGTACATTGGCACACACATGTGGTGGGAGCCTCAGTAGAGTGTGATGTACATTGGCACACACATGTGGTGGGAGCCTCAGTAGAATGTGATGTACATTGGCACACACATGTGGTGGGAGCCTCAGTAGAGTGTGATTACATTGGCACATACATGTGGTGGGAGCCTCAGTAGAGTGTGATGTACATTGGCACACACATGTGGTGGGAGCCTCTGTGATGACATTGGCACACACATGTGGTGGGAGCCTCAGTAGAGTGTGATGACATTGGCACACACATGTGGAGGGAGCCTCAGTAGAGTGTGATGTACATTGGCACACACATGTTGTGGGAGCCTCAGTAGAGTGTGATGCACATTGGCACACACATGTGGTGGGAGCCTCAGTAGAGTGTGATGTACATTGGCACACACATGTGGAGGGAGCCTCAGTAGAGTGTGATGTACATTGACACATACATGTGGTGGGAGCCTCAGTAGAGTGTGATGTACATTGGCACACACATGTGGTTGGAGCCTCAGTAGAGTGTGATGACATTGGCACACACATGTGGAGGGAGCCTCAGTAGAGTGTGATGTACATTGGCACACACATGTGATGGGAGCCTCTGTGATGACATTGGCACACACATGTGGTGGGAGCCTCAGTAGAGTGATGACATTGGCACACACATGTGGAGGGAGCCTCAGTAGAGTGTGATGTACATTGGCACACACATGTGGTGGGAGCCTCACTAGAGTGTGATGACATTGGCACACACATGTGGTGGGAGCCTCAGTAGAGTGTGATGTACATTGGCACACACATGTGGTGGGAGCCTCAGTAGAGTGTGATGTACATTGGCACACACATGTGGAGGGAGCCTCAGTAGAGTGTGATGTACATTGGCACACACATGTGGTGGGAGCCTAAGTAGAGTGTGATGACATTGGCACACACATGTGGTGGGAGCCTCAGTAGAGTGTGATGTACATTGGCACACACATGTGGTGGGAGCCTCAGTAGAGTGTGATGACATTGGCACATACATGTGGTGGGAGCCTCAGTAGAGTGTGATGTACATTGGCACACACATGTGGTGGGAGCCTCAGTAGAGTGTGATGTACATTGGCACACACATGTGGTGGGAGCCTCAGTAGAGTGTGATGTACATTGGCACACACATGTGATGGGAGCCTCAGTAGAGTGTGATGTACATTGGCACACACATGTGGTGGGAGCCTCAGTAGAGTGTGATGTACATTGGCACACACATGTGGTGGGAGTAGAGTGTGATGTACATTGGCACACACATGTGGAGGGAGCCTCAGTAGAGTGTGATATACATTGGCACACACATGTGGTGGGAGCCTCAGTAGAGTGTGATGTACATTGGCACACACATGTGGTGGGAGCCTCAGTAGAGTTTGATGTACATTGGCACACACATGTGGTGGGAGTAGAGTGTGATGTGCATTGGCACACACATGTGGAGGGAGCCTCAGTAGAGTGTGATGTACATTGGCACACCCATGTGGTGGGAGCCTCAGTAGAGTGTGATGTACATTGGCACACACATGTGGTGGGTGCCTCAGTAGAGTGTGATGCACATTGGCACACACATGTGGTGGGAGCCTCAGTAGAGTGTGATGTACATTGGCACACACATGTGGAGGGAGCCTCAGTAGAGTGTGATGTACATTGGCACACACATGTGGTGGGAGCCTCAGTAGAGTGTGATGTACATTGGCACACACATGTGGTGGGAGCCTCAGTAGAGTGTGATGACATTGGCACACACATGTGGAGGGAGCCTCAGTAGAGTGTGATGTACATTGGCACACACATGTGGTGGGAGCCTCTGTGATGACATTGGCACACACATGTGGTGGGAGCCTCAGTAGAGTGTGATGACATTGGCACACACATGTGGAGGGAGCCTCAGCCTCAGTAGAGTGTGATGTACATTGGCACACACATGTGGTGGGAGCCTCAGTAGAGTGTGATGTACATTGGCACACACATGTGGTGAGAGCCTCAGTAGAGTGTGATGTACATTGGCACACACATGTGGAGGGAGCCTCAGTAGAGTGTGATGTACATTGGCACACACATGTGGTGGGAGCCTAAGTAGAGTGTGATGACATTGGCACACACATGTGGTGGAAGCCTCAGTAGAGTGTGATGTACATTGGCACACACATGTGGTGGGAGCCTCAGTAGAGTGTGATGTACATTGGCACACACATGTGGTGGGAGTCTCAGTAGAGTATGATATACATTGGCGCACACATGTGGTGGGAGCCTCAGTAGAGTGTGATGTACATTGGCACACACATGTGGTGGGAGCCTCAGTAGAGTGTGATGTACATTGGCACACACATGTGGTGGGAGCCTCAGTAGAGTGTGATGTACATTGGCACACACATGTGGTGGGAGCCTCAGTAGAGTGTGATGTACATTGGCACACACATGTGGTGGGAGCCTCAGTAGAGTATGATGCACATTGGCACACACATGTGGTGCGAGCCTCAGTAGAGTATGATGCACATTGGCACACACATGTGGTGGGAGCCTCAGTAGAGTGTGATTACATTGGCACACACATGTGGTGTGAGCCTCAGTAGAGTGTGATGTACATTGGCACACACATGTGGTGGGAGCCTCAGTAGAGTGTGATGACATTGGCACACACATGTGGAGGGAGCCTCAGTAGAGTGTGATGCACATTGGCACACACATGTGGTGGGAGCCTCAGTAGAGTGTGATGTACATTGGCACACACATGTGGTGGGAGCCTCAGTAGAGTGTGATGTACATTGGCACATACATGTGGTGGGAGCCTCAGTAGAGTGTGATGTACATTGGCACACACATGTGGTGGGAGCCTCAGTAGAGTATGATGCACATTGGCACACACATGTGGAGGGAGCCTCAGTAGAGTGTGATGTACATTGGCACACACATGTGGTGGGAGCCTCAGTAGAGTGTGATGTGCATTGGCACACACATGTGGTGTGAGCCTCAGTAGAGTGTGATGACATTGGCACACACATGTGGAGGGAGCCTCAGTAGAGTGTGATGTACATTGGCACACACATGTGGTGGGAGCCTCAGTAGAGTGTGATGACATTGGCACACACATGTGGAAGGAGCCTCAGTAGAGTGTGATGTACATTGGCACACACATGTGGTGGGAGCCTCAGTAGAGTGTGATGACATTGGCACACACATGTGGAGGGAGCCTCAGTAGAGTGTGATGCACATTGGCACACACATGTGGTGGGAGTAGAGTGTGATGTACATTGGCACACACATGTGGTTGGAGCCTCAGTAGAGTGTGATGTACATTGGCACACACATGTGGTGGGAGCCTCAGTAGAGTGTGATGTACATTGGCACACACATGTGGTGGGAGCCTCAGTAGAGTGGGATGTACATTGGCACACACATGTGGAGGGAGCCTCAGTAGAGTGTGATGTACATTGGCACACACATGCGGTGGGAGCTTCAGTAGAGTGTGACATTGGCACACACATGTGGTGGGAGCCTCAGTAGAGTGTGATGTACATTGGCACACACATGTGGTGGGAGCCTCAGTAGAGTGTGATGTACATTGGCACACACATGTGGTGGGAGCCTCAGTAGAGTGTGATGTATATTGGCACACACATGTGGTGGGTGTAGAGTATGATATGTTCTGTTACCCCCAGATAGCTGGTGGTTTGCATTATAATGGTTTTCATGCCAATGGTCCTAAAAGTTGTGCTGGTAGTGAGAAGAAAGAAAGCAGGGAAGTGGATAGCAGAGGGCAAGATCAACGACTCAGTTTATCTTCTCCACCCTAGAATTACATCACACTCCACTGAGGCTCCCACCACATGTGCGTGCTAATGTATAGTTTGGACACCTCCATATAGTGCACACCTCAAAAATCTCTCGCTCCCTCTCCACCCCCATATATTCATGATGAATGGCTTCTAGGCATCTTTGCCAAATTGGCTTGAATTCTACTGGGTTCCTCCAAACAGAATGCCTCATGAAAATAGAGTTTTTAATTGGCTCGAGTTGCTTTGTAGGGAGGCATCAGAAAAAATCCTCGTTCCCGTGGGGGACATCTCTTCAAGATCTAGCAGACTCTAGTGACACCAAGTTATATTATAACAAGCATAATACAAATAGTGTGTTATTGTCGGGGGGAAACTTACCTTTTTCAGAGATGGTTTCCCTCAGTTCTTTCTCTTAAACTGATGTTGAGAGACTCAGCTAAAGAGTCCACGAGAACAACTCTAGCAGCACGGTCTAAAAAGAACAGTCCTACCATAGGAGTAGTTCGAGGCTCGCTGTTTTTGCTTCTGTTCACGAGGAGGTCCTACATATGCTATAAGATTTAGTAAAAAGTACCTTATGCTTGAGGAAAATGAAAGTTCAAGAATGCTCTGTACATTTCTTCAACATTGGTTGGGCCCACAGTAATGCTTTGCACAACCATTGGGTTGCTATGCAACACCAAAATTATCTTATAAAAACTGGAACCTTTTCATTGACTTGTACCATTTGCAGTTCAAAAGTTGGTCACTCTGTCTACATTGAGTAGTGTACACACACACACACACACACACACACACACACACACACACACATACACACACACACAGAGAGAGAGAGGGAGAGACACACTCACACACACCACCACTACCACCATATCCAGCGGCTATTTGCACTGAATCACCTGCAGGTGCCACGCCCACTACTCTACCTGAAATGGACACACGTACTATGCTTTCTGTAGGACCCACTACCCTACCTGAGCATGCCAGACCATCTGTGGAGGACACACCTTCTACTCCACTCGTGCCAGCTGCAGCCATTACTGAATGTGTAGGGGGCACACTGACTGATCTACCTCTTCCTAGCACAGCAAATTTATCTTTTCCTGCATGGCAACTTGCCCTTCCCCACAAGCCATTGCCTGAAAGAAAACTGAGGAGAGATTCTGATAAAATGAATCACAAGTATTGTAAAATTCTTTGTCAACTTCAAAAGTTTCTCCTGGAGGATAGTACGAAACTTGATCGTGTGGATTGGGTGGAAAAAAATTTGTGCAAGTTCTCTACCATATTTGAAAAGATCGAAACAATTATCAGCAATGAGGATACCGGGTGCAGGGTGAAGAAGTTTATGGCATTCATCAGCAGCTACTGCTCATTCTTCAATTTTAAACTGCTGAAGTTGACGTGTGATTGTCTCGATTACGAGGAAGGAATGTGCTCCCTCAAAGAGTATGAGAAGGATTTTGCTAAGTACGTACGATATCGCTTGGTCTACTGCCCATCAGGGCTTGGAATCCAAGGTCATGAGCATACTCGGGTTTGTGTAAAACTTGATGATGCTTACAAGGAGTGCAGAATTCATCATCTCGAGACCTTACAAGAAGATATATGTGAGATTTTGGAAGTGGATGTGTACGTATTCCCATTGGATGGAGTTGAGGAGGGCTGTGTGTGCGTTACATTTCACCTATCGGTTTATTTAAAGGAAAGAGTATTCCCGTTGTCATGGGAACAAATCGATGCTATTCAACAGCTGAGATACAATGGGGCTCGAGTGTTAGAGTTAGTAGCTGGTGCTGACACCTATGTTATCCACCATGAACAAGGTATGACTTTAACTATAGTTCTTTAGATGTTTGCATGCACAATTCTCTCTGAGATAGCTGTGGTAGCTATATAGGATCCCTGGTGGCCACTGCCACAGGTCTCGATTGGAGAAATAGTGACCTGTCACTAGTTCACCACTCACATAGGGGCCTGTGGCTAGCCACAATTGTCCAAGCCAGTAGTGAGTGACTCCAAGCAATGTCTATAAGGTTCAGCAAACCTAATCGGCCTTGGATGAAGGACAAATACTCAAGAACAAAGATGTTTTATTTTAAAAACTAACACTACCTTATTTCCTCAAATGAAATTCGTACCCCCATAGTGTTTGACCTCCATTACGAGTACGAGGTCTGAACAAAATTATTTTCTCCCTTTGATTGTATTTGCAACGTTGGTTTGTCTTGCGCATGCTCAGATAAGTTTTAATTCCAAGCTGAAAGTTCAGAATATTAGGAGAGTGGCGGGGAAGATGGAGAAATTCACTACCTAAAGCAGAGAGCAGTGGCAGCTGAAGGCACGTCACAAATTGCTGAGCTTACTTCCAAGCTAGAATGTCAAGAATGTCAGGATTCTAGCGACTCTTTCACAGACTTCGACGACAAAGAACTGGAAACGTCTGATATACTAGTTAATGACTGAGGACTAGCAAACTTTATTTCCAACTTTGTCCGGGCCCTGGCTGCTATTATTTCTCACTATATTCAATTTCTTTGTGTTAGCATTTGTTACTTTAAGCTCAACAATGACTGGGAGGAGTCATTGCGCGAGGATAAACGAGCTTGCGTTTGCCAGGTGGCCACTAACCAAGGTTTGGGAATAGCTGTGTATATACCCTCGAATTGTATTCACCTTCATTTAGTGTGCACCGCATTGGGAAACCTTAAATGATTGACTGGTATCAACAATAGTGTATCCATGTAGACCACAAGCAGTTTGATGACCCCTTACCATATATGTCATAGACGCCAATTATTATAAGCAAGCCTCTTACTGTGATCAGGGAGAGGGGGGTACTAGAGACCTCGGCTCTGTGGTCACTACAGTCGTCGCCAACCCTCCCACTTGGTGACTAACCCCTGATGCACATTACCTGGGGTCACGCACCTAACCCTGGTGCATGTGTTTGCTTGAGTGCAGTGTGCTAGTGATACTAAATGTGTGTGCATGGTTTGACCAGGTTCCAGCAGTCAGCCTCAGACTGAAGACAAGAAAGCAGTGGATTTCTCTTCTGATTCTGGCAATGAGATATCAGATCATGAGGTGAGTGTGCTGATGCAATATATACTGCATGAGTGTGTGTGTGTGTGTGCATGCTCAGCTTGTGGTATGAGTGATTGTGACTTTGTGATCTTGTGTATTGTCAATGTGTGTGTGTGCATGTGGTTTGTGGTTGCCCTATATGTGAGTGGATGGCTTGTGCAGTGAGTTGGTCTTGAGGAAGGTTCCTGTTGGGCTAAGGAGGATACATGACCAACTTTGTCAGACTTACTTGCAGTGTAATGTGTAGACACCTGCTTGTCTCTAAGGCTGGCCCTTACAGTAAAACCACAAGGTTATTATGACTGTCTGTGTTACATACCTGCAGTGATTTATAAAGTGATTGTTCTCTACAGTCTGACTATTCTAGTGAGCAAGAACAGGTCTCAGATATCTGCGAAATAGTTTGTCAGCCGACTGAAAGTGTGACTCACAGCAAGGCACGCGAAGGAGACCTTCCAGGAATAATGGCTGTCATGAAGAATGAAGGATACAACCCTCTGGTGATTAGTAAACAGCACATAATCATTACCATGATAGCCATGCATGTGAGCATCACATGCAAGCCATGCATGTGTGCATCACATATTAGCTGTGCATGCATGTGGTGTGATTTCTGGTAAATATAGCGTAAATACTGGCACTTATTGCATAGTCAGCAATATAGTAGGCTCTTAAATTATGGCCCACGTGCAGAGGTAATGAATCTCCTATAGGCGTGAATCTTTCTATCTGCGTACCTTGCTGGCTGTCGAAGATGGTGAACGACTGAACTCTTGCAGAGCAGGGGCTGGGGAGCTTCATATCTACTACAAGTCAATCTCACTCCGCATAACACTGACTCTTGGGCAGGAGGAGGTGTAGTCTTAACAAGTGAAGGCTGGAACCAACAGCAAGTGTAGATATGGCCTGCCAATGATGTGGTACTACAGCACTTAACAAGTGAAGGCTGGAACCAACAGCAAGTGTAGATATGGCCAGCCAATGTTTGCAATATGCACTTATTTCTATTGAAATATTTTGTTTCATATATGACACTTACATTACATCTTTAAAGATTATTTCTCCTATTAATGTGTGCATTTCTTCAATAAACAGCCACTTCCAGAACCTTCCCCTGGAGCCAGTGCTGAGCCTCAACCAAAAAGACAGTCTGCCTCTCCTAGACCCAGTACAGAGGATGTTTCCACAGAAGGTAAAGTTAAGAATGTTCCCAACCGACTGGTCATTACAGTGTGAGTGCTTGCTGGAGTACACTTACTGCCCCCTTTAGTCATTACAGTGATACTGTCCTCACTTATAGATAGGTTCACACAGAATGATTGAGACTGTCCTCCCCCATAGATAGTTCACACAGAAGAAGCCTAGTGAGACTGTCTTCTTCCATATAAGGAGCTATACTCTGACCAGAGCTTTAGCCAGAGCTTAGAAACACACAAGGCTGGGAGCTTCCAGGGTGTGTGCTCACCTGGAAATTATTTTTTCCCTAGCACTAGGTATGCATTCTGTGGGTAGTTAAGTGTGAGCAGAGAACTGTCATCAGTGCATCATTTCAGAGTGAGTCATTCATTCAATAGGAATATGAAGGGAGAAAAATAATTGTTTCATTTGCCTCACGCTGGCTACAGTGCTGCCCCTTCTAGTTTAGCAAACCTCCACCTCCTCCCCACCCCATCAATTACCCCCTCCTCCCTCTGCTGGCCCCTCTTGGCAAGACAATGTTGGCACATAATATTTAACTGAGACTCCACCCTCTTACATGTACAATATATATGTGTGTGTGTGTGTGCAGAGTTGAAGAAATCTGAGGAGAACACAGGCAAAGACAACATAGGTAAGGGAGACGAGGAAAGTGTCCTCAAGGGAGGGAGGGAGGTGTGTAGTTGAGACTCCACCCACATACTTGTAGCTCAATATGTACCATATTTGCTGGGATATAAGTCTCACCTGGGTTTAGGTCACACCCACAAATCTACTTAGCACTGTATTACATAGTTGGTGTTCCAGCATAGAAGTTGTTCTTACCAGCAAAAGAAATAGCCAGTTGGCAGCTTGAAACTACTAGTGGTGAAGCTAATGCACTTCTCAGAGCTGAGGCCAACTGAAATTCCCTCTGTTGTGAGGAGGTCACTGATAGCTACTAGCTGTACGTGGAGGAACAGTGACCTGACACTAGTTCACCACTGACGTAGACACAATTGTCCAAGCCAGTAGTGAGTGACTCCATGCAGTGTCTATGAGGTTCAGCCAACCTGATGGGTCATGAGATACCGACAGACAGAGACTCAGAACAAAGATATTTATTTTAAAATCAGACAAGAATATTGTAGCATACACATGTACATGAAGACCATAATGAGATGACCCTTTACCACATACCTCAATGAGCAAGTCTCTCTCTAGTCACAGAGAGAATAGCCCTACAGTCATTGCATACTCCAATGATATATTTAAGCAAGTCTCTCTCTGGTCAGGGAGGGAATGGCACTAGAGACTTTGGCTCCATCACTACAGGGCAAGGTCACCGTGATGCGTGTTACGTTTTTTCGACTTTTTTCGACTTTACTTGCCTACTATTTTACTATGCTTCAATATATGAGCACCACTCAAATTCCCTAGTGAATATCAGACATAGCTAAACTTTTTAATCAATTTTCATAAAAAGTTTCCCTGTAAGTTAGGAGATAGAGCTTGGTAAGTGATCGTGATGCGCGTTACAAAATTGTGACACAAAATTTCTTTACTCGATTTGTACACAAGTTTCTAGAAAAACGGCTCCTTCAATTTAGTTAATTCATATATATCTTCAGTAGAACTATGTTGACTAAACATCCTCCAAATGTGATATTTCAAACTTGACCGATGTGCGTAGGGGGCCCATCGGGGTACGACTGTGTCACGTGATCCGCGTTACATGATGCGCGTTACAAAAAAAATCAGGACAAACTGACACAAATATTGCTATGTATTTAATCTACATCCCAAAAAGTACCTGACTGGGAGGGTGAGGATATGATGCATCAAGGCGGAAGGGGGGGGGGGCATGATGCATCCGAGTGAGTGGTCTCCCGGAGGTTAGTTGTACATATATGCATTCATGTGTATTCATCCAATCATGTCTATGTATTACTATTAGACAGAGATAAGTATACAGGAAAATACATGAAACACAATAAATTATTTTTCTTCCATTCCCCATCACTAAATTCATATCATTTTTATTCAATCCAAAGAATCGGGGAGGAGTGGCAGATTGGTGCTGGGGCTTGAATCCGTGCCAGCACGTCCTCACGTGCGACAGGAGCCGATCTGGCTTCATCGGCCAGTTGTATCTGCCAAGTCCGGCATTTTTCATAAAAGTTATGTCCACATGTGTTGGCGTGCTGCCCTCCACAACACCAAGATATGCTTGTCCATCATACACTAATGCCAGGAAGTCATTCTTGCTGAAAGTAGCAGTGATGAAGTTTTCCTCCACTTCCATATCCTGCTTCTCCTGCACTTCCATATCTGGTTCAACCTCCTGAGCTACCTCAAAGTATCTACTGAGACAAGCATGTTGTACTTTCCCACCAACCTTTCTGACAATGCATATTACGGATGCCATTTACCGCAGGTGAGGCTGCCCAGAATGCATCATCTAGCCCCATCTGATGATTTCGCTCCACTATCTCATCGTTGATGACATCAGTAACCATCACTGATGGCATTAAGGCTGCTGCAGCTGCGAATGAGGCAGAATCGTGGACAAGTGACTGGCGAGACTTGATCCTATTCCACACATATCGCTTCGTACTGCCTCCGGTAGGGCCTTTCCCATGGCTGGTGGCAAAGTAGTTCCAAGTGAGGCTGAGGGAATGTCTCTCCTCCAGCATAGGTAGAGCATCAACAATGTATCGACTCTTGAATTGGGCCGAGGTCCCATCTGACCAGATGTTGATGTCAGTAACCTGCAGGGAATAGTGAGTGGGGCGGGGCCTTGAAATGATGTGATAATAACCAAAAAAATTCTCAATATAGAAAGTTGATTGAAATCCCCACGCAAAAGTATCAACATATGTGGCATAGCTATATTTTAGGAAGGATTTTAGATTTTGTACATTTTAGATATATTTACTCAAAAACAAGCCTCAAAATTATGTTCTCCTTCAGAGCAATGGTTCTGGGTAGTAAATGGAGATATCTGCCTAAACTCCACATTTTCTTAAGCAGTGGAGTCTAATTTCATATACATAAACTTTTATGGCAATACCATTGAGTTTTTTTCTCCATCTCAAATGTCATGATTTCGTGACCTTGCCCTACAGTCATTGCAAACCCACACACTTGGTGGGTACACCCTGGCGTACATTGCCTGGGGCAACGCATATTAACCTTGGTGCATGTGTAAGAAGTGAATTGCTTGAGTGTAGTGTGCTAGTGACACCTCAATGTGTGTGCATCACTTGACCAGGTTCCAGCAGTGAGCCTTGGATTGAAGACAAGCAAGCACTAGTCTCCTCTGCTACTTCTGCCACTCCGACATCAGATCATGAAGTGAGTGTGTTGAATATTGCTTGATGATTACTGTGTGTGTTTGTGTGTGTGTGTGTGTGTGTTTGTGTTCAAGTATTTGTGGTTGCCCTATAAGTAGATGGTTGATGTGTGCAGTGAGTTGTTGATTATATGTTGATTAGGAACATTCTTGTTGGCCTAAGGAAGTATTGTAAGATGCGCCACCAACTATGTCAGACTCACTGTGTAGCATGAGTATACCTGCTTGTCTCTAAGGCTAGGTATTTAGAGTAAGATCACAAGGTTATGAGTGTCTGTGTTGCTTGCAGTCATCTGTAAACAATTACCACATCACATGATAGCCATGCATGTGTGCATCACATGATAGTCATGCACGCAGGGGCGTACCCAGCATAGAGCACTCGGAGCATGCGCCCCCCCCCCCCTAGAGTACAGAATGCACACACACAAAAAAAAAGGAAAAAGGAAAAAGAAGAAAAAAGGTGTGGCCAAGAGTAATCCACATGCGCGCATGCAGTAACTAGAGAGCCACCTTAGGTTCGGAACGATGTCTAAAAATTTTATTCTGGGACTTGCTCTTCTGCCACAGAACATGGCAATGTGGCTGGATGATGCTGCTGTGACTAACCTGGCCGCCCACTTCGCTGACGATCTGCCAGACCCTTCGACTTTCTCAATAGAAGTGGAGCGTTGGAGGCTTCTGTGGGATGTTGAGGAGGATAAGCCGAGCAGCATAGGGAGTACTCTCAAGTCTAGCAAGCTCCAGGTTAGGAAGGCATGCTATCCAAACATTATTAGAATCCTAAAGTTGCTGCTGCTCCTTCCAGTTACCTCAGCTTCTGTGGAGCATGCAAATTCGGCACTTAAATTTGTCAAGTCGGCCAGGAGAAATGCAATGACAGAGAACCGACTTAATGCCCTTCTTCTGCTCTTCTGTCATAGAGACATTTCTGACAGCATAAACCTTGATAACGTCATAGACCGATTTGCAAAACTTAAGCCACGGAGAATGCTGCTACTCAATCCTCTCAACTAGTCCCATTAATCATTTATTTTTGTGATATGATGTACTTTATATAATGTAAATACCGGTGATTTGATCGGTTAGCTATATGGACATATTTCTAAGATATATTTTTTAATTGGTGCCAGCCATTCTGATCACAAATTGGTTTTCCGCATGCAGCAATACACTTCATTGAGCTATATACCCTATTCTATTTGGTTTTGACTACAAAGGCCTTGGAGAGAGCACCCCCTCTCTCTAAATCCTGTGTACGCCCCTGGCATGTGTGCATCAAATGATAGCTGTGCATGTGAGCATCACATGAATACCATGCATGTGTGCATCACATGATAGCCGTTCTTGTGTGCATCACATGATATATGTACATGTGAGCATCACATGATATTCGTACATGTGAGCATCACAATGATTGTCATGCATGTGTGCATCACATGATAGCCATGTATGTGTGCATCACATGATAGCCGTACATGTGAGCATCACATGATAGCCGTGCATGTGAGCATCACATGATAGTCATGCATGTGAGTATCACATGATAGTCATGCATGCATGTGGTGTGATTTCTGGTAAATATAGCGTAAATCCTGGCACTTATTGCACAGTCAGCAATAAAGTAGGCTCTTAACCCACATGCAGAGGTAATGAATCTCCTATAGGCGTGAATCTTTGTATCTACATAGCTTGCTGGCTGTCGAAGATGGTGAACGACTGAACTCTTGCAGAGCAAAGCCTGGAGAGCATCATATCTACTACAAGTCAATCTCACTCCTAGAAGTTGGCATAACACTGACTCTTGGGCAGGAGGAGGTGTAGTCTTAACAAGTGAAGGCTGGCACCAACAGCAAGTGTAGATATGGCCAGCCAATGATGTGGTACTACAGCACTTAACTAGTGAAGGCTGGAACCAACAGCAAGTGTAGATATGGCCAGCCAATGATGTGGTACTACAGCACTTGCATTTTTGGGGGAGACTACAGCACATGTTTTTCTCCCTTTCTTCTTCTTGTGGTTACCACTTTATAACACCATAGAATCCGTAAACTTCATGGTTTAGACTTGATATATAGCTCAAAAGATAGATCTATCTTTGTGCTCTCTGTTGATACTAAAATATTGTTTCGTAACTAAGTATAACTATAGCCAAATTACTGGAGCTACAAGTGGAGGGAACCTAAAAAATCTGAACGACTGATTTTGTGGCATAAATATCTCCAGATTACAAAGTGCTAACGAGTTCAAATTAGCACCAGTGGCTAGAGGAAGCCCTACTCTATGCAATGAGTGTTTTCACTAGACGCTAAAATGTAAGTACAGTATACCCTCGCATATCTGAACCTTGATTCCGAACGCTCGGTAAAATTTTATTTATAACTGGTAATGGTCGTCACTCTGCCAAATCGTTTACGTGAGTTGCACGTCCTAACTAGTTCGGTTTCTTGGGCCAGCGAGTAATTTTGTCGATCAAGTCAAAGATAGCCATTCTAAGCAAGATATCAAATGGAGCCAGTCTAGCCGGACTAGCGGAAGAGTAAGGCGTAAGGAAGTTGACAATAACGGAGATAAAAAAGAACGAAGACAAACTTCGAGAGTTCGCAGGCAACCTTGACTGTCGGGGGATAAGTTCAGCTCGCAAAGTCATGCGCCTTGCTAAAGACGAACAACTAGAATGTCTGTGGTTTGTTCAGAAAAGGGGGCAAGACACTCCAGTCAGTGTCAGTGGACCATTGCTCAGAGAAAATACAACATTATGAATATAAATAATACCAAAAAATATGTAGCATATATAGCTCAAAAGATAGCTCTCTCTTTGTGCTCTCTGTTGATACTAAAATATTTTTCGTAAGTATACTGAGGACCTAAATCCTTCTAGTACCAGGAAGTGAGCTTCTTATTATCCCAAGACCTGCAGATTAAAAGGATATTGACCAACGTGATTCAGCATTTTAATTACATTCATGAATTAAATTTTTTTTTTGCATATCCAAACTTTATGCTTATCCGAACTACCTTGGGTCCCAACGAGTTCAGATAAGAGAGGGTCTACTGTACGTGGTCAAGCGGCGTGGGTGGAAAATTAATTTCGTTAATAATCCTTAAAACTCATTTTCCAACCATGCGCTTGACCACATACTTTCGTTTTAATGCCTAATGAAAACACTCATTGAATAGAGAGAGTAGAGTTTCCTCTAGCCACTGGTGCTAATTCAAATCTTTAGCACATTGCAATCTGGAGATATTTATGCAGCAAAATCAGGCATTCAGGTTTTGAAGTTCCCTCCACTTTAGGTCCAGTAAGTTGGCTATAGTTATACTTATGAACAATATTCAAAAGATAGCATACAGAGAGACGTATCTTTTGAGCTATATATCAAGTCCATACCATGAAGTTTACAGAATCAACAGAGCTCTAAAGTGGTAATCACAAGTAAATTTTTTAATTTTTTTTTAATGGTGCTGTACCCCCACAAGGCTGGAACCAACAGCAAGTGTAGATATGGCCAGCCAATGATGTGGTATTACAGCACTTAACAAATGAAGGCTGGAACCAACAGCAAGTGTAGGTATGGGCAGGCCAATGTTTGCTTATTTCTATGGAAATATTTTGTTTCATATTTGACACTTACAGTACGCATTCCAAGTTTGGAAAACGAAATGTTTGAGTTAGCACTGAAATAACTTGACAAAATATGTTCTTTTACAAGTTTTAGCAATTCCTTGATCTGTTTTTTTTATTACTTCCGTGACTCTTGGGTTTTTCTGTGCCTATATCTACATGTAAGAAAGAAAAATATGATGAAAATTCTTATGTCTTTAAAGATTATTTCTCCTATTAATGTGTGCATTTCTTAAATAAATAGCCACTTCCAGAACCTTCCCCTGGAGCCAGTGCTGAGCCTCAACCAGAAAGACAGTCTCCCTCTCCTAGACCCAGTACAGAGGATGTGTCCTCAGAAGGTAAAGTTGAGAATGTTCCAAACCGACTTGTCATTACAGTGTAAGTGCTTGCTGGTGCACACTTAACTGCTCCCTCTAGTCATTACAGTGATACTGTCCTCCCCATAAATAGGTCCACACAGAAGGAGCCTAGTGAGACTGTCCTCCCCCATAGATAGGTTCACACAGAAGGAGCCTAGTGAGACTGTCCTCCCCCATAGATAGTTCACACAGAAGGAGCCTAGTGAGACTGTCCTCCCACATAGATAGGTTCACACAGAAGGAGCCTAGTGAGACTGTCCTCCCACATAGATAGGTTCACACAGAAGGAGCCTAGTGAGACTGTTTTCTTCCATATAAAGAGCTATACTCTGACCAGGGCTGTACCAGAGCTTAGAAACACACAAGGCTAGGGACTTCCGGGTGCATGCACATCTGGAAATTATTTTTACCCTAGCTACATAGTCACTAGGTATGCATTCTGTGGGTAGTTAAGTGTGAGCAGAGAACTGTCATCAGTGCATCATTTCAGAGCGAGTCATTCATTCAATAGGAATATGATGGGAGAAAAATAATTGTTTCATTTGCCTCACGCTGGCTACATTGCTGCCCCTTCTAGTTTAGCAAACCTCCTCCCCACCCCATCAATTACCCCCTCCTCCCTCTGCTGGCCCCTCTTGGCAAGACAATGTTGGCACATAATATGTAACTGAGACTCCACCCACTTACATGTACAATATATATGTGTGTGTGTGTGTGTGTGCAGAGTTGAAGAAATCTGAGGAGAACACAGGCAAAGACAACATAGGTAAGGGAGACGAGGAAAGTGTCCTCAAGGGAGGGAGGGAGGTGTGTAGTTGAGACTCCACCCACATACTTGTAGCTCTATATGTACCATATTAGCTGGGATATAAGTCTCACCTGGGTACACCTACAAATCTACTTAGCACACTGTATTACATAGTTGGTGTTGCTGCATAGAAGTTGTTCTTACCAGGCAAATAAATAGCCAGTTGGCAGCTTGAAACTACTAGTGGTGAAGCTAATGCACTTCTCAGAGCTGAGGCCAACTGAAATTCCCTCTGTTGTGAGAGGTCACTGATAGCTACTACCTGTATTTGGAGGAACAGTGACCTGACACTAGCTCACCACTGGCATAGACACAATTGTCCAAGCCAGTAGTGAGTGACTCCATGCAGTGTCTATGAGGTTCAGCCAACCTGATGGGTCATGAGATATCGACAGACAGAGGCACAGAAAAATGATATTTTATTTTAAAATCAGACAAGAATATTGTAGCATACACATGTACATGAAGACCACAATGAGATGACCCTTTACCACATACCTCAATGAGCAAGTCTCTCTCTAGTCACAGAGAGAATGGCCCTACAGTCATTGCCTACTCCAATGATATATTTAAGCAAGTCTCTCTCTGGTGAGGGAGGGAATGGCACTAGAGACTTTGGCTCCATCACTACAGTCATTCCAACCCCACACACTTGGTGGCTACCCCATGGCAGACATTGCCTGGGGCAACGCATATTAACCTTGGTGCATGTGTAAGAAGTGAATTGCTTGAGTATAGTGTGCTAGTGACACCTCAATGTGTGTGCATCCCTTGACCAGGTTCCAGCAATGAGCCTCAGATTGAAGACGAGCAAGCACTAGTCTCCTCTGCTACTTCTGCCACTCCGACATCAGATCATGAAGTGAGTGTGTTGAATATTGCTTGATGATTACTGTGTGTGTGTGTGTGTGTGTGTGTGTGTTCAAGTATTTGTGGTTGCCCTATATGTAGTTGGTTGATGTGTGCAGTGAGTTGTTGATTATATGTTGATAAGGAATATTCTTGTTGGCCTAAGGAAGTAATGTAAGATAAGATGCGCCACCAACTATGTCAGACTAACTGTGTAGCATGAGTATACCTGCTTGTCTCTAAGGCTGGCCATTTAGAGTAAGATCACAAGGTTATGAGTGTCTGTGTTGCTTGCAGTCATCTGTAAACAATTACCACATCACATGATAGCCATGCATGCAGGGGCGTACCCAGCATAGAGCACTCGGAGCGCGCACCCACCCTCCCCTAGAGTACAGAATGCACACACACACAACAAAAAAAGGAAAAAGGAAAAAGAATTAAAAAAGGTGTGGCCAAGAGTAATCCATATGCGCGCATGCAGTAACTAGAGAGCCACCTTAGATTCGGTACGATGTCTTTTATTCTGGGACTTGCTCTTCTGCCACAGAACATGGCAATGTGGCTGGATGATGCTGCTGTGACTAACCTGGCCACCCACTTCGCTGACGATCTGCCAGACCCTTCGACTTTCTCAATAGAAGTGGAGAGGTGGAGGCTTCTGTGGGATGTTGAGGAGGATAAGCCGAGCAGCATAGGGAGTACTCTCAAGTCTAGCAAGCTCCAGGTTAGGAAGGCATGCTATCCAAACATTATTAGAATCCTAAAGTTGCTGCTACTCCTTCCAGTTACCTCAGCTTCTGTGGAGCGTGCAAATTCGGCACTTAAATTTGTCAAGTGGGCCAGCAGAAATGCAATGACAGAGAACCGACTTAATGCCCTTCTTCTGCTCTTCTGTCATAGAGACATTTCTGACAGCATAAACCTTGATAACGTCATAGACCGATTTGCAAAACTTAAGCCACGGAGAATGCTGCTACTCAATCCTCTCAACTAGTCCCATTAATCATTTATTTTTGTCATATGATGTACTTTATATAATGTAAATACCGGTGATTTGATCGGTTAGCTATATGGACATATTTCTAAGATATATTTTTTAATTGGTGCCAGCCATTCTGATCACAAATTGGTTTTCTGCATGCAGCAATACACTTCATTGAGCTATATACCCTATTTTGACTACAAAGGCCTTGGAGAGAGCACCCCCCCCCTCTCTAAATCCTGGGTACGCCCCTGCATCAAATGATAGCTGTGCATGTGTGCATCACATGATATCTGTACATGTGAGCATCACATGATAGCTGTGCATGTGAGAATCACATGATAGTCATGCATATGTGCATCACATGATAGCCGTGCATGTGAGAATCACATGATAGTCATGCATGTGTGCATCACATGATAGCTGTACATGTGAGCATCACATGATAAGCATGCATACTTGTGTGCATCAAGTGATAGCAGTGCATGTGAGCATCACATGATAGCCATGCATGTGTGCATCATATGATAGCCACGCATGTGTGCATCACATGATAGCCATACATGTGAGCATCATTGATAGCCATGCACATGTGCATCACATGATAGCTGTACATGTGAGCTTCACATGATAGTCATGCATATGTGCATCACATGATAGCCGTACATGTGAGCATCAAATGATAGCCGTTCATGTGTGCATCACATGATAGCTGTACATGTGAGCATCACATGATATTCGTACATGTGAGCATCACATGATATTCGTATATGTGAGCATCACAATGATTGTCATGCATGTGAGCATCACATGATAGTCATGCATGTGTGCATCACATGATAGCTGTGCATGTGAGCATCACATGATAGTCATGCATGTGAGTACCACATGATAGTCATGCATGCATGTGGTGTGATTTCTTGTAAATATAGCGTAAATCCTGGCACTTATTGCACAGTCAGCAATAAAGTTGGCTCTTAACCCACGTGCAGAGGTAATGAATCTCCTATAGGCGTGAATCTTTGTATCTACATACCTTGCTGGCTGTCGAAGATGATGAATGACTGAACTCTTGCAGAGCAGAGCCTGGCGAGCATCATATCTACTACAAGTCAATCTCACTCCTAGAAGTGGGCGTAACACTGACTCTTGGGCAGGAGGAGGTGTAGTCTTAACAAGTGAAGGCTGGCACCAACAGCAAGTGTAGATATGGCCAGCCAATGATGTGGTACTACAGCACTTAACAAGTGAAGGCTGGAACCAACAGCAAGTGTAGATATGGCCAGCCAATGATGTGGTACTACAGCACTTAACTAGTGAAGGCTGGCACCAACAGCAAGTGTAGATATGGCCAGCCAATGATGTGCTTACTAGAGCACTTGCAACACCATAGAATCCATAAACTTCATGGTGTAGACTTGATATATAGCTCAAAAGATAGGTCTCTCTTTGTGCTCTCTGTAGATACTATTTTTTCGTAAGTATAACTATAGCCAAGTTACTGGGAGCTACAAGTGGAGGGAACCTCAAAAACCTGAACGACTGATTTTGTGGCATAAATATCTCCAGATTACAAAGTGCTAACGAGTTGAAATTACACCAGTGGCTAGAGGAAGCCCGACTCTATGCAATTGAGTGTTTTCATTACGTTTTATTTAAAACTGGTAATGTTCGTCACCCTGCCAATTTGTTTACGTAAGTTGCACGTGCTAACTGATTCAGTTTGCTTGGGCGAGCAAAAGGAAGAGAGTAATTTGGTCGATCGTGTCAAAGATAGCCATTCTAGCAAGATATCAAATGGAGCCAGTCAAGCCGGACTTGCGGAAGAGTAAGGCATAGGGAACTTGACAATAACAGAGATAAAAAAGAACGAAGACAAACTTCGAGAGTTCGCAGGCTGTCAGGGGATAAGTTCAGCTCACAAAGTCATGCGCCTTGCTAAAGACGAACAACTAGAATGTCTGTGGTTTGTTCAGAAAAGGGGGCAAGACACTCCAGTCAGTGTACCATTATGAATATAAATAATACAAAAAAAAGGTGTATGTAAAACAGCATATATAGTTCAAAATATAGGTCTCTTTTGTGCTCTCTGTTGATACTAAAATATTTTTCGTAAGTATACTGAGGACCTAAATCCTTCTAGTACCAGGAAGTGAGCTTCTTATTATCCCAAGGAATGCAGATTAAAAGGATATTGAAAATAGTTCCAACGTGATTCAGCATTTTAATTACATTCATGAATAATAATAATTTTTTATTATATATATACATGTATTATACATACATATAGATATTGCTCTATATATATATACCTACCAATAAAGAACTGAATAGTCATCACTAGTAGACCGACTAGTGCCTAACACTGCTGCAGTGTTCCCACGCTGGATCGCAATTATTTATAATTAATATTTGTTGTTGTTTTTGCACATATCTGAACTTTTTGCTTATCCGAACTACCTTGGGTCCCAACGAGTTCAGATAAGAGAAGGTCTACTGTACGTGGTCAAGCGGCGCGGGTTGAAAATAAATTTCGTTAATAATCCATAAAACTCATTTTCCACCCGCTCGCTTGACCGTGTAGTTACATTTTAGCGCCTTATGATAACACTCATTGAGCTTCCTCTAGTCACTGGTGCTAATTTCAACTCGTTAGCCCTTTGCAATCTGGAGATTTATGCGGCAAAATCAGGCGTTCAGGTTTTGAAGTTCCCTCCACTTTAGGTCCAGTAACTTGGCTATAGTTATACCTATGAAATATATTTTACTACGAAAGAGAGCACACAGAGAGACCGATCTCTTGAGCTATATATCAAGTCAATACCATGAAGTTTACAGAATCTACGGAGCTATAAAGAAGTAACCACAATTTTTTTGGTTTTTTATTAAGAAAATGGTGCTGTACCCTCACAAGGCTGGCAAGTGTAGATATGGCCAGTCAATGATGTGGTATTACAGCACTTAACAAATGAAGGCTGGAACAAACAGCAAGTGTAGGTTATGGGTGGGCCAATGTTTGCAATATGCACTTATTTCTATGGATTCATATCAGTACATCTTTAAAGATTATTTCTCCTATTAATGTGTGCATTTCTTAAATAAACAGCCACTTCCAGAACCTTCCCCTGGAGCCAGTGCTGAGCCTCAACCAGAAAGACAGTCTGCCTCTCCTAGACCCAGTACAGAGGATGTATCCTCAGAAGGTAAAGTTGAGAATGTTCCAAACTGACTGGTCATTACAGTGTGAGTGCTTGCTGGTGCACACTTAACTGCTCCCTCTAGTCATTACAGTGATACTGTCCTCCCCATAAATAGGTCCACACAGAAGGAGCCTAGTGAGACTGTCCTCCCCCATAGATAGTTCACACAGAAGGAGCCTAGTGAGACTGTCCTCCTCCATAGATAGGTTCACACAGAAGGAGCCTAGTGAGACTGTCCTCCCCCATAGATAGTTCACACAGAAGGAGCCTAGTGAGACTGTCCTCCTCTATAGATAGGTTCACACAGAAGGAGCCTAGTGATACTGTCCTACCCCATAGATAGTTCACACAGAAGGAGCCTAGTGAGACTGTCCTCCTCCATAGATAGGTTCACACAGAAGGAGTCTAGTGAGACTGTCCTCCCAATAAATAGGTTCACACAGAAGGAGCCTAGTGAGACTATCCTCCCCATAAATAGGTTCACACAGAAGGAGCCTAGTGAGACTGTCCTCCCCATAGATAGTTCACACAGAAGGAGCCTAGTGAGACTGTCCTCCCTCATAGATAGGTTCACACAGAAGGAGCCTAGTGAGACTGTTTTCTTCCATATAAGGAGCTATACTCTGACCAGGGCTGTACCAGAGCTTAGAAACATACAAGGCTAGGGACTTCCGGGTGCATGCACATCTGGAAATTATTTTTACCCTAGCTACACAGTCACTAGGTATGCATTCTGTGGGTAGTCAAGTGTGAGCAGAGAACTGTCATCAGTGCATCATTCCAGAGTGAGTCATTCATTCAATAGGAATATGAAGGGAGAAAAATAATTGTTTCATTTGCCTCACGCCTGCCCCTTCTAATTTAGCAAACCTCCACCTCCTCCCCACCCCATCAATTCCCCCCTCCTCCCTCTGCTGACCCTCCTGGCAAGATAATGTTGGCACATAATATGTAACTGAGACTCCACCCACTTACATGTACAATATATGTGTGTGTGTGTGTGTGCAGAGTTGAAGAAATCTAAGGAGAACACAGGCAAAGACAACATAGGTAAGGGAGATGAGGAAAGTATCCTCAAGGGAGGGAGGGAGGGAGGGAGGGAGGTGTGTAGTTGAGACTCCACCCACATACTTGTAGCTCAATATGTACCATATTTGCTGGGATATAAGTCTCACCTGGGTTTAGGTCACACCCACAAATCTACTTAGCACTGTATTACATAGTTGGTGTTCCTGCATAGACGTTGTTCTTACCAGCAAAAGAAATAGCCAGTTGGCAGCTTGAAACTACTAGTGGTGAAGCTAATGCACTTCTCAGAGCTGAGGCCAACTGAAATTCCCTCTGTTGTGAGGAGGTCACTGATAGCTACTAGCTGTATGTGGAGGAACAGTGACCTGGACTAGTTCTCCACTGACGTAGACACAATTGTCCAAGCCAGTAGTGAGTGACTCCATGCAGTGTCTATGAGGTTCAGCCAACCTGATGGGTCATGAGATACCGACAGACAGAGACTCAGAACAAAGATATTTTATTTTAAAATCAGACAAGAATATTGTAGCATACACATGTACATGAAGACCATAATGAGATGACCCTTTACCATATACCTTAATGAGCAAGTCTCTCTCTAGTCACGGAGAGAATGGCCCTACAGTCATTGCCTACTCCAATGATATATTTAAGCAAGTCTCTCTCTGGTCAGGGAGGGAATGGCACTAGAGACTTTGGCTCCATCACTACAGTCATTGCCGCCCCACACACTTGGTGGGTACACCCTGGCGGACATTGCCTGGGGCAACGCATATTAACCTTGGTGCATGTGTAAGAAGTGAATTGCTTGAGTGTAATGTGCTAGTGACACCTCAATGTGTGTGCATCGCTTGACCAGGTTCCAGCAGTGAGCCTCGGATTGAAGACAAGCAAGCACTAGTCTCCTCTGGTACTTCTGCCACTCCGACATCAGATCATGAAGTAAGTGTGTTAAATATTGCTTGATGATTACTGTGTGTGTGTGTGTGTGTTCAAGTATTTGTGGTTGCCCTATAAGTAGATGGTTGGTGTGTGCAGTGAGTTGTTGATTATATGTTGATTTGGAACATTCTTGTTGGCCTAAGGAAGTATTGTAAGATGCACCACCAACTATGTCAGACTAACTGTGAAGCATGAGTATACCTGCTTGTCTCTAAGGCTGGCCATTTAGAGTAAGATCACAAGGTTATGAGTGTCTGTGTTGCTTGCAGTCATCTGTAAACAATTACCACATCACATGATAGTCATGCATGTGTGCATCACGTGATAGTTATGCATGCAGGGGCGTACCCAGCATAGAGCACTTGGAGCGCGAGCACACCCCCTCACACACCCCTAGAGTACAGAATGCACACACACAAAAAAAAGGAAAAAGGAAAAAGAAGAAAAAAGGTGTGGCCAAGAGTAATCCACATGCGCGCATGCAGTAACTAGAGAGCCACCTTAGGTTCGGTACGATGTCTAAATTTTTTATTCTGGGACTTGCTCTTCTGCCACAGAACATGGCAATGTGGCTGGATGATGCTGCTGTGACTAACCTGGCCACCCACTTCGCTGACGATCTGCCAGACCCTTCGACTTTCACAATAGAAGTGGAGCGTTGGAGGCTTCTGTGGGATGTTGAGGAGGATAAGCCGAGCAGCATAGGGAGTACTCTCAAGTCTAGCAAGCTCCAGGTTAGGAAGGCATGCTATCCAAACATTATTAGAATCCTAAAGTTGCTGCTGCTCCTTCCAGTTACCTCAGCTTCTGTGGAGCGTGCAAATTCGGCACTTAAATTTGTCAAGTCGGCCAGGAGAAATGCAATGACAGAGAACCGACTTAATGCTTTTCATCTGCTCTTCTGTCATAGAGACATTTCTGACAGCATAAACCTTGATAACGTCATAGACCGATTTGCAAAACTTAAGCCACGGAGAATGCTGCTACTCAATCCTCTCAACTAGTCCCATAAATCATTTATTTTTGTCACATGATGTACTTTATATAATGTAAATACCGGTGATTTGATCGGTTAGCTATATGGACATATTTCTAAGATATATTTTTTAATTGGTGCCAGCCATTCTAATCACAAATTGGTTTTCCGCATGCAGCAATACACTTCATTGAGCTATATACCCTATTCTATTTGGTTTTGACTACAAAGGCCTTGGCGAGAGCACCCCCCCCCCCCTCCCCCCCCCTCTCTAAATCCTGGGTACGCCCCTGGCATGTGTGCATCAAATGATAGCTGTGCATGTGTGCATCACATGATATCTGTACATGTGAGCATCACATGATAGTCATGCATATGTGCATCACATGATAGCTGTACTTGTTAGCATCACATGATAGCTGTGCATGTGAGCATCACATGATAGTCATGCATATGTGCATCACATGATAGCCATGCATGTGACAATCGCATGATAGTCATGCATGTGTGCATCACATGATAGCCATATGTGAGCATCACATGATAGCCGTGCATGTGAGAATCACATGATAGCCATGCATATGGGCATCACATGACAGCCGTACATGTGAGCATCACATGATATCCATAAATGAGAGCATCAAATGATAGCTGTACATATGAGCATCACATGATAAGCATGCATACATGTGTGCATCAAGTGATAGCAGTGCATGTGAGCATCACATGATAGCCATGCATGTGTTCATCACATGATAGCCATGCATGTGAGCATCATTGATAGCCATGCACATGTGCATCACATGATATCTGTACATGTGAGCATCACATGATAGTTGTGCATGTCTGCATCAAGTGATAGCTGTACATGTGAGCATCACATGATATTCGTACATGTGAGCATCACATAATAGCTGTGCATGTGTGCATCACATGATAGCCGTACATGATAGCATCACATGATATCCGTACATGTGAGTATCACATGTTAGCCATGCATGTGAGAATCACATGATAGTCATGCATGTGTGCATCACATGATAGCCGTTCATGTGTGCATCACATGATAGCTGTACATGTGAGCATCACATGATAACCGTGCATGTGAGAATCACATGATAGTCATGCATGTGTACATCACATGATAGCCATTCTTGTGTGCATCACATGATATATGTACATGTGAGCATCACATGATATCTGTACATGTGAGAATCACATGATATTCGTACATGTGAGCATCACAATGATTGTCATGCATGTGTGCATCACATGATAGTCATACATATGTGCATCACATGATAGCAGTACATGTGAGCATCAAATGATAGCTGTGCATGTGAGAATCACATGATAATTGTGCACGTGTGCATCACATGATAGCCGTACATGTGAGCATTACATGATAGCCGTGCATGTGAGCATCACATGATAGTCATGCATGTGAGTATCACATGATAGTCATGCATGCATGTGGTGTGATTTCTGGTAAATATAGCGTAAATCCTGGCACTTATTGCACAGTCAGCAATAAAGTAGGCTCTTAACCCACGTGCAGAGGTAATGAATCTCCTATAGGCGTGAATCTTTGTATCTACATACCTTGCTGGCTGTCGAAGATGGTGAACGACTGAACTATTGCAGAGCAGAGCCTGGAGAGCATCATATCTACTACAAGTCAATCTCACTCCTAGAAGTGGGCGTAACACTGACTCTTGGGCAGGAGGAGGTGTAGTCTTAACAAGTGAAGGCTGGCACCAACAGCAAGTGTAGATATGGCCTGCCAATGATGTGGTACTACAGGACTTAACTAGTAAAGGCTGGATCCAACAGCAAGTGTAGATATGGCCAGCCAATGATGTTCTACTACAGCACTTAACAAGTGAAGGCTGGAACAAATAGCAAGTGTAGATATGGCCAGCCAATGATGTGGTACTACAGCACTTGCATTTTTGAGGGAGACTACAGCACATGTTTTTCTCCCTTTTTTCTTCTTGTGGTTACCACTTTATAACACCATAGAATCCGTAAACTTCATGGTGTAGACTTGATATATAGCTAAAAAGATAGATCTATTTTTGTGCTCTCTGTTGATACTAAAATATTGTTTCGTAACTAAGTATAACTATAGCCAAATTACTGGAGCTACAAGTGGAGGGAACCTCAAAAATCTGAACGACTGATTTTGTGGCATAAATATCTCCAGATTACAAACTGCTAACGAGTTCAAATTAGCACCAGTGGCTAGAGGAAGCCCTACTCTATGCAATGAATGTTTTCATTAGACGCTAAAATGTAAGTACAGTATACCCTCGCATATCTGAACCTTGATTCCGAACGCTCGGTAAAATTTTATTTCTAACTGGTAATGGTCGTCACTCTGCCAAATCGTTTACGTAAGTTGCACGTGCTAACTAGTTCGGTTTCTTGGGCCAGCGAGTAATTTTGTCGATCAAGTCAAAGATAGCCATTCTAAGCAAGATATCAAATGGAGCCAGTCTAGCCGGACTAGCGGAAGAGTAAGGCGTAAGGAAGTTGACAATAACGGAGATAAAAAAGAACGAAGACAAACTTCGAGAGTTCGCAGGCAACCTTGACTGTCGGGGGATAAGTTCAGCTCGCAAAGTATGCGCCTTGCTAAAGACGAACAACTAGAATGTCTGTGGTTTGTTCAGAAAAGGGGGCAAGACACTCCAGTCAGTGTCAGTGGACCATTGCTCAGAGAAAATACAACATTATGAAAATAAATAATACCAAAAAATATGTAGCATATATAGTTCAAAAGATAGCTCTCTCTTTGTGCTCTCTGTTGATACTAAAATATTTTTCGTAAGTATACTGAGGACCTAAATCATTCTAGTACCAGGAAGTGAGCTTCTTATTATCCCAAGACCTGCAGATTAAAAGGATATTGACCAACGTGATTCAGCATTTTAATTACATTCATGAATTAAATTTTTTCGTTGCATATCCAAACTTTTTGCTTATCCGAACTACCTTGGGTCCCAACCAGTTCAGATAAGAGAGGGTCTGCTTGTACGTGGTCAAGCGGCGTGGGTGGAAAATTAATTTCGTTAATAATCCTTAAAACTCGTTTTCCAACCATGCGCTTGACCACATACTTTCGTTTTAATGCCTAATGAAAACACTCATTGAATAGAGAGAGTAGAGTTTCCTCTAGCCACTGGTGCTAATTTCAAATCTTTAGCACATTGCAATCTGGAGATATTTATGCAGCAAAATCAGGCATTCAGGTTTTGAAGTTCCCTCCACTTTAGGTCCAGTAAGTTGGCTATAGTTATACTTATGAACAATATTCAAAAGATAGCACACAGAGAGACGTATCTTTTGAGCTATAGATCAAGTCCATACCATGAAGTTTACAGAATCAACAGAGCTCTAAAGTGGTAATCACAAGTTAAAAAAAATTTTTTTTTTAATGGTGCTGTACCCCCACAAGGCTGGAACCAACAGCAAGTGTAGATATGGCCAGCCAATGATGTGGTATTACAGCACTTAACAAATGAAGGCTGGAACCAACAGCAAGTGTAGGTATGGGCAGGCCAATGTTTGCTTATTTCTATGGAAATATTTTGTTTCATATTTGACACTTACAGTACATCTTTAAAGATTATTTCTCCTATTAATGTGTGCATTTCTTAAATAAACAGCCACTTCCAGAACCTTCCCCTGGAGTCAGTGCTGAGCCTCAACAAGAAAGACAGTCTGCCTCTCCTAGACCCAGTACAGAGGATGTGTCCTCAGAAGGTAAAGTTGAGAATGTTCCAAACCGACTTGTCATTACAGTGTGAGTGCTTGCTGGTGCACACTTAACTGCTCCCTCTAGTCATTACAGTGATACTTTCCTCCCCATAAATAGGTCCACACAGAAGGAGCCTAGTGAGACTGTCCTCCCCCATAGATAGGTTCACACAGAAGGAGCCTAGTGAGACTGTCCTCCCCCATAGATAGTTCACACAGAAGGAGCCTAGTGAGACTGTCCTCCCACATAGATAGGTTCACACAGAAGGAGCCTAGTGAGACTGTCCTCCCTCATAGATAGGTTAACACAGAAGGAGCCTAGTGAGACTGTCCTCCCTCATAGATAGGTTCACACAGAAGGAGCCTAGTGAGAGACTGTCCTCCCTCATAGATAGGTTCACACAGAAGGAGCCTAGTGAGACTGTCCTCCCCCATAGATAGGTTCACACAGAAGGAGCCTAGTGCGACTGTCCTCCCACATAGATAGGTTCACACAGAAGGAGCCTAGTGAGACTGTCCCCCCATAGATAGGTTCACACAGAAGAAGCCTAGTGAGACTGTCCTCCAAGATAGGTTCACACAGAAGGAGCCTAATGAGACTGTCCTCTCCCATAGATAGGTTCACTCAGAAGGAGCCTAGTGAGACTGTCCTCTCCCATAGATAGGTTCACACAGAAGGAGCCTAGTGAGACTGTCCTCCCCCATAGATAGGTTCACACAGAAGGAGCCTAGTGAGACTGTCCTCCCTCATAGATAGGTTCACACAGAAGGAGCCTAGTGAGACTGTCCTCCCTCATAGATAGGTTCACACAGAAGGAGCCTAGTGAGACTGTCCTCCCACATAGATAGGTTCACACAGAAGGAGCCTAGTGAGACTGTCCTCCCTCATAGATAGGTTCACACAGAAGGAGCCTAGTTAGACTGTCCTCCCTCATAGATAGGTTCCCACAGAAGGAGCCTAGTGAGACTGTCCTCCCCATAGATAGTTGACACAGAAGGAGCCTAGTGAGACTGTCCTCCCCCATAGATATGTAGGTTCCCACAGAAGGAGCCTAGTGAGACTGTTTTATTCCATATAAGGAGCTATACTCTGACCAGGGCTGTACCAGAGCTTAGAAACATACAAGGCTAGGGGCTTCCGGGTGCATGCTCATCTGGAAATTATTTTTACCCTAGCTACATAGTCACTAGGTATGCATTCTGTGGGTAGTTAAGTTTGAGCAGAGAACTGTCATCAGTGCATCATTCCAGAGCGAGTCATTCATTCAATAGGAATATGAAGGGAGAAAAATAATTGTTTCATTTGCCTCACGCTGGCTACAATGCTGCCCCTTTTAGTTTAGCAAACCTCCTCCCCACCCCATCAATTACCCCTTCCTCCCTCTGCTGGCCCCTCTTGGCAAGACAATGTTGGCACATAATATGTATAACTGAGACTCCACCCACTTACATGTACAATATATGTGTGTGTGTGTGTGTCCAGAGTTGAAGAAATCTGAGGAGAACACAGGCAAAGACCTCATAGGTAAGGGAGATGAGGAAAGTGTCCTCAAGGGAGGGAGGTGTGTAGTTGAGACTCCACCCACATACTTGTAGCTCAATATGTACCATATTTGTTGGGATATAAGTCTCACCTGGGTTTAGGTCACACCCACAAATCTACTTAGCACTGTATTACATAGTTGCATAGACGTTGTTCTTACCAGCAAAAGAAATAGCCAGTTGGCAGCTTGAAACTACTAGTGGTGAAGCTAATGCACTTCTCAGAGCTGAGGCCAACTGAAATTCCCTCTGTTGTGAGGAGGTCACTGATAGCTACTAGCTGTACGTGGAGGAACAGTGACCTGGACTAGCTCACCACTGACGTAGACACAATTATCCAAGCCAGTAGTGAGTGACTCCATGCAGTGTCTACGAGGTTCAGCCAACCTGATGGGTCATGAGATACCGACAGACAGGGACTCAGAACAAAGATATTTTATTTTAAAATCAGACAAGAATATTGTAGCATAGGCCTACACATGTACATGAAGACCATAATGAGATGACCCTTTACCACATACCTCAATGAGCAAGTCTCTCTCTAGTCACAGAGAGAATGGCCCTACAGTCATTGCCTACTCCAATGATATATTTAAGCAAGTCTCTCTCTGGTCAGGGAGGGAATGGCACTAGAGACTTTGGCTCCATCACTACAGTCATTGCCGCCCCACACACTTGGTGGGTACCCCCTGGCGGACATTGCCTGGGGGCACGCACATTAACCCTGGTGCATGTGTAAGAAGTGAATTGCTTGAGTGTAGTGTGCTAGTGACACCTCAATGTGTGTGCATCACTTGACCAGGTTCCAGCAGTGAGCCTTGGATTGAAGACAAGCAAGCACTAGTCTCCTCTGATACTTCTGCCACTGCGACATCAGATCATGAAGTGAGTGTGTTGAATATTGCTTGATGATTACTCTGTGTGTGTGTGTGTTCAAGTATTTGTGGTTGCCCTATAAGTAGATGGTTGATGTGTGCAGTGAGTTGTTGATTATATGTTGATTAGGAACATTCTTGTTGGCCTAAGGAAGTATTATAAGATGCACCACCAACTATGTCAGACTAACTGTGTAGCATGAGTATACCTGCTTGTCTCTAAGGCTGGCCATTTACAGTAAGATCACAAGGTTATGAGTGTCTGTGTTGCTTGCAGTCATCTGTAAACAATTACCACATCACATGATAGCCATGCATGTGAGCATCACATGATAGTCGTGCATGCAGGGGCGTACCCAGCATAGAGCACTCGGAGCGCGCCCCCCCCCCCCCCTAGAGTACAGAATGCACACACACACAAAAAAAAAAAGGAAAAAGGAAAAAGAAGAAAAAAGGTGTGGCCAAGAGTAATCCACATGCGCGCATGCAGTAACTAGAGAGCCACCTTAGGTTCGGTACGATGTCTAATTTTTTTATTCTGGGACTTGCTCTTCTGCCACAGAACATGGCAATGTGGCTGGATGATGCTGCTATGACTAACCTGGCCACCCACTTCGCTGACGATCTGCCAGACCCTTCGACTTTCTCAATAGAAGTGGAGCGTTGGAGGCTTCTGTGGGATGTTGAGGAGGATAAGCCGAGCAGCATAGGGAGTACTCTCAAGTCTAGCAAGCTCCAGGTTAGGAAGGCATGCTATCCAGACATTATTAGAATCCTAAAGTTGCTGGTGCTCCTTCCAGTTACCTCAGCTTCTGTGGAGCGTGCAAATTCGGCACTTAAATTTGTCAAGTCGGCCAGGAGAAATGCAATGACAGAGAACCGACTTAATGCCCTTCATCTGCTCTTCTGTCATAGAGACATTTCTGACAGCATAACATTTCTGACAGCATAAACCTTGATAACGTCATAGACCGATTTGCAAAACTTAAGCCACGGAGAATGCTGCTACTCAATCCTCTCAACTAGTCCCATTAATCATTTATTTTTGTCATATGATGTACTTTATATAATGTAAATACCGGTGATTTGATCGGTTAGCTATATGGACATATTTCTAAGATATATTTTTTAATTGGTGCCAGCCATTCTGATCACAAATTGGTTATCCGCATGCAGCAATACACTTTATTGAGCTATATACCCTATTCTATTTGGTTTTGACTACAAAGGCCTTGGAGAGAACACCCCCCCCCCCTCTCTAAATCCTGGGTACGCCCCTGGCATGTGTGCATCATATGATAGTCATGCATGTGTGCATCACATGATAGTCATGCATGTGTGCATCATATGATAGCCATACATGTGAGCATCAAATGATAGCTGTACACATGAGCATCACATGATAAGCATGCATACATGTGTGCATCAAGTGATAGCAGTGCATGTGAGCATCACATGATAGCCATGCATGTGTGCATCACATGATAGCCATGCATGTGTGCATCACATGATAGCTGTACATGTGAGCATCACATGATATTCGTACATGTGAGCATCACATAATAGCTGTGCATGTGTGCATCACATGATAGCCGTACATGTTAGCATCACATGATATCCGTACATGTGAACATCACATGTTAGCCATGCATGTGAGAATCACATGATAGTCATGCATGTGTGCATCACATGATAGCCGTTCATGTGTGCATCACATGATAGCTGTACATGTGAGCATCACATGATAACCATGCATGTGAGAATCACATGATAGCCGTTCTTGTGTGCATCACATGATATATGTACATGTGAGCATCACATGATATTCGTACATGTGAGCATCACAATGATTGTCATGCATGTGAGCATCACATGATAGTCATGCATATGTGCATCACATGATAGCCGTACATGTGAGCATCAAATGATAGCTGTGCATGTGAGCATCACATGATAATTGTGCATGTGTGTATCACATGATAGCCATGCATGTGTGCATCACATGATAGCCGTACATGTGAGCATCACGTGGTAGCCGTGCATGTGAGCATCACATGATAGTCATGCATGTGAGTATCACATGATAGTCATGCATGCATGTGGTGTGATTTCGGTAAATATAGCGTAAATCCTGGCACTTATTGCACAGTCAGCAATAAAGTAGGCTCTTAACCCACGTGCAGAGGTAATGAATCTCCTATAGGCATGAATCTTTGTATCTACATACCTTGCTGGCTGTTAAAGAAGGTGAATGACTGAACTATTGCAGAGCAGAGGCTGGAGAGCATCATATCTACTACAAGTCAATCTCACTCATAGAAGTGGGCGTAACACTGACTCTTGGGCAGGAGGAGGTGTAGTCTTAACTAGTGAAGGCTGGAACCAACAGCAAGTGTAGATATGGCCAGCCAATGATGTGGTACTACAGCACTTGCATTTTTGGGGGGAGACTACAGCACATGTTTTTCTCCCTTTTTTCTTCTTGTGGTTACCAATTTATAACACCATAGAATCCGTAAACGTCATGGTGTAGACTTGATATATAGCTCAAAAGATAGATCTATCTTTGTGCTCTCTGTTGATAGTAAAATATGTATTCGTAAGTATTACTATAGCCAAGTTACTGGAGCTACAAGTGGAGGGAACCTCAAAAACCTGAACGACTGATTTTGTGGCATAAATATCTCCAGATACAAAGTGCTAACCAGTTAAAATTAGCACCAGTGGCTAGAGGAAGCCCGACTCTATGCAATGAGTGTTTTCATTAGATGCTAAAATGTAAGTACAGTATACCCTCGCATATCTGAACCTCGATGATATGAACGCTCGGATTATCCCAACTTCCCAATTAAATTTATGATAAAACTGGTAATGGTCGTCTCTCTGCCTAATCTTTTACGTAAGTTGCACGTGCAAACTATTTTAGTTTACTTGGGCCAGCAAAAGGAAGAGAGTAGTTTTGTCGATCGAGTCAAAGAAAGCCATTCTAAGCAAGATATCAAATGGAGTCAGTCTAGCCGGACTTGCGGAAGAGTAAGGCGTAGGAAAGTTGACAATAACGGAGATAAAAAAAGAACGAAGCCAAACTTCGAGAGTTCGCGGGCAACCTTGACCGTCGGGGGATAAGTTCTGCTCGCAAAGTCATCCGCCTTGCTAAAGACGAACAACTAGAAAATGCTTTCTATCTGTGGTTTGTTCAGAAAAGGGGGCAGGGCACTCCAGTCAGCGGACTATTGCTCAGAGAAAATACAACATTATGAATATAAATAATATGTATGTAAAACAGCATGCCAGTTACTGAGGACCTAAATCCTTCTAGTACCAGGAAGTGAGCTTCTTATTATCCCAAGGACTGCAGATTAAAAGGATATTGAAAATTGTTCCAACGTGATTCAGCATTTTAATTACATTCATGAATTTATAATTAATATATATATATTTTTTGCATATCCGAACTTTTTGCTCATCTAAACTACCTTGGGTCCCAATGAGTTCAGATAAGAGAAGGTCTACTGTACGTGGTCGGGTCGAAAATTAATTTCGTTAATAATCCATAAAACTCATTTTCCACCCGCGCGCTTGACCACATACTTACATTTTAGCGCCTAATGAAAACACTCATTGAATAGAGTAGAGCTTCCTCTAGCTAATTCAACTCGTTAGCAATTTGATATTTATGCAGCAAAATCAGGCATTCACGTTTTGAAGTTCGCTCCACTTTAGGTCCAGTAACTTGGCTATAGTTAAATATACCTATGAAAAATATTTTATTATCAAAAGAGAGCACACAGAGAAACCGATCTCTTGAACCATATATCAAGTCAATACCATGAAGTTGACAGAATCTACGGAGCTATAAAGTAGTAACCACAATTTTTTTGGTAAAAATAATGGTGCTGTACCCCCACAAGGCTGGAACCAACAGCAAGTGTAGATATCTCCAGCCAATGATGTGGTATTACAGCACTTAACAAATGAAGGCTGGAACCAACAGCAAGTGTAGATATGGCCAGCCAATGATGTGGTATTACAGCACTTAACAAATGAAGGCTGGAACCAACAGCAAGTGTAGATATGGCCAGCCAATGATGTGGTATTACAGCACTTAACAAATGAAGGCTGGAACCAACAGCAAGTGTAGATATGGCCAGCCAATGATGTGGTATTACAGCACTTAACAAATGAAGGCTGGAACCAACAGCAAGTGTAGGTATGGGCAGGCCAATGTTTGCTTATTTCTATGGAAATATTTTGTTTCATATTTGACACTTACAGTACATCTTTAAAGATTATTTCTCCTATTAATGTGTGCATTTCTTAAATAAACAGCCACTTCCAGAACCTTCCCCTGGAGCCAGTGCTGAGCCTCAACCAGAAAGACAGTCTCCCTCTCCTAGACCCAGTACAGAGGATGTGTCCTCAGAAGGTAAAGTTGAGAATGTTGCCTAACCGACTTGTCATTACAGTGTGAGTGCTTGCTGGTGCACACTTACTGCTCCCTCTAGTCATTACAGTGATACTGTCCTCCCCATAAATAGGTCCACACAGAAGGAGTGAGACTGTCCTCCCCCATAGATAGGTTCACACAGAAGGAGCCTAGTGAGACTGTCCTCCCCGATAGATAGGTTCACACAGAAGGAGCCTAGTGAGACTGTCCTCCTTCATAGATAGGATCACACAGAAGGAGCCTAGCGAGACTGTCCTCCCCCATAGATATGTAGTTCACACAGAAGGAGCCTAGTGAGACTGTCCTCCCACATAGATAGGTTCACACAGAAGGAGCCTAGTGAGACTGTCCTCCCCCATAGATAGGTCACACAGAAGGAGCCTAGTGAGACTGTCCTCCCCATAAATAGGTTCACACAGAAGGAGCCTAGTGAGACTGTCCTCCCCATAGATAGTTCACACAGAAGGAGCCTAGTGAGACTGTCCTCCCCATAAATAGGTTCTCACAGAAGGAGCCTAGTGAGACTGTCCTCCATATAGATAGGTTCACACAGAAGGAGCCTAGTGAGACTGTCCTCCCCATAAATAGGTTCTCACAGAAGGAGCCTAGTGAGACTGTCCTCCCCATAAATGGGTTCACACAGAAGGAGCCTAGTGAGACTGTCCTCCCCATAGATAGGTTCACACAGAAGGAGCCTAGTGAGATCGTCCTACCTCATAGATAGGTTCACACAGAAGGATCCTAGTGAGACTGTCCTCCCCATAAATAGGTTCCCACAGAAGGATCCTAGTGAGACTGTCCTCCCCATAGATAGTTCACACAGAAGGAGCCTAGTGAGACTGTCCTCCCCCATAGATATGTAGGTTCCCACAGAAGGAGCCTAGTGAGACTGTTTTCTTCCATATAAGGAGCTATACTCTGACCAGGGCTGTACCAGAGCTTAGAAACACACAAGGCTAGGGGCTTCCGGGTGCATGCACATCTGGAAATTATTTTTACCCTAGCTACATAGTCACTAGATATGCATTCTGTGGGTAGTTAAGTGTGAGCAGAGAACTGTCATCAGTGCATCATTCCAGAACGAGTCATTCATTCAATGGAAATATGATGGGAGAAAAATGAAAAATAATCGTTTCATTTGCCTCATGCTGGCTACAGTGCTTCCCCTTCTAGTTTAGAAAACCTCCCCCTCCTCCCCACCCCATCAATTACCCCCTCCTCCCTCTGCTGGCCCCTCTTGGCAAGACAATGTTGGCACATAATATGTACCTGAAGCTCCACCCACTTACATGTACAATATGTGTGTTTGTGTGTGTGTGCAGAGTCGAAGAAATCTGAGGAGAACACAGGCAAAGACAACATAGGTAAGGGAGATGAGGAAAGTGTCCTCAAGGGAGGGAGGGAGGTGTGTAGTTGAGACTCCACCCACATACTTGTAGCTCAATATGTACCATATTTGCTGGGATATAAGTCTCACCTGGGTTTAGGTCACACCCACAAATCTGGTTAGCCTGTAGTAATTAGTTTGAGTTTCCTGCATAGAAGTTGTTCTTACCAGCAAAAGAAATGGCCGGCAGCTTGAAACTAGTTGTGAAGTTAATTCACTTCTCAGAGCTTGAGGCCAACTGAAATTCCCTCTGTTGTGTCACTGATAGCTACTACCTATACGTGCAGGAACAGTGACCTGGCACTAGTTCTCTATAACTGGCATAGACACAATTGTCCAAGCCAGTAGTGAGTGACTCCATGCAGTGTCTATGAGGTTCAGCTCTGATGGGTCATGAGAAATTGACAGAGAGACTCAGAACAAAGATGGTTTATTTTAAAATCAGACAAATTCACTGCTCCAAATAGAACGAAAATGGTAGCATACCCATATATTATACATGAAGGCCACAACCAGAAGATCCTTTACCAGAGCAAGTCTCTCTCTGGTCAGGGAGAGAATGGCACTTCAGTCATTGCCTACTGTAGATACCAATGATATATTTAAGCAAGTCTCTCTCTGTTCAGGGAGGGAATGGCACTAGAAACCTCGGCTCCATAGACACTATGCCATTCCACCCACTTGGTGGGTAAATCCTGGCGAATTGCCTGGGGCATGCACCTTAACCCTGGTTCATGTGTAAGAGGTGAATGGCTTGAGTGCAGTGTGCTAGTGACACTAAATGTGTTTGCATTTTGACCAGGTTCCAGCAGTGAGCCTTGGACTGAAGACAAGCAAGCATTGGACTCCTCTGCTATTTCTGCCCATGTTACATCAGATCATGAGGTGAGTGTGCTGAAGGATCTTGGTGGATTACTCGTATGTGTGTGTGTATGTGTGTGTACATGTGGTTTGTGGTTGCCCTATAAGTAGATGGTGGGTGTGTACAGTAAGTTGGTTTATTATAATAATTATGTTGATTAGGAATATTCTTGTTGGCCTAAGGAAGTATTGTAAGAAACTATGTCAGACTAACTGTGTAGCATGAGTATACCTGCCTGACTCTAAGGCTGAACAGTAAGATCACAAGGTTATGAGTGTCTGTGTTGCCTGAAGTTATCCTTAAAGTGATATGTTGATTGTTCTCTGACAGGCTGACTATTCTGACGAGCAAGAAGATGTTTCGGATATCAGTAGAAAATCTTGCCAGCCAACTGAGAGTGTGACTCACAACAAGGCACGCGAAGGAGACTTGCCAGGAGTAATGGCTGCCATGAAAAATGAAGGATACAACCCTCTGGACAGAGATGAACATGGCAACAACGCCTTGCACTGTGCAGCTCTCGGGGGACACGTGTCTGTAGTGAAGTTTTTTCTGGAAGTTCTGAAATATGACCCAACACTTCCTAGTAAAGATGGCCATACAGTTCTTCACCTAGCAGCTTCATGTGGTCATCTTGAGCTGCTACGATACCTCTTGGAGGAGCGGCAGCTTCAAGCTCCAAGTGCTGATGTCAGAGGACACACTCCATTACATCATGCTTGCTTTAACTTTGACCCTAGCAGTACAAGTGGAAGGAAAAAGACCAAGATATATTTGGATGTTGTAAGAGAGCTCAGCTGCGACCCACTTGTGAAAGATGTTCATGACAACACTCCACTTCACCTTGCTGCTCTAGGGGGTAGGCTAGAGATTGTCCAGTACTTTATACAAGACTTAAACTCTGACCTTAACATCAGAGGTCGGCATGGAAGGACACCTCTTCATATGTCTTGTTTGGAAGGACATTTTGATGTTGTCAAGTGTCTTGTAAGAGAGCTCAGCTGTGACCCACTTGTGAAAGATGTTCATGACAACACTCCACTTCACCTTGCTGCTCTAGGGGGTAGGCTAGAGATTGTCCAGTACTTTATACAAGACTTGAACTCTGACCTTAACATCAGAGGTCAGCATGGAAGGACACCTCTTCATATGTCTTGTTTGAAAGGACATTTTGATGTTGTCAAGTATCTTGTAAGAGAGCTCAGCTGCGACCCACTTGTGAAAGATGTTGATGACAACACTCCACTTCACCTTGCTGCTCTAAGGGGTAGGCTAGAGATTGTCCAGTACTTTATACAAGACTTGAACTCTGACCTTAACATCAGAGGTCAGCATGGAAGGACACCTCTTCATATGTCTTGTTTGAAAGGACATTTTGATGTTGTCAAGTGTCTTGTAAGAGAGCTCAGCTGTGACCCACTTGTGAAAAATGTTTATGACAACACTCCACTTCACCTTGCTGCTCTAGGGGGTAGGCTAGAGATTGTCCAGTACTTTATACAAGACTTGAACTCTGACCTTAACATCAGAGGTCAGCTTGGAAGGACACCTCTTCATATGTCTTGTTTGAAAGGACATTTTGATGTTGTCAAGTATCTTGTAAGAGAGCTCAGCTGCGACCCACTTGTGAAAGATGTTCATGACAACACTCCACTTCACCTTGCTGCTCTAGAGGGTAAGCTAGAGATTGTCCAGTACTATATACAAGACTTGAACTCTGACCTTAACATCAGAGGTCAGCATGGAAGGACACCTCTTCATATGTCTTGTTTGAAAGGACATTTTGATGTTGTCAAGTGTCTTGTAAGAGAGCTCAGCTGTGACCCACTTGTGAAAAATGTTTATGACAACACTCCACTTCACCTTGCTGCTCTAAGGGGTAAGCTAGAGATTGTCCAGTACTTTATACAAGACTTGAACTCTGACATTAACATCAGAGGTCAGCATGGAATGACACCTCTTCATATGTCTTGTTTGGAAGGACGTTTTGATGTTGTCAAGTATCTTGTAAGAGAGCTCAGCTGCGACCCACTTGTGAAAGATCTTGATGACAATACTCCACTTCACCTTGCTGCTCTAGAGGGTAAGCTAGAGATTGTCCAGTACTTTGTACAAGACTTGAACTCTGACATTAACATCAGGGGTCAGTTTGGAAGGACACCTCTTCATATGTCTTCTTTGGAAGGACATTTTGATGTTGTCAAGTATCTTGTAAGAGAGCTCAGCTGTGACCCACTTGTGAAAGATGTTGATGACAACACTCCACTTCACCTTGCTGCTCTAGAGGGTAAGCTAGAGATTGTCCAGTACTTTATACAAGACTTGAACTCTGACCTTAACATCAGAGGTCAGCATGGAAGGACACCTCTTCATATGTCTTGTTTGGAAGGACATTTTGATGTTGTCAAGTATCTTGTAAGAGAGCTCAGCTGCGACCCACTTGAAAGATCTTGATGACAATACTCCACTTCACCTTGCTGCTCTAGAGGGTAAGCTAGAGATTGTCCAGTACTTTGTACAAGACTTGAACTCTGACATTAACATCAGGGGTCAGTTTGGAAGGACACCTCTTCATATGTCTTCTTTGGAAGGACATTTTGATGTTGTCAAGTATCTTGTAAGAGAGCTCAGCTGTGACCCACTTGTGAAAGATGTTGATGACAACACTCCACTTCACCTTGCTGCTCTAGAGGGTAAGCTAGAGATTGTCCAGTACTTTATACAAGACTTGAACTCTGACCTTAACATCAGAGGTCAGCATGGAAGGACACCTCTTCATATGTCTTGTTTGGAAGGACATTTTGATGTTGTCAAGTATCTTGTAAGAGAGCTCAGCTGCGACCCACTTGTGAAAGATTTTAATGACAACACTCCACTTCACCTTGCTGCTCTAGAGGGTAAGCTAGTGATTGTCCAGTACTTTATACAAGACTTGAACTCTGACATTAACATCAGAGGTCAGTTTGGAAGGACACCTCTTCATCTGTCTTGTTTTAAAGGACATTTTGATGTTGTCAAGTGTCTTGTAAGAGAGCTCAGCTGCGACCCACTTGTGAAAGATGTTCATGACAACACTCCACTTCACCTTGCTGCTCTAGAGGGTAAGCTAGAGATTGTCCAGTACTTTATACAAGACTTGAACTCTGACCTTAACATCAGGGGTCGGCATGGAATGACACCTCTTCATATGTCTTGTTTTAAAGGACATTTTGATGTTGTCAAGTGTCTTGTAAGAGAGCTCAGCTGCGACCCACTTGTGAAAGATGTTGTTGACAACACTCCACTTCACCTTGCTGCTCTAGAGGGTAAGCTAGAGATTGTCCAGTACTTTATACAAGACTTGAACTCTGACCTTAACATCAGAGGTCAGCATGGAAGGACACCTCTTCATCTGTCTTGTTTGAAAGGACATTTTGATGTTGTCAAGTGTCTTGTAAGAGAGCTCAGCTGCGACCCACCTGTAAAAGATCTTGATGACAACACTCCACTTCACCTTGCTGCTCTAAGGGGTAAGCTAGAGATTGTCCAGTACTTTATACAAGACTTGAACTCTGACATTAACATCAGAGGTCAGCATGGAAGGACACCTCTTCATATGTCTTGTTTGGAAGGACAGTTTGATGTTGTCAAGTATCTTGTAAGAGAGCTCAGCTGTAACCCACTTGTGAAAGATGTTGATGACAACACTCCACTTCACCTTGCTGCTCTAGAGGGTAGGCTAGAGATTGTCCAGTACTTTATACAAGACTTGAACTCTGACCTTAACATCAGAGGTCAGCATGGAAGGACACCTCTTCATATGTCTTGTTTGGAAGGACATTTTGATGTTGTCAAGTGTCTTGCAAGAGAGCTCAGCTGCGACCCACTTGTGAAAGATGTTGATGACAACACTCCACTTCACGTTGCTGCTCTAGAGGGTAAGCTAGAGATTGTCAAGTACTTTATACAAGACTTGAACTCTGACATTAACATCAGAGGTCAGTTTGGAAGGACACCTCTTCATCTGTCTTGTGAGAAAGGACATTTTGATGTTGTCAAGTATCTTGTAAGAGAGCTCAGCTGTGACCCACTTGTGAAAGATGTTGATGACACACACTCCACTTCACCTTGCTGCTCTAGGGGGTAGGCTAGAGATAGTCAAGTACTTTATACAAGACTTGAACTCTGACCCAAACATCAGAGGTCAGCATGGAGGGACACCTCTTCACATGTCTTGTTTGGAAGGACATTTTGATGCTGTCAAGTATCTTGTAAAAGAGCTCAGCTGTGACCCACTTGTGAAAGATGTTGATGACAACACTCCACTTCACCTTGCTGCTGCATGGGGTAGGCTAGAGATTGTCATGTACTTTATACAAGACTTGAACTCTGACCCAAACAGCAGAGGTCAGTTTGGAAGGACACCTCTTCATATGTCTTGTTTGGAAGGACATTTTGATGTTGTCAAGTGTCTTGCAAGAGAGCTCAGCTGCGACCCACTTGTGAAAGATGTTGATGACAACACTCCACTTCACCTTGCTGCTCTAGAGGGTAAGCTAGAGATTGTCCAGTACTTTATACAAGACTTGAACTCTGACCTTAACATCAGGGGTCAGCATGGAAGGACACCTCTTCATATGTCTTGTTTTAACGGACATTTTGATGTTGTCAAGTGTCTTGTAAGAGAGCTCAGCTGCGACCCACTTGTGAAAGATGTTGATGGCAACACTCCACTTCACCTTGCTGCTGCATGGGGTAGGCTAGAGATTGTCATGTACTTTATACAAGACTTGAACTCTGACCCAAACATCAGAGGTCAGTTTGGAAGGACACCTCTTCATATGTCTTGTTTTAAAGGACATTTTGATGTTGTCAAGTGTCTTGTAAGAGAGCTCAGCTGCGACCCACTTGTGAAAGATGCTGATGACAACACTCCACTTCACCTTGCTGCTCTAGGGGGTAATCTAGAGATTGTCATGTACTTTATACAAGACTTGAACTCTGACCCAAACATCAGAGGTCAACTTGGAAGGACACCTCTTCACATGTCTTGTTTGGAAGGACATTTTGATGCTGTCAAGTATCTTGTAAAAGAGCTCAGCTGTGACCCACTTGTGAAAGATGTTGATGACAACACTCCACTTCACCTTGCTGCTCTAAGGGGTAGGCTAGAGATTGTCCAGTACTTTATACAAGACTTGAACTCTGACCCAAACATCAGAGGTCAGTTTGGAAGGACACCTCTTCATATGTCTTGTTTTAAAGGACATTTTGATGTTGTCAAGTGTCTTGTAAGAGAGCTCAGCTGCGACCCACTTGTGAAAGATGCTGATGACAACACTCCACTTCACCTTGCTGCTGCATGGGGTAGGCTAGAGATTGTCCAGTACTTTATACAAGACTTGAACTCTGACCTTAACATCAGGGGTCAGCTTGGAAGGACACCTCTTCATATGTCTTGTTTGGAAGGACATTTTGATGCTGTCAAGTATCTTGTAAGAGAGCTCAGCTGTGACCCACTTGTGAAAGATGCTGATGACAACACTCCACTTCACCTTGCTGCTCTAGGGGGTAATCTAGAGATTGTCATGTACTTTATACAAGACTTGAACTCTGACCCAAACATCAGAGGTCAGCTTGGAAGGACACCTCTTCACATGTCTTGTTTGGAAGGACATTTTGATGCTGTCAAGTATCTTGTAAGAGAGCTCAGCTGTGACCCACTTGTGAAAGATGTTGATGACAACACTCCACTTCACCTTGCTGCTGCATGGGGTAGGCTAGAGATTGTCAAGTACTTTATACAAGACTTGAACTCTGACCCAAACATCAGAGGTCAGTTTGGAAGGACACCTCTTCATATGTCTTGTTTTAAAGGACATTTTGATGTTGTCAAGTGTCTTGTAAGAGAGCTCAGCTGCGACCCACTTGTGAAAGATGCTGATGACAACACTCCACTTCACCTTGCTGCTCTAGGGGGTAATCTAGAGATTGTCATGTACTTTATACAAGACTTGAACTCTGACCCAAACATCAGAGGTCAACTTGGAAGGACACCTCTTCACATGTCTTGTTTGGAAGGACATTTTGATGCTGTCAAGTATCTTGTAAAAGAGCTCAGCTGTGACCCACTTGTGAAAGATGTTGATGACAACACTCCACTTCACAGTGCTGCTGCAAGGGGTAGGCTAGAGATTGTCAAGTACTTTATACAAGACTTGAACTCTGACCCAAACATCAGAGGTCAACTTGGAAGAACACCTCTTCACATGTCTTGTTTGGAAGGACATTTTGAAGTAGTCAAGTATCTCGTAGAGGAGCTCAGCTGTGATCCACTTGTAAAAGATAAACACAAACAAACTCCCTCACATCTTGCCTCCGGTAATGATCACTTAGAAATCCTGCAATACTTCACAACCGTCCAACTCGATGATCCTCGTATGAAAGGTGTTCACTCTGCTGCTCTCAAGGGTAAGATTGGGAGGGTTGTGATTAGAGAAATGAACACACAGCACATTTTAGGAGGATGTTATTACATCATAGTATATTGATGGTGTGATTAGAGAAGTGAGCACACAGCACATGTGGGGAGGATATCATTACATCATATATATTGATGGTGTGATTAGAGAAGTGAGCACACAGCACATGTGTGGAGGATATCATTACATCATAGTATATTGATGGTGTGATGGCTCTAGACCAAATTCTATTACCAAATAAACAAATACCTAAAAAGTTTGTTGAGCAAGTATATTTGTGAGGAAATATTTCCCCAGACCATCCTTGCATTTGTCAGTCACATAACTCTTATGGCATCATTTTCGAGTCCCTTACCAAAAGCCTGTATTGGTACTGCTTTGTGCATTCCAGATGGTCAGCCTCTGCATCAGAGAATGCAGCAGAAGTGATCTCAGAATGGCCTCTTAAGAATTACGTGTATTTCCTGAGGCAGCGTGACCCCAGCTCTCAGTTTCATAAGCCACACCCTCATAAGTACATGCACAAACATGGAAAAAGAACCCGCTCAAATGTCGTTTTGATTTGCTGCAATTAAAATTAAAAAAATCTTACAAATAGTGTCAAAATCTATCTGCGAAATAACGTGTGCAACTATGCAAGCTTGAAGATGTTGACTAGGCACAAACACCGACACCTTTTATGTATGAGAATCTGCCTAGTGGGAATATCCTACCTATAGAAAGGTCCACACAGAAGGAGCCTAGTGAGACTGACCTCCTCCAAGGCCATAGATAGGTTCACACAGAAGGAGCTTAGTGAGACTGTCCTCCCTCATAGATAGGTTCACACAGAAGGAGCCTAGTGAGACTGTCCTCCCTCATAGATAGGTTCACACAGAAGGAGCTATACACCAATGATTGCCATCGCCACAGGTTAAAAACAGACCAGGCCAGGGATGAACTAGAGGCTTGCTCCTATTTTAATCCTCATCATCCAATCATGCATTCTGAGGTCACCCAAGTATGAACAGGTCGGGCATCAGCACATAACTTAACAGAGAGAGCCGTCCCTTCTTCAGGAAGGATGAAAGCTACTTGATATGTAACAAAATACTCACTTGCCTCATGCTGGCTACAGGCCTGCCCCTCCCGAGTTGAGCCAAGGCCATGGTTACCGCTTCTCCCTGCCCCCCACCCAAATATGGCCCTGTTCATGTGCACACAGGGACTCCACCCACCTACACATGTGTACAACATAATTGATCTAGTATGTACATGTATGTATGTGTGTATGAATGCATCTGTGCAGAACTGAAGAAATCTCGGAAGAAGAAGAGCAGAGGTGCCATGGGCATGGGAGAGGATGGAAGTGTCCGAAAGGGAAGGCAGGAGAAAGGTGTGTACATTATGTAGTTGAGACTCCACCCACCTACTTGTATCTCATATTTGCTGGGATGCAAGTCTCACCTGGGAATAAGCCCAACACACACATCTGCTTAGCGCTGTAGAAGTACATGGTTGGTGTTCCCTTTCTGTAAGGTGGAGATGGCTGGACTTGAATGAGCTGTGGCAACTGAGCAGCAGAATGACAGACTCTGCACTTCAATTTCCACTCTTTTGAATAACCAGTAGCTAGTGGTATAACAAATGCTTCTTGCTGGTTGTAGCCAGATACTCACCACTCTAATAATGCCAGTGCTTGAAGCTAGTGGTGTAGCTCAAATACTTCTTGCTGGTTGTAGCCATTAGATACACACAACTCAATAGTGATAGATACGCATGATTCAAAAGTGCAGCTTTTGAATTATTTCTTGTTCATTGAGGCGACTCCCATTGTTGGACTTGATTATTTGTGGTGGAAGTGCTCGCTCCTTCATTGGAGAGGAAATTTGCAGGTGCCACTAGACTTTTCCCTGTCAAATATGGTAGTTGAGACTCCACCCACCTATTCATGTGCTACAGTATGTAATTAATCCATTGTGTTGTATATGTATGTGTGTGTGTGTATGTATGTGTCTCTGTGCAGAGTTGATGACTTATGAGAAGGCGTATAGGAGAGCTCCCACAGGTGAGGGAGGGAGGGAGGAGAGAGATGGACTAGGATGGGGAGGGAAGTGAAGAAGCAGAGTAGAGGAGAGTGAGAAGGAGATTTATTATTTTCCTTTTGTAGGTAGTAGGTCAGTTCCATATTATGCTCGCTCTATGAGGAGGAAGGTTCAAGATATGCACATCAAAGATAGGATGATTGGACGTAGGAGGAGAGATGAAGTGGACCAGGACCTGCCAGACGAGCAATGAGGTACTAATCTTCATCTGGTGGTATCTGACATTTATACTGGTTGTGTGAGAGGCCACCATATAGACCATCTTAGAACACAAGTACATCAGAGCTGCTAGTTGTGTGAGAGGCCACCATATAGACCATCCTAGAACACAAGGACATCAGAGCTCTAGTTGTGTGACCATATAGACCATCCTAGAACACAAGGAAATCAGAGCTACTAATTGTGTGAGAGGCCACCACATAGACCATCCTAGAACACAAGGACATCAGAGCTGCTAGTTGTGTGAGAGGCCACCATATAGACCATCCTAGAACACAAGGACATCAGAGCTACTAGTTGTGTGAGAGGCCACCATATAGACCATCCTAGAACAAAGGACATCAGAGCTACTAATTGTGTGAGAGGCCACCATATAGACCATACTAGAACACAAGGACATCAGAGATGCTAGTTGTGTGAGAGGCCACCATATAGACCATCCTAGAACACAAGGACATCAGAGCTGCTAGTTGTGTGAGAGGCCACCATATAGACCATCCTAGAACACAAGGACATCAGAGCTGCTAGTTGTGTGAGAGGCCACCATATAGACCATCCTAGAACACAAGGATATCAGAGCTGCTAGTTCTGTGAGAGGCCACCATATAGACCATCCTAGAACACAAGGACATCAGAGCTGCTAGTTGTGTGAGAGGCCACCATATAGACCATCCTAGAACACAAGGACATCAGAGCTGCTAGTTGTGTGAGAGGCCACCGTATAGACCATCCTAGAACGATATCAGAGCTGCTAGTTTTGTGAGAGGCCATCATAATATAGACCATCCTAGAAATAATATAGACCGTCTAGAACACAAGGGCATCAGAGCTGATACCTGAGTAATTCACACTGGTAAAGTAGGAGCGTACGAGGATAATTCTATATGGCACTTATGGACTTTGTATACCAATGCAATTCTCCATCAATATTTTCTAATATTATATACAGTAAGTGCCCCCCAAAAATGTCCATTACGTACACTTGGCATTTCTGAGCCTTGAATCGGCTGAGAAAAGAAATGGGGAAACAAATCTGTTGTTGGCATATTTTTTGCATTTCAAACTTGTTCTCATTTCAATTTCCTCACCATCACTTGTGCAGGCATTCATCAGCCTCACTCACTTGTGCAGTCATTCATCAGCCTCACTCACTTGTGCAGGCATTCATCAGCCTCACTCACCTGTACAGTCATTCATCAGCCTCACTCACTTGTGCAGTCATTCATCAGCCTCACTCACTTGTGCAGGCATTCATCAGCCTCACTCACTTGTGCAGGCATTCATCAGCCTCACTCACTTGTGCAGGCATTCATCAGCCTCACTCACTTGTGCAGTCATTCATCAGCCTCACTCACTTGTGCAGGCATTCATCAGCCTCACTCACTTGTGCAGGCATTCATCAGCCTCACTCACTTGTGCAGGCATTCATCAGCCTCGCTCACTTGTGCAGTCATTCATCAGCCTCGCTCACTTGTGCAGTCATTCATCAGCCTCACTCACTTGTGCAGGCATTCATCAGCCTCACTCACTTGTGCAGGCATTCATCAGCCTCACTCACTTGTGCAGGCATTCATCAGCCTCACTCACTTGTGCAGGCATTCATCAGCCTCACTCACTTGTGCAGTCATTCATCAGCCTCACTCACTTGTGCAGGCATTCATCAGCCTCACTCACTTGTGCAGGCATTCATCAGCCTCACTCACTTGTGCAGGCATTCATCAGCCTCACTCACTTGTGCAGTCATTCATCAGCCTCACTCACTTGTGCAGGCATTCATCAGCCTCACTCACTTGTGCAGTCATTCATCAGCCTCACTCACTTGTGCAGGCATTCATCAGCCTCACTCACTTGTGCAGTCATTCATCAGCCTCACTCACTTGTGCAGTCATTCATCAGCCTCACTCACTTGTGCAGGCATTCATCAGCCTCACTCACTTGTGCAGGCATTCATCAGCCTCACTCACTTGTGCAGGCATTCATCAGCCTCACTCACTTGTGCAGTCATTCATCAGCCTCACTCACTTGTGCAGGCATTCATCAGCCTCACTCACTTGTGCAGTCATTCATCAGCCTCACTCACTTGTGCAGGCATTCATCAGCCTCACTCACTTGTGCAGTCATTCATCAGCCTCACTCACTTGTGCAGGCATTCATCAGCCTCACTCACTTGTGCAGTCATTCATCAGCCTCACTCACTTGTGCAGTCATTCATCAGCCTCACTCACCTGTACAGTCATTCATCAGCCTAACTCACTTGTGCAGTCATTCATCAGCCTCATTCACTTGTGCAGGCATTCATCAGCCTCACTCACTTGTGCAGTCATTCATCAGCCTCACTCACTTGTGCAGGCATTCATCAGCCTCACTCACTTGTGCAGTCATTCATCAGCCTCACTCACTTGTGCAGGCATTCATCAGCCTCACTCACTTGTGCAGGCATTCATCAGCCTCACTCACTTGTGCAGGCATTCATCAGCCTCACTCACTTGTGCAGTCATTCATCAGCCTCACTCACTTGTGCAGGCATTCATCAGCCTCACTCACTTGTGCAGGCATTCATCAGCCTCACTCACTTGTGCAGTCATTCATCAGCCTCGCTCACTTGTGCAGGCATTCATCAGCCTCACTCACTTGTGCAGGCATTCATCAGCCTCACTCACTTGTGCAGGCATTCATCAGCCTCACTCACTTGTGCAGTCATTCATCAGCCTCACTCACTTGTGCAGGCATTCATCAGCCTCACTCACTTGTCAGTCATTCATCAGACTCACTCACTTGTGCAGTCATTCATCAGCCTCACTCACTTGTGCAGTCATTCATCAGCCTCACTCACTTGTGCAGGCATTCATCAGCCTCACTCACTTGTGCAGTCATTCATCAGCCTCACTCACTTGTGCAGGCATTCATCAGCCTCACTCACTTGTGCAGTCATTCATCAGCCTCACTCACTTGTGCAGTCATTCATCAGCCTCACTCACTTGTGCAGTCATTCATCAGCCTCACTCACTTGTGCAGGCATTCATCAGCCTCACTCACTTGTGCAGGCATTCATCAGCCTCACTCACTTGTGCAGGCATTCATCAGCCACACTCACTTGTGCAGTCATTCAACAGCCTCACTCACTTGTGCAGGCATTCCTCAGCCTCACTCACTTGTGCAGTCATTCATCAGCCTCACTCACTTGTGCAGGCATTCATCAGCCACACTCACTTGTGTAGTCATTCAACAGCCTCACTCACTTGCGCAGGCATTCCTCAGCCTCACTCACTTGTGCAGGCATTCATCAGCCTCACTCACTTGTGCATTCATCAGCCTCACTCACTTGTGCAGTCATTCATCAGCCTCACTCACTTGTGCAGGCATTCATCAGCCTCACTCACTTGTGCAGTCATTCATCAGCCTCACTCACTTGTGCAGTCATTCATCAGCCTCACTCACTTGTGCAGGCATTCATCAGCCTCACTCACTTGTGCAGGCATTCATCAGCCTCATCACTTGTGCAGTCATTCATCAGCCTCACTCACTTGTGCAGTCATTCATCAGCCTCACTCACTTGTGCAGGCATTCATCAGCCTCACTCACTTGTGCAGGCATTCATCAGCCTCACTCACTTATGCAGGCATTCATCAGCCTCACTCACTTGTGCAGGCATTCATCAGCCTCACTCACTTGTGCAGTCATTCATCAGCCTCACTCACTTGTGCAGTCATTCATCAGCCTCACTCACTTGTGCAGTCATTCATCAGCCTCACTCACTTGTGCAGGCATTCATCAGCCTCACTCACTTGTGCAGTCATTCATCAGCCTCACTCACTTGTGCAGTCATTCATCAGCCTCACTCACCTGTACAGTCATTCATCAGCCTAACTCACTTGTGCAGTCATTCATCAGCCTCACTCACTTGTGCAGGCATTCATCAGCCTCACTCACTTGTGCAGGCATTCATCAGCCTCACTCACCTGTACAGTCATTCATCAGCCTCACTCACTTGTGCAGGCATTCATCAGCCTCACTCACCTGTACAGTCATTCATCAGCCTAACTCACTTGTGCAGTCATTCATCAGCCTCACTCACTTGTGCAGGCATTCATCAGCCTCACTCACCTGTACAGTCATTCATCAGCCTAACTCACTTGTGCAATCATTCATCAGCCTCACTCACCTGTACAGTCATTCATCAGCCTCACTCACTTGTGCAGGCATTCATCAGCCTCACTCACTTGTGCAGTCATTCATAAGCCTCACTCACTTGTGCAGGCATTCATCAGCCTCACTCACTTGTGCAGGCATTCATCAGCCACACTCACTTGTGTAGTCATTCAACAGCCTCACTCACTTGTGCAGGCATTCATCAGCCTCACTCACTTGTGCAGGCATTCCTCAGCCTCACTCACTTGTGCAGTCATTCATCAGCCTCACTCACTTGTGCAGTCATTCATCAGCCTCACTCACTTGTGCAGGCATTCATCAGCCTCACTCACTTGTGCAGTCATTCATCAGCCTCACTCACTTGTGCAGTCATTCATCAGCCTCACTCACTTGTGCAGGCATTCATCAGCCTCACTCACTTGTGCAGGCATTCATGAGGCTCACTCACTTGTGCAGTCATTCATGAGCCTCACTCACTTGTGCAGGCATTCATCAGCCTCACTCACTTGTGCAGGCATTCATCAGCCTCACTCACTTGTGCAGGCATTCCTCAGCCTCACTCACTTGTGCAGTCATTCATCAGCCTCACTCACTTGTGCAGTCATTCATCAGCCTCACTCACTTGTGCAGGCATTCATCAGCCTCACTCACTTGTGCAGTCATTCATCAGCCTCACTCACTTGTGCAGTCATTCATCAGCCTCACTCACTTGTGCAGGCATTCATCAGCCTCACTCACTTGTGCAGGCATTCATGAGGCTCACTCACTTGTGCAGTCATTCATGAGCCTCACTCACTTGTGCAGGCATTCATCAGCCTCACTCACTTGTGCAGGCATTCATTAGCCTCACTCACTTGTGCAATCATTCATCAGCCTCACTCACTTGTGCAGTCATTCATCACCCTCACTCACTTGTGCAGTCATTCATCAGCCTCACTCACTTGTGCAGGCATTCATCAGCCTCACTCACTTGTGCAGTCATTCATCAGCCTCACTCACCTGTACAGTCATTCATCAGCCTCACTCACTTGTGCAGGCATTCATCAGCCTCACTCACTTGTGCAGTCATTCATCAGCCTCACTCACTTGTGCAGTCATTCATCAGCCTCACTCACTTGTGCAGTCATTCATCAGCCTCACTCACTTGTGCAGTCATTCATCAGCCTCACTCACTTGTGCAGTCATTCATCAGCCTCACTCACTTGTGCAGGCATTCATCAGCCTCACTCACTTGTGCAGGCATTCATCAGCCTCACTCACTTGTGCAGGCATTCATCAGCCTCACTCACTTGTGCAGTCATTCATAAGCCTCACTCACTTGTGCAGTCATTCATCAGCCTCACTCACTTGTGCAGGCATTCATCAGCCTCACTCACTTGTACAGGCATTCATCAGCCTCACTCACTTGTGCAGTCATTCATCAGCCTCACTCACTTGTGCAGGCATTCATCAGCCTCACTCACTTGTGCAGTCACCAGCCTCACTCTCTGAGTACAATCGGCTTCATGCTCCAGCTTCTTCCAGTTTCCTTGTCATTCATCAGCCTCTCACTTCTTGTACTTTTCAAACAGTCGTTCCTCAGAGGAAGACCATCTGTGCTAACAACAGCTATCAAAGAAATAATAGAGGAGCAGGAATCTGGATGATGAAGCAATTGCTTACCAACTCCATTGTCTACCACAAGCACGGGCTACACATTTCACTGATCACTTGTTTACCTTAGGCCTGGAGAGGTTCCGGGTGCTAGTGGTGGGCTCTCAAACCATAGCAGTTTGTATTGACAAAATAGCAGTCAGCCAATCAGCCAATTTCTGACCAATGTTCCATAACGACGGAGCAAGACAGCTTATGGTCTGCCAGACGGACCGACCAATGTTTGTGGGTGGGGCTATCTCAATCAAGACGCGGGCATGTTTGTAGCGTGTTAGATGTGCAGTACTAGTCCACTTTTGGTGTAGTAATTATGACCCCAGCTCTACTAGGGGACAGAGTTATTGATGGCATGAAGAGACGGAACAGAAGTTCAAATGTCGTGCTGTGTGTGTTCCCAGCAGTATGCACCAGTGTTGTGTTGTACAGCCTTAGCTAAGATGAGCGTGAGCAAGTGGGATGGGTGTGGTCTTGTTGTCATGGAGACTGGTTGACTTAGTGAAACCTGCCCCTATGATTGTACATAAATCAACTTGTCATGCCAGCATTCTGTCTAGTACTCATAACATCACATGATTATGTTATGGGATGTCATTGCCACACACTGAGCATGCTCTTCTCTTCCATACATGTTGCTAAATCTCTCCCATACATAATTATTATTGTCCATCCTTAACAGATACTGACCTCAGCCATGAAACAGTTTCACTTCAGATCTCCCCTGACAATGAAGGATTGCTGACTGTGCTGGGACGATGGAGGATGGCAGAGTTCCCTCTAGAGGCATAACTTGTACCTGTAGCATCTAACACTGACAGTGTGAAAATATACTAAAGTAAATACGTGTGTATATATGCAGTTGAACCCTCTTATCCGTACTTACTGGCACATCTCTACCGAACAGCAAACAAAATTATTACAATTTTTTTACCACTAATAGGAGAAGTGTGTGAGGGTATGTGAAGGACTGTGAGTGGGGTGGAGACAACAGTGCTATTGGACGGAGCAAGGTCAAGATGGTTTGCTGTTGAAAATGGGCTTAGGCAGGGATGCCCTTTGTTTCCACTTTTTTCTCGATAACTATTTGATGGGAATGGCAGAGGAGCTGGAGAGAGCTGAGCTCGGGGTTAAGGTGGAAGGGTATGGGTGGGTAGCTTATGTATGCAACATTCTTTAGGCAGACTCGGAGATGGAGCAGCAAGCTACGTTGGGTGTGGTGCAGGTTTATGTGGAGATGAAGTTTAATAGTAAGAAGAACAAGGTCATAGTAGGTAAGAGTGAAGCAGGAGTGACTTGGGGGATTGGTGAGGAGAGGTAGAAGAGTTCAACTACTTGGGAGTCTGGTTTGATAAGAAGCTAAAGGGTGATGTTCAGTTAGAGAAGATGGCAGAAGAGTGGGTTGGGAAGTGGCATGGATGAGCAGAGTGAATGGGCAGGTGGAAGTGGACAGAGGAAGGATGTGGGAGCTTCTAGTGAGACCTAGGACAGGGTATGCAACAGAAGTGTGTTGGACAGGAAGATGTAATGCACGCAAGAAGTTGCACAGATGAGTATGGATAGGAGTTTGCTGGGGGCAATGTACTGCTCTAGACGTTTGGTAACTGGGAACAATATTGAAAAACGCGGTCCGTTCAGAATTCGAAGCTTTTTCACATGCGACAAGATGTCGGGTCGTCTAATCTTGAAGGATTGTGCTTTCTCGGGTTCTGGACGATGATTTTGGACTCTCTGAGAGGGAAAGCAGTGATGAAGAAGGTGATGGTATATCATCCTACCTTGGCCAGACCAGTGTTGACCCTGAAGCTCTGCTGTCGCTCGGCAAAGTAGTCTGGCCTGACTTGCCTTCAAGGCTCTCATTCGAGCTGATGATTTGGAAGAAGATGAGAGTGCTTAGCGATGATGAAGGCATTGATTGTGAGTTTAGCTATAGTTAGCTGTGAGAGTGCTCAGGGCATTGACTGTGAGTTTAGCTGAGTATGTAGCGGCATGAACTGTAAAAGCTGGGGGTACAATTGCAGTTCAGGGGCCACAATTAGCGCCGCGTGAATTTCCATGCACAACATTTTTAGCGGGTGACTGCCACTGACTCTATCGCTTGTTGAGAGTTATTAGTTGATACTGACACCATCATCAATTGGTGGCTAGGGATAGGGCTAGCCATAAACCATACCCAGCATTTTGTTGAACCTGTCACAGGTGCATACACCCAATCCATCGAGGGTACATGGACAAGTGCCAAGTACCCTTGATGGATTGGGTGTATGCACCTGTGACAGGGTCAACAAAATGCTGGGAATGGTTTACCACTAGCCCTATCCCTAGCCCTAGCCACCAATTGATGATGGGATGATGGTGTCAGTATCAACTAATACCTCTCCAGGGCATATTTAGGGGGTTTCCTGTTGCCCAGAATCCCCCCACCCCCTTGAGTACAAGCCACACCCATACGCCATTTGACAGCTGCAGCTAGCAGCTAATCCTACATATTTGTACTATAGTGTACTCTTGTATTGCAAATTTAAGCCCTTAGAGGCTCATAAATTTACTTCTACAAACCACAAAACTTTTAGTACAGTACTCAAGCAGCTGTTTTCCTGTAGAAAACTATTTGCTTGGAACTGGCAAGCCTATGAATATTAGTGAGTTTGTGCTAATCTCTTATAGGATTACCTTAGCCCAGCCCCTATTCCAGGAGGGCACACTGTATTTGAGATTGTAGTAAAGCTGTGACATGGCCAAGAGGCAAATATCCATTCTGTCATTTGGGGTGTCAGTGTCAAGCAGTGAGTCTGACAGTATCACTGCTACTGATCCTAAGAAAGTTAGAGTTCAAGATCAAAGAGAATCAGTCTCTATCTCCTGATGATCTGGGAAATGTGTCGGGTCAAGGGTATGTGTCAGAGGGTGTGTATCAGCTGCTAGGGTACATGCATGTCCTCCTGTTAGGAAACTATAAACTTGAGGACATCGGAATGACCAGAAGCTTTGGCTTCTCCGTTCCAATGACTAATTTGACTCGAGCAAAGCAAACACTCAAGGAACACAGCTTGCAGAAATCACACAGAGCAGCTATGGATGATACTGTTACATTTACTGGGCAAATGGAAGGAGGCCAGCTTTCCATACAGCAACAGTTACATAGTCAAGCATCTGCTCAAGTTCAGAAGAATCGGGATGTTCTTATAAGGCTATTCTCAAGACATCATTTTTTGTGGTAAGCAAAACATAGCTCTTCGTGGCCACCGAGAGGCTCTTTGGAGTGATGAAAATCCTGGAATTTTTTTAGCCTTGCTTCAATTTCGTGTTGAAGCAGATGATGCAGTTGTGACAGACCACTTTGCATGCCCAATATCATGCCCCAATCATTCAAAATGAACTGATTGCAGCCATTTGTGAATGGATAAGAGAGAAAAATCTACAGGAGGTTAGGCTAGCAAAGTACTTTTCTATGTGTGCTGATGAGGCTGCTGATGCATCTAATAAAGAGCAGCTTCCTCTAGTCCTGCGATATGTTGACTCGGAAAATGTGACAAGAGTTTGTTGAATTTATTCTCTGCGCAAAGATGGGTAGCTGTTTCTAAAACCATCCTAAATGCAATACAAAATTATGCCTTAGACCCAAACAATTTACGTGGGCAGGGCTATGATGGTGCCAGCAACATGGCTGGCAAGTATCATGGGGTTGCTGCTCTAATCGAGAAACAATATCCAAAAGCAGTCTATGTTCACTGTGCGGCTCATAAACTGAATCTTTGTGTTGTGGCAGCATGTAACATCCAAGCTATTCGAAATTAAGGAACTCTTGTGGAGCTATGCCTTTTCTTTAGGTTTTCTCCCAAGAGGGAAGCAGAACTAGAAAAACGGATCAGTGAACTTCCACTGGGAACAACTAACAGACAGAAACTGGTAAGCCTTTGCAAGACCAACCCGTTGGGTATATAGCTAGAATGCCTATGAAGTATTTTCGAAGATGGTACCAGCTGTTATTAGTACCTTGGAGACAATCAGTACTGAAGATAGGTGGAACAGAGAGTCTGCTCAGAAAGCTACATCATTTTTAACAGCTACAACTCATGAGTTTCTTATGGCATTTGAGGTGGTGTACCATGGCCTAGGCTACATAAAAGGCTTAACAGTGTCTCTACAGAGCCGTTTGCAAGATATTTGCAATGCTTGTACTGAGGTAAATTTAGTCGAGACTACTTTACATGAAGTTTGTGACAGCATCGATTCTCATTACAAGAAATGGTTTGATTCTGCAGTCACTCTAGGCACAAAAAAATCAATGCATCACAGCCATCTCTTCCACGTCGATGTGCAAGGCAAACAAGTAGAAGCAATGTACCTGTCGACTCTTGAAGATTATTACAGAAGATCTATTTCTGTTCCATTTCTGGATGAGATGATATCACATATTCACAATCATTTTTCTGAAACACAAAAGAAAGCTGATCATTATACCTGTTGAAGGATAGAGTATTCCAGTAGAAACATGGAGAGGAAAAAAATATGTTGAGAAAAATTCATTAAACCTTCTTTTGACTCCACTCTCACTAGTCCTTTTTCCCCATCGCCGTATGAGCTTTGAGCATAGTTCCATCTGTATTCATGGCCAATGCAGTCACTCAGAGTGATAAAGGAACTTTTGGATTTCTATGAAGATGATATGATAAGTCCTTCATCTTTTGAACAGGAACTCCATTTGTGGAGATCAAAATGGAGGAGTTTCTCCTCAGAATTGCCCCAAACTCCATCCCAGGCCTTGAACTGTGCAAATGAGAGCATGTTTCTAAATATTTACTGCTTACTCCGTATTGTTTGTACTCTACCCGTAACCAGCTGTGAATGTGAACGTAGTGTCAGTGTACTTAGAAGACTCAAAACCTACTTGCATACTACTATGGGGCAACAAAGGTTATCAGGACTGGCACTCATGCACATCCACTATGGCTTAAACTTTGACCTAGATACTATTCTTAAAATTTGTGCTCGTCAACACCCTCGAAGAATGTTACTCCAGGACATTTTGAGTCATTAACTCAACAATAATTATCATTTCTGTAATTATATGTTCTATAAACTATTGTGGGGCACAGTCAGATAAAAGTGGGTGGTTGTGGCCAGGTGATATTTTTTTTACAGGCTTCACATGCATGAGATGGAACCCCCCCTTTAAATTCCTAGATACGCCCCTGCTCTCTCAACAAGCACTTGTAAGACCAATAAGTCAGTGGCAGTCCTATAGATTCTCCCGCTAAAAATATTCTCCCACTAAAAATGTTCTGCGCGGAAATTCACGCGGCGCTAATTGTGGCCCTTAAACTGCAATTGTACCAAAAGCTGTTTTAACTTTTACTTTTTTGTTCGTGGGTAGTCCACATAATTTTTTTCCAGTACATGTACCTCTGTGTCACAAAGGAGGACTTTTTTCTCTCCAAACATCAAACCATGGTAGACTGTGTTCTTACTTCAATCTGTTGTCTGTTGCATTTATTGGTTTCTGCAGGTATTTTCTCTCTCTGTAATATTGTGTTCATATTCATGTGATTCATTGTGATGGTCATGTATTGTGCTAGCATGCATATTATTATGTATTCACACTTCTGGAATGTTATAATTCAGATAAAAATATCAAATGATGGTACTGTATTTGCCGGAGTATAAGTCACAGTAGCAGCTCCAAATCTTCTCCAATTCAGGAGTGCGACTTATAATCCAAACATGTCGCCTTTGCTTGAACAACTGGGCGGGGTGTCTAGTGGCACGTGTGTCGATAAAATGTCTGAAAAGCGAATGAGTTACACTGCTGGCTTTAAGCTCAAAGTAGTTGGGTATGCAGAGAAGTTCAGAAACAGAGCAGCAGAAAGAGTTAGTGAAAAATAGGTTAGGGACTGGAGAAAGAAGAAGAGTGTGTTGACAATGCTGTCGAGATGCACTAGATCTGCTAGAGTTGGAGTCTCGGCTTACTGGCCAGAACTTGAAAGTAAACTGCAGGAGTGGGTGCTGGACAGTGCTTGAATGGAATAGGCATTTCTGGGACCATGATTAGATTAAAGGCAAAGTTGATGGCTAAAGACATGTCTCCAGATTTTACTGGCTCTACCTCTTGGCTATACAGATTCATGAAGAGAAAGGGACTTGTTCTTCGACAGAGAACAAAAGATAGCACAGCATCTACCTCAAGAATTTGAAGACAAATCATAAGCTTCCAATGGATGATGATAATAATGAGGAAGGAGAACGGTTATGAAATGCAGCAGATTGGGAACATGGATGAAACACCCATGAACTTTGATATGCCACCATCTCGTATGGTAAATGCAGTTGGTGAGAAATCTATCTGATAAAAACTACAGGAAATTAAAATAATCACTTTACAGTGACGTTATCATGTCTAGCTGATGGCACTAAGCTAAAGCCCATGATTATCTTCAAACGTAAGACATTGCCCAAATAAATTATTCCACCTGATGTGCTAGTTGATGTTCAGGAGAAAGGCTGGATGGAAGAAAATGGGATGAAGATGTGGATTGAGAAAGTGTGGAATCAACGTACAGGAGGTTATTCCAAAAAGAAAGCCTGTCTTGTCCTTGATATGTTCAAAATGCACCTTATGGATTCCATCAAGAAGACGCTACAGCAAGGAAACACAAATGTTGCCTTCATTCCTGGTGGATTAACAGGTCAGTTGCAACCACTTGATGTTTCCATCACAAACCCTTCAAAGGGAAGGTGAAAACACTGTGGTCTGATTGGATGGCTGGTTCAACTGATCATGCGCTTACCAAAGGAAGCAGGCTAAGGAAACCATCTATAACATTGTGGTGCCACCAAAGGAAGCAGGCTAAGGAAACCATCTATAACATTGTGGTGCCAGTGGGTCCTGAAGGCGTGGGAGGAAATTGATCCAGCTATTATCATCAAGGCCTTCAAGTAGTGCAGCATCTCTAATGCTATGGGTGGATCGGAAGACAGTGTGCTTTATGAAGATGACAACAGCGATGTTGGTGGTGATCCTTTTGCTGATATCGATCAAGATTCAGAGGACTGTGACGATATTGCACAGAAGGATATTGACACATAATCATAGAATTGATGAGATACACATGCACACTACTGTATGCACTATTTCTACATGATATAATTATTTCAGTTTCTACATGTAGCTAACTAGGAGTAGTAATAGTCTTTTTCTTGTTTGCCATCACTTTCACCAGCCTTTTGATCATGGTTGGCTTTGCTCTGAAGGTGTACACACAAGGAACCACTACACCTGTGTTGAGTATATCGCAAAACTTTCTTCTTCCTGTAATTTCACAGGTAATACGACCTCCATGCTGTAGAAAATAGAAGGCTACTCTCGTGGCAAATGTCCAATGACAATAGTACCAAGAGTAGTAGCAACCGCGTAGGAATCGTGGGTATTTTGCGATTCAGATTGGACCAGCAGGAACTGTCCTATATGAGGTGTCCAAGTGTTCTTATAGACATGGTGTCCTCGTACTGAACTTTCCAGTTGGAAGCTTTCTTCCTCTTCAACTCCTGCTCCAGCCATGCCCATTCGTCTTGTGTAGTCGAAACTTTACCCAGGGGTGTATTTAGGGGGGGGCGGGGGGGGGCATTCGCCCCCCCCCTTGTATCATTCTCGCCCCCCCCCCCTTGAAATTAGAGAGTTTTTTTTAAATAATGTCAAGAAAGGTGTAATACAAGAAAGGTGTAATAAGCTTATGATATCAGGTTCAAATGATAGGAATGTCAAACTGAGGTTCTTCTTGGTTTTCTCTGCCATACGTCCACAATCTCTTCAAGGTCGCTCTCAGAGAGTACTTCTGGTGCCTCTATAGCAATCCTCATAAGGTGAGAAAGGCTGCAGTCACTTAGAGAATTACGCAAACGAGTCTTGATCATCTTCATCTGTGAGAAGCTTCTCTCCACAGAAGCAGTAGAAACTGGAATCGATAAGCAGATGGAGGCAATCTTGTGCAAATTGGGAAACATGGCCTTGAGCATGTCGTTTGAAACAAGTTCTTTCAGCTGTGATGCAGTAGTATCCCGTGGTTGCTTGACTAACAGCTGGCGGAATGTTTTCCACTCTGTAAGTATTTCAGTGGAAATCATGGCTGTCTTCACTGTTTCTTCTCCATCCAATGTTTCTGCATCTCTATCTTCTCCGTAGTGAGCAATCAGTTTCTCAACAGACGTGTCTCCATAAGTGGGAAAAGATACTGAATCTGGTTTTGGAACTTTCCGTGGATCGAATATAGACAATGCTGATACAACAGTGTTGGATGAAGAAAATCGGCTTGTTATGTTGGCCTTTAAATCAGCAACAAAAGGCTTACCAACAACATTCTGGAACGAAAGTATTTTATCAGCGTCAATAGACACCTTTGTAGATGACTTCAAGTCTTCAACGTTTTCAAGAAGCTCCAACACCCAGTTCGCTCCAGGCAAAACTGCATCATCCAAGGATTTAACAGTAGCATCAACAAGGAATGATATCAACGAGAGGTCAAGCTGCTCTGCCTGAAGTGCTTTGCTGAGCTTGGCTACTTGTGGTAGAGTGAAATCAAGCAAATATATAGCTGCAATCGTAGACAATTTGCAGAGGGCACCATGGATTCCAAGAGCTTCTGGCTCGTGGGACGTCTCGTAGATGTTCCCAATGGTGATTACAATTGCAGAATAACTTGCTTTGACAGCTTTGACACACCTTTCATGTGCCAGCCAGCGTGTGTCAGATGGCTTGATCACTTTCATTTCTGGAAGTTCAAGAACGTGCTGTACCTCCTTCAGACACTCTGCTCGCTTGGGGGAATTGCGAAAATGCTTCCAAAGAGTAGTCAATGTTCTGTAAACATGAGCAATTCCAGGAGTTTTATTGGCAGCTTGCACACAAGCCAACTGCAGTAAGTGACTGGCAGTGTATAAACAGAGCGTGAGGAGTATGTTTCTTGATACGTGCCTGAACCCCGGTCTTTCGTCCAGAAAAAGTTGCAGCTCCATCAAATCCCAATCCAACTATTCTTCCGACTTGTAGACCTTTCTTCTTTAAACAATCGATGAGATTAGAATAGATGGTCTCTGCATCAGCCTTCTTCAATGGAATAAGCTCCAGAAAGCACTCTACTGGTACACCATCTTCCTCCCAGCGGCAAAACACAGACAATTCTTCTACGTTGGTGACATCTGTGCACTCATCTGCCATGAGGCTGTACATGCTGTGTTGTAGTTTACTTTGCATCACATGGAGCTTTGAGTCAATTGTTGCCATGTTGTTTATTTTGCCTCATGATGCACCTCTGCTCGCTCTTCCCAATAAATACACAATGCTCTCATATAGTCGTTGCTCTCTAATAGTAGCCTCCCTTTCCTCCAGGATGAAATGTTTAGTAGGTACATAGGTGCCTTTTGAAGTCGCTTCAGAATCGACTCCTCCACCCATGTCCCCAATGATTCGATGAATTCAACCACAGCCACTCTTGATGTGTACACAGCATTTCTTGGTGCAGTTTCTAAGAATTGCTTCAAATGTTGGCTGCCACATCGAACCACCACGTCAACCAGCTTCTCAAATTTTGTCGAATGTGCAACTTGTTCTTTCGTAAGAAAATGAGTGAGTAGGATCAGGCACTTCACTGCAGCTCTGTTCTGAGCTCTTTTGCGAGCTAAAACATTCTGGAGTTGCTGTACAACTGTTCCACCTTTGGCTGCTCCTTTAGCTGCAAAAAGAGCTTGAGTTGCATGGATATGGAAGTCACTTCTCGCATGAGCTTTCATTTTTTCAACAGCTTTCTTCCAATTTCTGCAAGGTTGTGTGACCCACACTCCTCCAGTACGCTGCAGACCAGATTGCTTGCAAACCTTGCAAAAGGCACCATCGCTATCCTCGTCATAATAGAGCCAACTGAAATCTTTCTCCCAGCTCTTAGAGTATTTTCTCTTCGTGGATACAGAAGAGCGGTGTTTGTTTTGCTTGCTTTTCTTTGAAGGTGGAGGACTAAGGCTAGGACTAGATGCCTCGACATGCTCAGAGCTATCTGTTCTGCTATCTTCGCTATCGCTGCTATTAGCATGAGAAGAGGCTTGAGAAGTACTTGCAAAGTATGAGCGAATATCCATATTAATATGAAGAGAAATCAGCTAGTAAGGTTTCTTTTATAGAGACTTTAAGACCATGACATAATGGACTGAGTTAAAAATACTGAGAGAGAGTGGGAAAGAAGGAGGGAACTGAAGAAGTGACAAACCTACAAAGGAGAACACGTGGTGGTGTGTGATGACTTTAAGACCATGACATAATGGACTGAGTTAAAAATACTGAGAGAGAGTGGGAAAGAAGGAGGGAACTGAAGAAGTGACAAACCTACAAAGGAGAACACGTGGTGGCGTGTGATGACATCATGTCTAAGATTAGACTTGAAGACCATGACATAATGGACTGAGTTAAAAATACTGAGAGAGAGGGAGTGGGAAAGAAGGAGAAACAAAAGAAGTGACAAACCTACAAAGGAGAGCACGTGGTGGTGTGTGATGTCATCGTGTCATGACACATGCTTTCCTTTTTCCAAGCAGCTACAATATCATGAGAAATATATACAGTCTAGCCATAGTTCGGTATAGCATAATGCCATTGGTAGTCAGTCAAAATAGCTATCCTCAGACATTGTAAAAGCAAAAAAAGATCCCCCCAGACCCCCCTTTTACGACTTATGAACATGTTAAGAAAATATTAACAAAAATTAGGGCACCAAGTGACCAACCATTTCCACCCCCCCCCCCCCCCCCCCCCCCCCCCTAGAGAACTAGAGAAAAATTGTGTATGAAACCTGTTGTCCATGATTTTGTAAGAAAATGCATGGAATGCAACATAATTCGATTTCACAAAAGCCCACCTCCATTATACGAGTGACAAGTGACTATATCTAATCTATATATGCTGATTGCCGTAGCATGCAACTTCAGCAAATATTTAAGATGGAATGTTGTACTAAAGATTTTAGAAAAAGTGCATGCCATCATAAGTAGCAGCTATATATACAGTTAGTACTGCAAAAATACCTGTGGGTAAAACACTTTCGTACTCCACGCGGAAGCCCAGGGTGCACGTCCCCTTTCCGCACCATCCAGGCTCTCCGCCCCCCCTTATTTTTCCATATCTCAAGTTCGCCCCCCCTTGGCAAAATTTCTGTATACAACCCTGCCTTAGCCCTAGACTACACCAGTGAGGTAAGCATGGCCCTAGCCCTAGACTACACCAGTGAGGTAAGCATGGCCCTGGCCCTAGACTACACCAGTGAGGTAAGCATGGCCCTAGCCCTAGACTACACCAGTGAGGTAAGCATGGCCCTAGCCCTAGACTACACCAGTGAGGTAAGCATGGCCCTAGCCCTAGACTACACCAGTGAGGTAAGCATGGCCCTAGCCCTAGACTACACCAGTGAGGTAAGCATGGCCCTAGCCCTAGACTACACCAGTGAGGTAAGCATGGCCCTAGCCCTAGACTACACCAGTGAGGTAAGCATGGCCCTAGCCCTAGACTACACCAGTGAGGTAAGCATGGCCCTAGCCCTAGACTACACCAGTGAGGTAAGCATGGCCCTAGCCCTAGACTACACCAGTGAGGTAAGCATGGCCCTAGCCCTAGACTACACCAGTGAGGTAAGCATGGCCCTAGCCCTAGACTATACCAGTGAGGTAAGCATGGCCCTAGCCCTAGACTACACTTTGTTATATTAACAAGAAAGGTGTCATTATTCCTACTACTATAACTATTTATTTGCATACATCTACTTAATATTTATCTATACATTCATTGTTCACACTTAGACCCTGGACCTCACGAACCCCAAGGTCTTCCGTGACCTCTCCAAGCCCATGGGTGCTCAGACTGAGCCTAGGTTGAAGCAATTCATCGAGAGGTTCAAGTACTTTGAGGACCCGACAGGGGAGAACACCCCCGCATATTACTATGGAACCCATTACTCCTCGGCTATGATTGTGGCATCCTACCTGATACGCATGGAACCCTTTACCCAATTGTTTTTGAAGCTGCAGGTCAGATAGTTTTCTTACATGTTGAAAGTGAAGAGTATATGACACAGTTCGTATGCTTGCAATTCCTGAGTCTATGACCTTTTCACTGTGTAGTGATGATTACCAGCTGTTGACCGATGTGTATATATTTATTTTCTAACCTCCGTCCTGTGTCAATTTATAAATCGCCTTTAGAATATAGTCACCTTGTGGATATAGTCACCTTGAGTTGAGGATGTAGTCACCTTGAGGATGTGTAGTCACCTTGAGGATGTAGTCACCTTGAGGATGTAGTCACCTTGAGGATGTAGTCACCTTGAGGATGTAGTCACCTTGAGGATGTGTAGTCACCTTGAGGATGTAGTCACCTTGAGGATGTAGTCACCTTGAGGATGTAGTCACCTTGAGGATGTAGTCACCTTGAGGATGTAGTCACCTTGAGGATGTAGTCACCTTGAGGATGTAGTCACCTTGAGAATGTAGTCACCTTGAGGATGTAGTCACCTTGAGGATGTAGTCACCTTGAGGATGTAGTCACCTTGAGAATGTGTAGTCACCTTGAGGATGTAGTCACCTTGAGAATGTATCACCTTGAGAATGTAGTCACCTTGAGGATGTAGTCACCTTGAGGATGTAGTCACCTTGAGGATGTAGTCACCTTGAGGATGTAGTCACCTTGAGAATGTAGTCACCTTGAGGATGTAGTCACCTTGAGGACCTTGAGCAATGGCTGAAAGAAATGTCAATTTCTATGCTTACTTTTTTTAATGTCTCTCTCTTCTCCTCCCCTTTTACACACCTCCCCCATCTCACATTGTTTCTTACCATGCCTGCTTCCTTGTTCTCCTAACTTTCTTTCTCCTCTCATCCTTCATTCCTTTCTTTCTTCCCCCCCCCCCCCACACTTACTATGTGTTACAGGGCGGTTATTTTGACCTCCCGGATCGTCTCTTCCATAGCATTCCGGATGCTTGGCGCTCCGCCAGTGAGTCCAACATGGCCGACATTAAAGAACTCATTCCTGAATTCTTCTATCTGCCGGAATTTCTTGTGAACACAAATAACTTTGACTTGGGGGCTAAACAAAGTGGAGAGGTTCTGTGCAATATTGTGCTGCCCCCCTGGTCCAAGGGGGATCCCCAGGAATTTATCCGACTTCACAGAGAGGTGGGTGAAGATGTTAGTGCTGAATGTAGAGTGTGCAGAGTACTAACTCATTCGATACTAAATTCCAGGGAGCTAGTTTAGAGCTTACTGCTACACCCCCATTGTAATACATAATATGCTCTTCGTTCTTTGTATGTGACCACATATGCCCAAGAGAGTATTTACCTGGCATCTCAGGTGCCACACCCTCTTACTTTTTAGCCACACCCTCTTATAATTAATTGAACTGTGTAGCAATTATGTCCCATCAAATTGCAATGTTCATTGCTTCCACATGAAGTAAGCTAGAGCTTGCAAAAAAAAATCTTCGCTATAGGTTACTTACGTATAGGATAGCCTATACAAAAGAGTCGGTTATGCGCCTATGTAACCTCCGAGTTTGCGGTTACCCCGAGGCGAAGCCGAGGAATGTAACAGCAAACGAGTAGGTTATACTGGCGCATAGCCGACTCTTTTGTATAGGCTATCTTACTTATACTACATTGCGCACGCGCTAAACTACATGCGGTTAAAAGTGTAGGTTATGCGCCTATGTAACCTATAGTTATTAACCAATCAGATTAGCCACAGGTCATGTGATGTAGTATAATACTTGCTATTTGGACGGATTGTTCCACAAGCATACTTTCCATTGTTGAACAAATGAAGGTAAAGTAGGGGGCTAGTTAGGCTAGTTATAAAAATAATCAGTGAAGAGTGCATGTCAGGGTTTCATTTAGAAAATTGTCCAAGGGGGGCAACTGGAGGAATCTGGATATTAATATTAAGGGGGGGGGGGGGGGAAAGGTTCCAAGGGGGGGTGAGCAGCCAACGCCCGGCCCCCCCTAAATGAAACCCTGCATGTCCTTTCTGTAGGTACTTTTGCATGAGTTTCATTACAGTAGAATGAGTTTGACCCTTTCCAGATGAACCAGAACTAGCTTCGGTGTACACATCATAGGTTAGGACATACCCAGTACTGCATTCAGAATTGACAATTGGGTTGTTTTTTTAATGAATTGTAAAAAGTGCACTCTGCAACGTGTACTGACCATCATTTTATCTATTGCCAGCTCTCGTTTTCACTACTTGGAGAAAGTTTCTGAGGTACTATTGATTAGTGGTCTAACCTTGTATAGAGGGTCATACCCACTTTCTCCACTCTTTTTTGTTTCAAAGCATCAGCTAAATGTAAATATTTGGAGATCTTGAAGAACCTATCTGGTAGAAAAATAGATGAAAACCAAGGTAAACTGAATATCGGGCTAGTTGACCAATAATCATGTATTCTTAGAAGACGAATAATGCCCATTGCGATATTGATCCCAAATAACTCCTCCTTCGAAGTATCAAAAATTTCATCCCCTTCTGATTTGCCAAAAGTCTGCTGTCAACAAAAATTGGGTCAGTTACAAACAAGCTTCAGAGGTGTATTTTCTCGAGTTGTTCTCGGGGTAGGACTGGTCGGTTGAGTAAAAGCTGGTAATTGCCTAGGAGGTAAGCCACTTCTAGACTGACTTGTATCGGGTACTTCCCACTCGAATGATGACCTGAGTACAACACTATACTAAATTACACATACATCTAACAAAATTTGTAACTTACTTTTCTGTCGATGGATTTGTAGTCTGATTTCCATGACCTCGACTGCCACCCCTTGCAATCCCTTGACTACCAGGTCCAAGGCTGCAGTGTGCCAGTTGATAGTAGTTGACTGTTGCCAAGTGATGTAGTTGACTGTTGCCAAGTGATGTAGTTGACTGTTGCCAAGTGATGTAGTTGGCTGTTGCCAAGTGATGTAGTTGACTGTTGCCAAGTGATGTAGTTGACTATTGCCAAGTGATGTAGTTGACTGTTGCCAAGTGATGTAGTTGACTGTTGCCAAGTGATGTAGTTGACTGTTGCCAAGTGATGTAGTTGACTGTTGCCAAGTGATGTAGTTGACTGTTGCCAAGTGATGTAGTTGACTATTGCCAAGTGATGTAGTTGACTGTTGCCAAGTGATGTACAGTAGTTGACTGTTACCAAGAGATGATAGGAGTGGTAGTGTCGTGTATTAGTATACTGTAGTAGTAGTAGTAGAGGTATTAGTAGTTGTCTAGTAGAAGTAATAGTTATAGTAGTTGTTGTTTTTGTGGTAATAGTATAGTAGTATAATAGTAGTCGAGTATATATATATATATTAAGTGAAACACTATTGAACATTGAACTATGCTCTCAGTACACGTCGACAGGCTTAGAATGCTCTCTATTTAAGTGAAACACAATATTACTATTGAACATACTGTAGAACTATGCTCTCAATACATGTAGATAAGCTTAGAATGCTCTCTATTTAAGTGAACACAATATTATCAGTGCATGTAGGTAAGGTCAGTACACTCTTTATTTGAGTGAAACAACATGCTCATTGTGCAGGCGCTGGAAAGTGATTATGTCTCTGCCAACTTCCACAAGTGGATCGACCTTATCTTTGGCTACAAGCAACGTGGTGAGGAGGCGCTGGCCAGCCACAATGTCTTCCACCACCTCTTCTATGAGGGAGCGGTCGACATCGACAAGATTGTCGACCCCATGAAAAAGATGGCGGTCACATCGTTTATACACAACTTCGGACAGATGCCCAAGCAGGTGAGGTCAAAATGACTGTCTCCTCTTCTCCTTCCTCCTCTCCCACCTCCCTCCATCTTTCCATCCCTCCCTCATCTGCTCTTTCTCCTTCTGTTTTCTTTTCTCTCTCTTCCTCTCTCTCTCACTGGATTTGTCCCTCTCTTTGCTCTTCTTTGCCTGTCCTCAACTCCCTTTCCCCTCCTTCTTACCTGCACTCTCCTTGTACTCCTTCTCCTCTCTCCCCCTCTTTCCTTAGCTCTTCAAGAAAACCCACCGACAGCGCAAGGTCATGTCCACTACTCTCCCTCAAGAACCTCCTTCCGCCTCCTTCCAGCCAACCACAATAGTCGACTCTCAGCGTGTCTTCTACAAGAACTTGGTCCAACTCATGCCCTCCAAGGAACCCATCAAAGGTGCGGATTATTTTTGTACCGTGGGTCAAGCATGAGAAGAGTAGCATTGGAACCCCTTGGAACATTTTGGTCCCCCCTTGGAAATTGTATTATTAAAGTTCATTATTGATGTTGATAAGTGCTTGACAAAGTGCATGAGCAGTGAGAGTATGCATATGTAATGAGGTAAGAGTCTGGATGAGAGTTTACATAGCAATCCGTCTACCTTTTCTACTCCACACGTTAACAATTTCCTATCAGTGAGTTTTTCGGGAGATTCAATGACAATTTTCATTAAGTTGGGCAGGCTGAGTTCAGTTAAGCGGTTACGAAGGAGATTCTTTATTAATTTCATGTCTGAGAAACTTCGTTCCGCTGATGCTGTAGAAACGGGAATAGCAGCATATGGTTGCCAGTTTATATAGACTGGGGAATAATGAGCTATAAGCAAATCATTGGTGAGTAATTCCTTTAGTTGCATGAATGTATCATATTTTGGCTGCTTAGTAAGGAGCTGACAATACATTTTCCAGCTCTGTGCTGAGGTCAGAAGAGACAATGGCTGCCTTCTCAAATCAGTTCCTTCCAATGATTTAGTCCTTCCAATGATTTAGCTGCTGCCAATGAGAGTTTGAATTGAACTGTCTCCATATAAAGGTAGCTCATGAGTAGAGAGGCTGGGCACTTTCTTCGGATCAACAATACTGAATGCTGATAAGTGATAACACATTTTGAGGAGGATCTAAACTGGCTGGATATGTTATCTTTGATGAGTCTGATAAAAGGCTTGCCCACTCTTTCTTGGAAAGAGCACATATCTAAATGAGTGACTTCAAATACCTGTTTCTGCTTTTAACTCTTCTCTTGCATCTTGTAGCTGTAAAACACAATTTGCTGAAGGCAGTATAGCATCAAGTGAATTAAGAGTAGCATCCACTAGACTAGAAATAAGGGAGAGGTCCAGGTGCTTGGTCTGTAAGGCACGGCTAAGCTTTGCCACTTGAGGAAGAATGCCCCCTAAAAATGTTTCTTTTCCTTAACAATTCTCTATTAAAGTGCATTAATAAAGGAATATAGTGCATACAAAGTAGTAAGAAATTCCCCCCCCCCTTTACAACTCAAATAAAACTGAGTCTGGCTGTGTAGAGTTCCCTTTTAGAACTGAATACTAGTACCCCCAGAATGCCTCAGAATCAATCTCAGAGCATCTATTTATTAATTTTTTATTTCTGGAGGAACATGCCCCCAGACCCCCCTAGTTGTTATGTGCTATACACCACCCCTCCAAAAACTCAAAATTCTGTATGAAACACACAGACACACACACACATTCAAACACACCCCAACCCCCCAGATGGCATGTGTGAAACTTTGTCACATCTTGAACCATCATGCCCCCCCTTAAAATCCAGATTCCTCCAGTTGCCCCCTCCCCCTTTGGACAATTTTCTAAATGAAACCCTGATATATATATTTTTTCCTTCTGCATATGCATATATATGTGTGTGTATATATACATATACATTTCCCTTTTCTTCCTAGTGATACCTGGAGAAGTGAGCCAGATAGTCAGTCCATCGGACGGCAAAGCCCCCCTGGCTATTGATAAGAACAAGTTGTTCCTGCCCTGGGCCAACTACAAGTATTATTTCATGTGGAGCTTCCCGGACCACAGCGCCAGGATTGCCAGCGTGGAAACAGACAAGGTGTGGCTTGGGGAGGTCAGAGTACATGTGAAGGAGGGAGTCGGTGGTTGGATACGGGCTGTGTGGGCGTGGTGGGGAGATCACAGGGACGCGGTATAGGACGAGGGAGTGTGTGAAGCAAAACTACTTTTTTTAATTACCATTTTTTGCTGGTGTGTAAATGCATCGTAGTTTAACCCTTTCACTGCTGCAGGTAAATACCCCCCCTGTGCTGGCTTTTTTTGCCCCCCAAAAAGGTGATTTTGAAATCAATGCCAAAAAAGACTAAGAGGTTATTTTGAAATTCTTTTTATGTTTTTGGGTGGGCAAGAGGTTGGCCTATGGGGGAAAAATTGAAATTTGGTATTTTGAATAATTAGGTGGTCATGTGACCTTAATGGCGGCCATATTGATGTCGTTTCAATCTACAGACATGGCATTGTCACCTTGGCCCTGTGCAGGGCCGCCCAAGTTGGGCCGCCCAAGTTGAGCAAATCATCGGTCTCGTCCATGGAATACTCCCAATCACTGTCGGCATTATCGTAGTCAACTGTTGGAAACGAATTACCTGTATCGTCCAAATCAAAGTTGTCCACGCTGTCTGGTCCACAACTTCGTTGCCTTCTGAGGCCGCGCTCGCGTCATTCCGCTGCCTACCGCTGGGAAACACGACTTTCCAAGTGGAAATCATCTCTAGTTCATAGGAAAAAAACAATAGCTGGCACGTGCAGTGCACGCGGAATTTAAAAATGATTATTTTCAAATACCCGGTAGTACCGGGTACGCGCAATTCAACGATATTTTTTTCTACCCGGTAGTACCGGGTATGCGCAGTGAAAGGGTTAAGTCACTTCTCAAAGTTAGTCATTACAAATATTTATTTATTAACTGCCAGGGTATTAATCACACTCTAAATAGAGCTTCCATCTACCACCATGCAATTATCAACTCTATTTGATCTTTGTAGCGTTGTCAACTCCATCTTTTCTCTCCACTCTTGCACTAGCTTTTCACTTACTCTGTGCTCCCTTTCAGCTCTTCATGACCAGACATCTCTGCATTTTTTAGCTTAATAGCTGCACTGTAGCTCCTAGGCTTGGTTTCAGACCACACACACACACACACACTCCTCAGAGGTGGCAAGAAAGAAATAGTAATTCTTCTACCTCTACTACTACTACTCTACTACTACTATTATTAATTACTATTATTATTATTATATTATTGTTTTTGTTATAGTTGTTAGCATTATACATATGATAGTTGTCAGCCAAAGCAAAGACGTCCTCCTCCCCTGCTGGTGTAAAGTGTGCTAGTGTATATATTGCTGCTAGTGTAAAGTGTGCTAGTGTATATATTGCTGCTGGTGTAAAATGTGCTACTGTATATATTGCTGCTGGTGTAAAGTATGCTACTGTATATATTGCTGCTGGTATAAAGTGTGCTAGTGTATATATTGCTGCTAGTGTAAAGTGTGCTAGTGTATATATTGCTGCTAGTGTAAAGTGTGCTACTGTATATATTGCTGCTGGTATAAAGTGTGCTACTGTATATATTGCTGCTAGTGTAAAGTGTGCTACTGTATATATTGCTGCTGGTGTAAAGTGTGCTACTGTATATATTGCTGCTGGTGTAAAGTGTGCTAGTGTATATATTGCTGCTGGTGTAAAGTGTGCTAGTGTATATATTGCTGCTGGTGTAAAGTGTGCTACTGTATATATTGCTGCTGGTGTAAAGTGTGCTACTGTATATATTGCTGCTAGTGTAAAGTGTGCTAGTGTATATATTGCTGCTGGTGTAAAGTGTGCTACTGTATATATTGCTGCTAGTGTAAAGTGTGCTAGTGTATATATTGCTGCTAGTGTAAAGTGTGCTACTGTATTATATTGCTGCTGGTGTAAAGTGTGCTACTGTATATATTGCTGCTAGTGTAAAGTGTGCTAGTGTAAAGTGTGCTAGTGTATATATTGCTGCTGGTGTAAGTTTGCTACTGTATATATGACTGCTAGTGTAAAGTGTGCTACTGTATATATTGCTGCTGGTGTAAAGTGTGCTAGTATATATATTGCTGCTAGTGTAAAGTGTGCTACTGTATATATTGCTGCTGGTGTAAAGTGTGCTACTGTATATATTGCTGCTGGTGTAAAGTGTGCTAGTGTATATATTGCTGCTGGTGTAAAGTGTGCTACTGTATATATTGCTGCTAGTGTAAAGTGTGCTACTGTATATATTGCTGCTAGTGTAAAGTGTGCTACTGTATATATTGCTGCTGGTGTAAAGTGTGCTAGTGTAAATATTGCTGCTGGTGTAAAATGTGCTACTGTATATATTGCTGCTGGTGTAAAGTGTGCTACTGTATATATTGCTGCTGGTGTAAAGTGTGCTACTGTGTATATTGCTGCTGGTGTAAAGTGTGCTAGTGTATATATTGCTGCTGGTGTAAAGTGTGCTAGTGTATATATTGCTGCTGGTGTAAAGTGTGCTACTGTATATATTGCTGCTGGTGTAAAGTCTGCTACTGTATATATTGCTGCTAGTGTAAAGTGTGCTACTGTATATATTGCTGCTGGTGTAAAGTGTGCTAGTGTATATATTGCTGCTGGTGTAAAGTGTGCTAGTGTATATATTGCTGATAGTGTAAAGTGTGCTACTGTATATATTGCTGCTAGTGTAAAGTGTGCTACTGTATATATTGCTGCTGGTGTAAAGTGTGCTACATGTAGTGTATATATTGCTGCTGGTGTAAAGTATGCTAGTGTATATATTGCTGCTAGTGTAAAGTGTGCTAGTGTATATATTGCTGCTAGTGTAGAGTGTGCTATTGTATATATTACTGCTGGTGTAAAGTGTGCTAGTGTATATATTTCTGCTGGTCTAAAGTGTGCTACCGTATGTATTGCTGCTGGTGTAAAGTGTGCAGGTATATATATTGCTGCTAGTGTAAAGTGTGCTACAGTATATATTGCTGCTGGTGTAAAGTGTGCTACTGTATATATTGCTGCTGGTGTAAAGTGTGCTACTGTATATATTGCTGCTAGTGTAAAGTGTGCTACTGTATATATTGCTGCTAGTGTAAAGTGTGCTACTGTATATATTGCTGCTAGTGTAAAGTGTGCTAGTGTATATATTGCTGCTAGTGTAAAGTGTGCTAGTGTATATATTGCTGCTAGTGTAAAGTGTGCTAGTGTATATATTGCTGCTGGTGTAAAGTGTGCTAGTGTATATATTGCTGCTGGTGTAAAGTGTGCTACTGTATATATTGCTGCTGGTGTAAAGTGTGCTACTGTATATATTGCTGCTGGTGTAAAGTGTGCTACTGTATATATTGCTGCTGGTGTAAAGTGTGCTAGTGTATATATTGCTGCTGGTGTAAAGTGTGCTACTGTATATATTGCTGCTGGTGTAAAGTGTGCTAGTGTATATATTGCTGCTGGTGTAAAGTGTGCTACTGTATATATTGCTGCTGGTGTAAAGTGTGCTACTGTGTATATTGCTGCTGGTGTAAAGTGTGCTAGTGTATATATTGCTGCTAGTGTAAAGTGTGCTAGTGTATATATTGCTGCTGGTGTAAAGTATGCTACTGTATATATTGCTGCTGGTGTAAAGTGTGCTAGTATATATATTGTGCTGGTGTCAAGTGTGCTAGTGTATATATTGCTGCTGGTGTAAAGTGTGCTAGTATATATATTGCTGCTGGTGTAAAGTGTGCTACTGTATAGCTGGTGTAAAGTGTGCTAGTGTATATATTGCTGCTAGTGTAAAGTGTGCTAGTGTATATATTGCTGCTAGTGTAAAGTGTGCTACTGTATATATTACTGCTGGTGTAAAGTGTGCTACTGTATATATTGCTGCTAGTGTAAAGTGTGCTAGTGTATATATTGCTGCTGGTGTAAAGTGTGCTATTGTATATATTACTGCTGGTGTAAAGTGTGCTAGTGTATATATTGCTGCTAGTGTAAAGTGTGCACGTGTATATATTGCTGCTGGTGTAAAGTGTGCTACCGTATGTATTGCTGCTGGTGTAAAGTGTGCTACTGTATATATTGCTGCTGGTGTAAAGTGTGCTACTGTATATATTGCTGCTGGTGTAAAGTGTGCTACTGTGTATATTGCTGCTGGTGTAAAGTGTGCTAGTGTATATATTGCTGCTAGTGTAAAGTGTGCTAGTGTATATATTGCTGCTGGTGTAAAGTGTGCTACTGTATATATTGCTGCTGGTGTAAAGTGTGCTAGTGTATATATTGCTGCTGGTGTAAAGTGTGCTAGTGTATATATTGCTGCTGGTGTAAAGTGTGCTACTGTATATATTGCTGCTGGTGTAAAGTGTGCTACTGTATATATTGCTGCTGGTGTAAAGTGTGCTAGTGTATATATTGCTGCTGGTGTAAAGTGTGCTACTGTATATATTGCTGCTGGTGTAAAGTGTGCTACTGTATATATTGCTGCTGGTGTAAAGTGTGCTAGTGTATATATTGCTGCTTGTGTAAAGTGTGCTAGTGTATATATTGCTGCTGGTGTAAAGTGTGCTACTGTATATATTGCTGCTGGTGTAAAGTGTGCTACTGTATATATTGCTGCTGGTGTAAAGTGTGCTACTGTATATATTGCTGCTGGTGTAAAGTGTGCTAGTGTATATATTGCTGCTGGTGTAAAGTGTGCTAGTGTATATATTGCTGCTAGTGTAAAGTGTGCTAGTGTATATATTGCTGCTAGTGTAAAGTGTGCTACTGTATATATTGCTGCTGGTGTAAAGTGTGCTACTGTATATATTGCTTCTGGTGTAAAGTGTGCTAGTGTATATATTGCTGCTGGTGTAAAATGTGCTACTGTATTAATAGTGCTATGCTTGCTCATACCTTCACAGGTGGTAGCAGTGTTTGAAGGACTCCATGAAGGTCGTATGTTGTGTGCTGCTGTTGCCAATGACAACACCTTACTCACCGGAGGAGAGAGCACTGTGAGGCTCCACCTACCTTGATACATATGATCTTGTCTACAGCTTGTCTGTTAGCTAACCCGAGTAGCTTTAGAATATGTAATGGAAATTGTAATAATACAATTTCCAAGGGGGGGGGGGGGCAAAAAGGTTGCAGCTGCCCCCCCCCCCCCCCCTAAATGAAACCCTGTTACTATTAGAGAATAAACGGTATTCTCTAACCTTGAATTTTTATACCTCCACTCACGCACGCTGCATGTCCAACTTGTTACCACATCCCCCCAACTGGTATTTAACTGGAGAATAACCAAAGATAATGGCGCTGTGTGCTTATATCTCCAAGATAGATGATTGAACTTTGACCTTGACACCAGCTCCTTTTAATGAAATTCCTTCCAATGCATTCTAAACATGTACTAAAGATGTATACCTTTATCTTCACTATTAGGATAGAGGGAAAATAAATTTTAGTATAAAAAAAAACCCCACCTAATTATGCACACACGTATGGAGGTGTGTCTCTATCCATGGAATAGCAACGATTGACTGCCCTATTGCCGTTCAACAAGACACACTGAGTAATTTCTGCCTGTTATTTAGAGTGAAATAAGCATGTGCTGATGAGACAACAAGCTCTGACAGCGGCCCACTCTGGCTAGGAGGTCTTCCCACAGGCTGAAAGTAACTGCACAAAGACTTGCTAGCCATGACCTGATCAATCTCCATCTCTCTAGCTTAGTCTAGACCCATACTATATTGTGAATATTATTCAGCCTGCAAATAAATTGAATTCTTTTGGTGAGGGGTGGGGTTGGAAGGCAGATTTGCCGTGCCCTTCCCCCATGAAAATGACTGACTAGTTTGCCAACAAGCTGTTGATGTAAAGACAGCTGTGATGGTTGCAACAACACTTACTCAGGTTGTCTGTGTGTGGGATATTTCCCACGGAGCCACCAAGGAGAAAGTGCCTCTGCAACTCCATTTGAAGCACACACTGCATGGCCACACTGCAGCGGTGATCTGCCTAGTAACCTCTTCTAATTACAACCTCATTGCGTCCGGGTCAAAGGTCAGTCCACCACTGCGCATACATGACATGCAATTTGGTTGGTATACTATATCTATGGTAAAGGGTCATGGGAAGCACACACACATTATATATGACGTGGTATAAGTGATGTACTCAAAACAGGTAGAGGGTGAAAGTGCACTCTTGCATTCATACAAGGTAAAGGATCGTTGTGTAGCAAGTGAATATTAAGTGGAGGCCTTTGTTGCTTATATACTACTCCATGCAATAACCCGGGGAAGTTGACTGGTACTAATGATGGGCAAGGCCTATATAAGGAGACAAATGAATCTCATTACCATGTGTTTCATTTCCAAGTTCATCTCTCCATCTTGTTTACTAATGCATGGGCAAGGCCTATATAAGGTGGACGATCCTATGAATCTCATTACCATGTGTTTCATTTCCAAGTTCATCTCTCCATCTTGTTTACTAATGCATGGGCAAGGCCTATATAAGGCGGACGATCCTATGAATATCATTACCATGTGTTGTTGGTCTTGTGTAGGACAAGACGTGCATTTTGTGGGACATGACTAGCTTGTCCTTCATCCGACAGCTTCCAGGTCACTCCAATCCTGTCACCATGGTCACCATTAACAATCTCAATGTAAGTCGCAGCCTTTATAGAGATGTAGTGAAGTTTGTTGTGGGGTCAGAGGCCAACTTATTCCCATTGCACCACCAAGCTGAAGTTTGTTGTGGAGGTCATAGGTCATTTTTTGTTTTGTTTCTTAGCTGAAGGGCTGAGGAATCTTTGGTTGCTATGCATCTTTTGAATGTTGGGCAGATAATCAAGATCTTCTAGTACGAGTGTTTGTTTGTATTGTAATCTTTCCAGGGCAACATTGTGACCTGCACCAAGAACCAGATTCGGTTGTGGACTGTGAATGGGTCTTTGCTGGCAGAAACTCCGCTGATCCTGGCTAGCAGTGTGAAGGTGTTGTGTTGTGCCACCTCTGAGGTTAGCCACTCCCACCCTTTGTTACGAATGTGGTGTGGATGTCATGTGATGGAGGTTGTGTGTCACGTGGTGGGGGTCATGTGAGTATCATGTGATGGAGATGTGGTGGAGATTGTCATGTGACTTATTTTTTTAGCTGTTTGACTGGAACAAGGATAATGTCATCCTAACTGGGTCATCTGATGGATTAGTGCGGGTGAGTTGGCCACACCCACCTTGACACACCCACATGTTTCACCCACTTTACTTGAGTGCTTTTATTCAAGCTAATGCACTTTGTCCCCTCTCTTGCATCCTATTCCCTCTTCACCCATACCATCGAGACAATGTAGGATTTTATGGGGGGGGGGGGCGATCAATCATCAAAAAAATTGAAATTGTAGGGGGCAAACGTGATGAAATCTATTGACACATTTTGAAAATTATTCCACCCCCACCCCATCCGTGATAGAACCTATGCCTTCTCCATCTGTTCCTCTTCCACCTCTCTGCACGCTTCCCCCTTCTCTTGTCTTCCCCATTCATATCTCCTCTCTCTCTTCCTCCCATTTCTCTCCCTCGCCATTCCCTCTTCTCTCCACTCATTGAATTCTCCCTCCTGTCTCGCATATCATTCTCTTCCTCATACCTGGCATGCTTCCTTTGACCATCCCCCTTTCCCTCCTCACCCCCCCCCCCCTCCTCCCTTCACTTTCACTAGTTGAAAAGGAAGCTAATTTCCCCACTTTGACAAGGATGAGCCATTTCATACTGTTTTTCCTCAAAACACACACACAAAAAAGTACCTATTGGAGCTAAAACAAGCTTCTTTCGGTTCAAAAGTGGAGATTTCTTACCAAAAGCAGTTTTCTGTCATTTAAAGAGTAGAAACAATTTCATAATGTTGAAAAGGAAGCTAATTTGCCCATTTTGACAAGAGTGAGCTATTCAGAGAGTTTTTACTAAAAACGCTCAAAAACGTAAACGTCCCAATCAGAGCAAAAAAAGAACATCTTTCGGTTAAAAGAGGAGATTTCTCACCAAAATAAGTTTTGTCATTTAAAGATTTAAAGAGTAGATTTAAAGAGTAGAAACAGTTTAATAATGTTGAAAAGGAAGCTAATTAGTCCATTTTGACAAGAATGGACATTTTTTCCTCAAAACACTATAAAAAACGTTCCAAATAATTTGTTATGGGTGTGGTATATTGATCTTTTGAAAAAAAGGATTACTCGTTATCTTTTAGATTATACCCATATTGCTTATCAATATTCCCTTTAGTTTTTAAGTTACCCTCACTCAGATGTGGTGTTTGGAATACATCTCTGAGGAAGAAATGGTACACCACTCAAAGTTGGGACGAGGCAGTCCAGCAGACAGCTTGCTCAGCAGAGAAAGTGTTGGAGGTAGTGATGGCTATTCCCCCTGCATTACTTGAACCCCTCACTCACTCACTCTCTGTATTGTTTCTTGCTCTTGTATTGAAGTGGAGTCCACGTTGGATTTTATGGCATCTCGGGAACAACTAGCATCAACTGTCATCAGCAGGCTGAGGGCCGCCACAATCCACACTCGGGAGAGATCAACATTCTCTCCAGAGCACACAGGTTAGTGTACATGCTCTAGCAATGTCCCCTCCAGAGCACACAGGTTAGTGTACATGCTCTAGCAATGTCCCCTCCAGAGCACACAGGTTAGTGTACATGCTCTAGCAGTGTCCCCTCCAGAGCACACAGGTTAGTGTACATGCTCTAGCAATGTCCCCTCCAGAGCACACAGGTTAGTGTACATGCTCTAGCAATGTCCCCTCCAGAGCACACAGGTAAGTGTACATGCTCTAGCAATGCCCCCTCCAGAGCATACAGGTTAGTGTACATGCTCTAGCAGTGTCCCCTCCAGAGCACACAGGTTAGTGTAAGTACTAAGTGCATCCTCCAGGGCACACTCTAGTATTGTAGTTAAACATAAAAGCTCTTTCATCTATATATAGTGTGCGATCTTCCTTTTAGGTATTATGGAGTGTCAAATCAGGGTTTGTGAAATTATGGGAGGGAAGTCAAGGTTTTTGAAATTATAGGGGGGAAGTCAGGGTTTTTGAAATTTAGGGGGGAAAGGGGGGAAGTCAGAGTTTTTGAATTATAAGGTGGAAGTCAGGGTTCATGAAATTATGTGGGTTATCTTCCCTCCTGGTAAAACAAGGTAGCTTTGAGAACAAGAGAAGAAATGAACTCAACGAAGGCTCACTTGATATAGCATATTGTAACGACAATTTTGAGAAAGTCTGTTTCAAAAGAAGAGTTCTCTTTATTTTAACAGTGATTATCAGCTGAATACTTAAACTGCTGGGAGAAGTTTCTCAGCTTAAATCCAGCATCTCAATCAATAGACTTGGGACAAAGGACATTGGTTGGTGAAATAGCTGATAGGAAGAGAAACCTACTGTCTGAAGAGATTTAAATAGTAGGACATTGGTTGAAATGCTGGTGGAATAGCTGATAGGAGGAGAAACCTACTGTCTGAAGAGATTTAAATAGTAGGATATTGGTTGTGGAATAGCTGATAGGAAGAGAAGCCTACTGTCTAAAGAGATTTAAATAATAGATCGGCGTCTCATTGGTCAGTGGTTATTTGTGTGTTGCTATTAACTTACTTTGAGGGTTTGTTTTATTTTACATACTGTTCACAGGCAATCTTCTCAGGAGTCGGGAAATGTTTCGTCCTACAGGTCAGGACAGTTCCAAGGGAGAGTCAGATGACCTACACATGCTTGCAACCGACTTGACTTCATCCCAAGACTTGTTGTCCCCAGATGGTTCCAAACCTGATTTAAATACTAGTCCTCGTAACAACACATTCTCGGAAGATGAAGAGGAGAAGAGGGCAGCAGGTAGCCGGTTGGACGGTCTAATCGACAACGTTTCGTTCGACAGCAATAAAATGGGCGGAGATTATCAAGAGGAAGTGGAGAGGTCACAAGAACACCTCATTGGACCGGAGTTGAAGAGACCAATGTCCAGTGGCTTCAAAAGAGATGTGTGCATGGCTTCTGAGGAGGATAAGGATGGTCAAAGGACACCTAAGGTGGAGGATAAAGGTGCTCGGGGGACACCTGAGATGGAGGATAAGGGAAGTCATGGGACACCTGAGGTGGAGGATAAGGGAAGTCATGGGACACCTGAGATGGAGGATAAGAGAAGTCATGGGTCACCTGAGGTGGCGGATATCGACAGTTATAGGACATCTGATGTGGAGGATGAGGATGGTCAAAGGACACCAGAGGTGTATGATAAGAGTACTGCTAAGGTGGAAAGTGCAGCAAAAACAAAGGTGGATGATAAAGGTATGGCTAAGGTGGAAGGTGGAGGGCAACCTGAGGTGGAGGGTAAGGTGAAGGTTGATGCACAAGGTACAGGTGCAGCCATGGAGGAGCTGATGAAGGTGAACTCAGCCTATGCCAAGTACATCCTGGAGAAGAGGAAGGCGTCTGAAGAGCTGAAGCAGAAAAGTAAGTTGACTCTTCCTTAGCTTTATTAGGCAATTCTTGCAGGAATACGAGTTGGGGGGCAACATAATTATGCTTATTGTGTTCTATTTAATTATATATTAGCAGAGAGGTATCTTGGTTCTTGGTATCACTGACCAGGTTGAGGGTCGAGTGTGGGGGGAGGGATGCTCAGGGAGACAATGGTTGGAAAACCTCTCCCTTTGCCTGCTGCAGAACTCAGGAACTCACAGCATTCATAAACAGTGCTAATAGCAAGATGCACAAAGACAGACTGTCATGGGGAACGCCCACAGTGATGTCAGGTTCCCTCTCATTGTGCGCACGCTCCATAGTCTCTGGGGAACACCCACAGTGATGTCAGGTTCCCTCTCATTGTGTGCATGCTCCATAGTCTCTGGGGAACACCCACAGTGATGTCAGGTTCCCTCTCATTGTGTGCATGCACCATAGTCTCTGGGGAACACCCACAGTGATGTCAGGTTCCCTCTCATTGTGTGCATGCACCATAGTCTCTGGGAACACCCACAGTGATGTCAGGTTCCCTCTCATTGTGTGCACGCTCCATAGTCTCTGGGGAATACCCACAGTGATGTCAGGTTCCCTCTCATTGTGTGCACGCTCCATAGTCTCTGGGGAACACCCACAGTGATGTCAGGTTCCCTCTCATTGTGTGCACGCTCCATAGTCTCTGGGGAACACCCACAGTGATGTCAGGTTCCCTCTCATTGTGTGTGTGCTCCATAGTCTCTGGGGAACACCCACAGTGATGTCAGGTTCCCTCTCATTGTGTGCATGCTCCATAGTCTCTGGGGAACACCCACAGTGATGTCAGGTTCCCTCTCATTGTGTGCATGCACCATAGTCTCTGGGGAACACCCACAGTGATGTCAGGTTCCCTCTCATTGTGTGCACGCTCCATAGTCTCTGGGGAACACCCACAGTGATGTCAGTTTACCTCATTGTGTGCACGCTCCATAATCTCTGGGGAACACCCACAGTGATGTCAGGTTACCTCTCATTGTGTGCACGCTCCATAGCGAAGGATGTCCAAATAGTTCTGTAGCTAACAGGAATCGAGTCAAATGCAAAAGTCCACCTCAAAGGCCATCGCTAGCCCTTCTTAGTTTCCCTCGGAGAGAGAGAGAGAGAGACACTCGCTCCTTCGTAACCGACCTCAAGCGACTGAATCTTTCTTATAGTCTGGTTTGATATTTTAGCTACTTCTGCAACTAGCTCCGGGATTAGGTACTCGGTCATCTGTCTAAATAAAAATTGTATTTTTCTCTGTGTGTGCATTATTTAGCAATAGTATTTAATAGGCGCCTTTCTCAGCATCCATTTTCTTGCAGGCTGTGATTAGGAGGTGTGGATTAGGAGGTGTGTGCTAAGCAAACAGAATTTATAGCAAATACATGTATGATATATTTTTCTTTCTCCGAGGTTCATTCTGGTGCAATTGAATGCACTGAATCTTCAATAAACTAGCATCATGATCCCAAAGCATCCCCTTTTACCAACTCTTCTCCCCACCCCCTTCCTGTATGATACACTGTTAGTGGTAGCAATACTGTTAGCAGGAAACAGTATATTCTGTGAGGGGGAATAAACCTTGTCTCCACTAATACTACATGTAGGTCAATGCATCATCCTAGCATTACATCATCAGCAGCATTATCACATGCTCTACCCCTTTCCCTCCTAAACCTAACTTGCTAGCCACAAGCCTAACCACTACCTTAGCCCTAATCCTAGCCTCCCCCCATCTGAAGGACCAATTCTGTACCGATCTATATGGTATTGATAAGTACAGTCCCAAGCTAATAGCGCTCGTGCAAGCAGTGAAGACCAAGCTTGCATGTGTGCTGATATGGTCATGCCACGACATGGCGGTGATCAACAGCATGTGCGCTAACTTTGTGGGAGGTACTTTCCGTGATGTTTGGGTGTTACTCTTACGTAATTGTGATAGCCATTTCCCCTCTCCATCTGTCCCCTCCTTTCCAACTGGACTCCTTCCACCTCCTCCATCATCGGGTCTTTGTCCTTCACGTCCGTTCATCTTGCTCATATTTCTTGACCCTTCTTCTCTATTTCTCTCATTCCATCATCCATCCTCCCATTGATCACACTTCCTCCTCATCTCCTTTCACCTGCATCAATCTTCTCTTTCCCTCTCGTATCTCCTCTCCCTCTTGTCTCCCACTTTCCCCTTCTCCCTTTCCCTCCTCCCCTCCCTCCCTCCACTCTCCCTTCTCCCTTCCCTCCTCTTTGCCCTCTCCTCCTGCCCCATCCTCCTTCCTACCCTCCCACCTCTCTATCACACAGCTGGTAAGTGGGTAAGGAGATTGAAGTTGGTGCACACTCTCACCATGCACACATCGATACATCGCAAAGACAACGATAGGCCAGCGGCTGTCACCTGTCTCTTTGTGTCCAAGTAAGCAAGATGCCATTAAACAAATAATATTATACTTTGTGTGTGATATATACATGTATATATACAAATAATATTGCACCTGTGTGTGATTTATACATGTATAATATTATATACAAATAATATTGTACCTGTGTGTGATTTATACATGTATATATACAAATAATATTGCACCTATGTATAATTTATACATGTATATATACAAATAATATTGTACCTGTGTGTATGATTTATAAATGTACATTATATTGCTCCATGTTTTCCAGGGACCACAAGAAACTTTTCGTGGGAGATTCAAGAGGCAGAATTTACAGTTGGACTGTCTCAGATAACTTAGGTGAGGACTGCTTGATATATACATAGATGCATGCACCGGCAATTTATGGTGTGTGTTTGTGAGAGAGAAAGTAACTAGAATAATGATGAAGGGCATCCACACACACATGTGTGCTCTAACAAGAAGTGTGCTGCTAATAATTTTAGTCCCATCTGCCTATTGGAAAGGTACTTCCTTGGCTCATGTATTAAAAACAGCACTGATCACAACTGTCATCTACAAGGGACTCTTTCCTGTCACATGATTATTACTGGAAGTTTCTCTTGCAGAGGAAGGCTGCATGGGACCCCCTGCCTACTGGGAAACATCGGATTCCCTTCACTTTGCAGAAAAGCGGCACTTGATTTGTTTGCTATATGCTTGAAATTGTCACATGTTGCAGTATGTGGAGACATATACACATACACACACACACACATACACAGAAACAAACACACACACACACACACTAGGGAGTAGGAACAACTCCTTGAATATAAGTTGAGAGTGTTTTTCCGTGTGTTGACCATTTCCTTGTACTCATTGCACATGTAACTTCACCACACTTGCATGATGAGGTATGATTTGTGGGTCAGTGGAGAAGCTTGGTCAATGTGTTCACAGGTGTGATGCAGCACTGGGTGTTGGACAGCGCTGCCAACCATTGCCACAGCTGTGAAGTGGAATTCACCTTTACGGAGAGGAAACATCATTGCAGGGACTGTGGACAGATCTTTTATGCCAGGTATGCACGTCTCTCTCTCTCTCCTTCCCCAGCTGTTGCTCATCTGTTCCCTTCCTTCTTTCCCGTTCTTAAAATAATAATAATAATAATAATCCCACCTCCTCTACTGACAGCAGTCAATTATCGAGGCTTGCAAAACACCACTAGCTTACCCAAAGGCTGCTACTAATAGGTGATTGTCAGGAGGCATCTGTCCAAGGTATCCAGTGACTAAAACTATGAAGTGTTCCTATAAGTAAGCAAGTTATTCTGACAGGATCGATCAAGCCTATCACATCTCTGGCTTAATTTAGCAACCATCTTCTTCCAATTTTGGGCTTGGGTGCCTAGAGAAGAAGTGCAAAAGCTGCTGCAGTGGTCCAGGCATGCTGCCACACAGTACAAGCTGCTGCAGTAGTCCAGGTGTGCTTCCACACAGTACAATCCGCTGCAGTGGTCCAGGCATGCTGCCACACAGTGCAAGCTGCTGCAGTGGTCCTGGTGTGCTGCCACACAGTACAGCCACTCGTGAAGACTTACTAATATATTTCTGTGGATGATTTTTGCCCTATGAAAATGCTCATTAAATCATTGTGCAAGCAAAGGAATTAAGACCAACCTGAAGCAAAAGGTGTTAAAAATATATATTTGGTATGCCGTGGCTCTGCAGATGATGGATCTCTAAGTCTAGTGTGCAAAATGCCTCAAATATAGTACACCTCAAGTACGCGATTTTGTCTTCGATTGAATTATTATCCTTTATACGATTATTTTCAGCTGACATCGAGAAGGTTTTGCATTAAAACAGCTGATTGAAGGAGAAACCTCAGAATATTGACCTTTCTGCTCATTTAATTACTTACAGATCTCCGACATTATAAGACTGGATGGATTAGAAGCAATGTTTGCATGTATTGGCTCTGATTGTGTGCGTATACATATATATATTGTGCACTCGTAGGTGCAGCAGCTACGAATGCGAAGTCGAGAGGCTGCGAATACACCGGAAAGTTCGTGTGTGTGCCAATTGTTTTCACAGGATCGCCATGGAAAAGAGCAGACTTATTTTTAGAACAACTGATGCGGGTATTGTGTGACAATTTCACGGATCGAAAATGGTCTGATATTTATCTAATTGTTGTTTTAACATTTAGTGCATTCATTAATTTATTTTGAACATATTAGTTACAAAAGATGGTGTATATATATAATATATTGAGCTAATGTTATATGTGCTAATCACTGTTAGTGTCCACCACCTGGTGCCTATGTGGCTTTACTATCAGCTGATGTTACTATTATTTTTTACCAATCACACGTGCATGTTTACAAGACAAGAAATGTTTTATTTAATATATATGCATATATGTATTTGTGAATATATATGCATGTATGTATGTGTGAATTTTTGTATATATATATGCATGTATGTATGTGTATATGTATGTGTGTATATATATGCATGTATGTATGTATGTGTATGTGCATGTATGTGTGAATATATATGCATGTATGTATGTGTGTGTATATGCATGTATGTGTGTGTATATATATATATGCATGTATGTATCTGAATTTTTGTGTGTATATATGCGTGTATGTATGTGTGTATATGCATGTATGTATGCGTATATATATGCATGTATATATGTGCATGTATGTGTGAATATATACATGTGCATGTATATATGTGCATGTATGTGTGAATATATATGCATGTATGTATGTGTGTATATATGCATGTATGTATGTGTGTTTGTATATATCTGTTGTTTTGGTGTTTATTTCATTATCTTCGTTTCATTTTTGGAGGTGTGTGTAAGGGTGTGGTTTGTATCACGTTGTGGATTGCTAGCTACCAGTATATAGCAAGCTCATGCGAGTCTTAGCATCTCATTATTCCTGATGAAGGCTAGAGCATCTAGTGGAAACATGGAGAGAGTAAAATCCTGAGAAGGTCATTGTAATGTGCTTTTTGATGAGCAAATGGAGTCCTCAGCATGGAGTTGGATGGTAAACTTGGTATTGCCACATATGGCATATTATCTATCTATATATGTATCATCTATATATGGATTCACTGTATATTCACCCTTTAAAAAATATGAACAAGTCGCCCTCCTTAAAAAGGCCGGCTTATTTTCACTGGGCATTATAATGAGAAATAATGAGAAATATCTGAAGGATCAGCAGCTCATTCCAAGAAGGAGGAATGGAAACTGCTGCACAGGCCAATGGGAATGGCTGCATGTTTAACATCTGACAGGAAAGTATGCACGAACTATTATGCATCTTGGTTAAGTAAGCACTAGGGACACATTGGCATAATATGTAGCTATATACCTATAGAGAGGATAATCATGCATATAGTCAATGGAGGAGACGTGTGCCAATGATCGAGAACATGCTAAACATACTAGACAATGTGACGAGTGGGAACTATCACTTCAACAAGTTCTAGTCATCTTCTTTATGGTCATGCTTTACTACTGTGAGAATTCCTGCAGAATGATATATAGCCCACTCTTAGTATAGTGTGCTTCCTGCCTCCAAACAAAGCAGCTTTCAAGTGCTCTTCTTAACAGAACTCCTCACTGCCATACGTCCGCATATATACACGTTTCCGAATATGCCATCCCATTGCATTGTAGGCATGAGCTTATTAAACTCTGTACGTGATGCATAAATTCCTGGCTACTTCACCATATCAGAATGCAAGCATCACAACTTCATGATGACATCATTGATTACACTGCATTAGGTTTTCAGCTATGCTAGAGCTGCATAGGGCAATGCTAGGGCTAGATAGGGCAATGCTAGGGCTACATAGGGCAATGGCTAGGGCTACATAGGGCAATAGCTAGGGCTACATAGGGCAATAGCTAGGGCAATGCTAGGGCTACATAGAGCAATGCTAGGGCTACATAGGGCAATGCTAAGGCTACATAGGGCAATGCTAGGGCTACATAGGGCAATGCTAGGGCTACATAGGGCAATGCTAGAGCTACATAGGGCAATACTAGGGCAAGCTAGGGCTACATAGGATGCTAAGGCTACATAGGGAAATTCTAGGGCTACATAGGGCTACATAGGGCAATGCTAAGGCTACATAGCCAACATAGGGCAATGGTAGGACTGCTTAGGGCAATGGCTAGAGCATATAACAATGCTAGGACTGAGTCTGGTACCGTACGGCAACAGGTTAAGTAATATTGTTGTTTTACTCTCCTTTGTTCGCCACTCAATGCCTTCATTCATTACTACATGTAGTATTAAAACACTTGCATAGTGTTTTCTGTTTATAGTCACAGCCACCTACAAGTACACACGCATGCTTGTAGTTATTTCCGATTACCACATGGAAAGGAAATTAGAGGTCAATCAAGTTGAAAAGCAATCAGCCACAAATACTCACTTACCACCGAACAAAAAGCCATCTCGCACATGAGAGCACATGAGAGCCTGGCTAGTGACACTCTCACATGAGAGCAGAGGAGAGCCTGGCATGATGTAGGTATGAGGTTCTGTTACATAGCCTGTGACAGGCAATTCTGAGGATTTTTAAGGTGATCAGGGCACAGTTTTTAAGGGATTAAACTTGTCATCACACAGATGTACGAGCCTTCATAAAATATATGATTGGAAGCTCTTGAAACCAGCTATTTTTTTAACTAAAAATTAAAATTAAACAAAATAAAAAAGCAGTTATGACGTTACAAATTTCAATTAAAAAACATTATTTTTTAGTGCTTTAATTTCCCCTAAAGGTAGTTTGCAAGCTCTCCCTGTATATTCTCCCATCACAATCAAACTTCTCATTCGTTTCATTAAAAAATTATTCAGGTTAAAAAAAAATCACTAAGTCCAGATCATAGTCTATTATAATTATCAGCACCACCTGCTGTTATCAAAAAAAAATTCCTCCATATATATTATTGCGAAATTTCTAGTAACGAGAGATTCATTGTGTTTGTTCCACCATTTGGAGCCAGTATAAGGAGTGCTACGGTGTTGATAGCCAAGAATGAAACTGAGCATCTCATTTTTTATTGCTATATACCAATGTATCACTACTCAACAGTTTATTATATTAATATTAATCTTATTATTGTTATCTTATTATTCTTATTATTGTTACTATTATTATTATTATTATCATCATCATCATCATGCATTAGACATGTCCACTATATGATGGGTGTGGTCACAGTGTAGAATACACACAAGAGGTAGAATATTACACATATACCTGAGATGCTGTTCTTTAGCCTAGATCTGCCGATCTGTTTAGGATACTAAGAAGCTATCAGAGATGTGTAAGCTTTGTTGTGTTTTGTCCAATTGGAGCCAATATAAAGAGTGCTACGGTACTCTCCTATATATAAAAAGTCTTAAAAACTATTTCACTGATTTTATTTGTGGCCTACATACAAATACATGCAAATATTAGTTTCAAGTCACCTGTGAGCCAGTCAGATATTAGTTTCAAGTCACTAGTGAGCCTGTGTCAAATATTATTTTCTCAAGTTACTTGTGAGCCTGTGTCAAATATTAGTTTCAAGTCACTTGTGAGCCTGTCAAATATTACTTTCAAGTCACTTGTGAGCCTGTCAAATATTAGTTTCAAGTCACTTGTGAGCCTGTGTCAAATATTATTTTCAAGTCACTTGTGAGCCTGTGTCAAATATTAGTTTCAAGGCACTTGTGAGCCTGTATCAAATATTAGTTTGAAGTCACTTGTGAGCCTGTGTTAAGGGGGAAAGAAGGCTGCGTATCGCGTGGTCTCATATAAAGTACCATATCTTTGCTCGCATTCACTCTAGTTTCCCGATTTATATATCAAATTATAGCTTGCAGTCTATACTTTCTAATGGTAAGTCTCTTTTGTTATTTTGTTTTGCCATAATTTTTTCCTAGCTCATTATAGGCTCTTCCAGTGTGGACCGTAAGCCGTTAAGTAAACCACGTTGCAGTAACGACCTTTGCGAGGCTCTTATTCGGTCCATTAGTCAATCATAATGAGCACTACAAACTGCGCGTCTTGAAATTTTGAAAAAATATTTTTTTCACTCATTTTCTTAACATAGCTTTATGACATCACGTTACATTTTCATCTATAGGTCTTTTTTAGTAATGCTATCAAACAAAAACTCTCGCGCAAGTTGTAGAATATAAAAATTTCTTTCAAATGATATATTTTTTTTAATACTTTTCACAGTCCTTTATTTTTTCAACAACAGCAGTATCCTACATCCTAACTACAACCTGAAAACCAACAATATATATATATATACATACACATAAATTAAAGACGCATCAGACTTGTTACATGTATGTTGCTTTGCTAATATTGAATTAGCAAACATAAAACACGTCATCATTTGCAGGGCTCCCATGCCCAGGTCCATCCATCGTCACCCTCCACACATGTCTTCCGACACCCTCCAGTAATCCCTGAAAAACAATAGAACACAAACAAAAGTCATCCTCCACTAATTCCTAAGCTTGACAAAAAGACACATAAACAAAAGTATCTTCCAGTAATCTCTGTTTGACAATAGAAAGCTAAAGACACATAACAAAATAAAATGTTACAGGTCCCCCATGCCAGGACCATACAATGCTCCGCCCTCCATTGAACTCTGTTGCCTCTCGACAGCAAGCCTGACACTTGTTGCACTCATATGTTCTGTCTTACCCACTCTACTCCATACAACAGAATTAAACTCATTTTGGTTGTGTATAACCAACCACCTAAACATTTGCACAAAAGATCCTCGGACATTAATTTATCAAAAACCTCCTAGCCTTGTCCAGAGCAATCATAGGCCTATCGGTACTGTTGGTACCTCACCTTTAGCACAAGCTGGATTAAACTTACACCAACTCAAAACTCGATCCTCGGACATTAATTTATCAAAAACCTCCTAGACTTGTCCAGAGCAATCATAGGCCTATCGGTACTGGTGGTACCTCACCTTTAGCACAAGCTGGATTAAACTTACACCAACTCAAAACTCCTGTAGGACAATACTCGTGTTGGGATGTTCCATAGTTGACTAAGAGTGATAAAAAATCGCTTTCACATCGCAAATCATCCCCTATAGGTTGTCCTTTCTAATTGCTCCCCTATAGTAGGTTTGCATTTTAACTATAGACACACGACTAACCCCCCTAGCACCACCCAAAGACACTAGGACCGTAAGGCTCGACTTCAAACAACCATTTATGTGCATTTGTATACCCATCACTAATTTATGTGTGTGTACCTAAGCTTCAGTCTCTCCACTGAACACTAAAAAAGTTTGTGTTCCTACAACTTCCATAGAACCCGAAGAGCCATCAAAATTGGCTTCACAATTTTTACCTTGTGACCCTCAAACCATTCCGTGTAACTTGCTACTGTTTCATCTTCAGGTCTTCGCGCACAAGCTTGACATAACTTAGACATAAGATAATAATCTAAAACTTCTCCAGTGTCCCAAGACATCACCGCAACCAAGCCATAATTTGATTTGTGGCCCTGTCTAAGCCATGTGCCGTCAACAGTAATACTAACATCAATGATGTCTTCATGCCTAACCCTATAAAAATCATGTAACCTATGAGCGGCATCCAACATAATACTCTGTTACTGCATTTGCATCACTCCATGTAACCTATGAGCGGCATCCAACATAATATTCTGTTACTGCATTTGCGTCACTCCCTATTGACCTAGTATATTTAAAAAAACAAGTGGAACCAAGAGGGGGCAACATATCCATGACTGCAGTGATATCTTCCAGACCAGAATGACTAATTCCAGCAATGCGAGCGCACCCAGTACTGACTGGATGTTCAAAGAATGCTTCTACAGATACAGGGTTTGAGATGTCTCGAGTGTTACACTACAATTTGAACAAAAAGGGAGACACCATGCCTGCCCTACGGGCTTCAGTTGCAAGAGAGCTCAGTTACCACATTGAATACACTTATTACACCTTTCTATGACCTCTCTAAGCTTATCTAAGTTTATTATACGATTACCCTTACCTAGTTCTCCAACACCACCCGAGTCCAAAGAGGTAGAGCCAGTAGATCCAGTAGCAACAGCCACAGAAGCAGCTGAACGATCCATGAGAGCCAACTTCTTCCTGGGCATAGTCACTGGTCATAGTCACAAATGGAACTGGCCTCTCTTCAGACATTTGCAATTGATTGGAAGGTAAGTGAAGGTTCACAGAAGGCGCTATCCCACCTACAGGATCCAAGAGAGTCACTAACAAAGGAAGGAAACAGCTAGTAACTTTTTAGTACGGAGATAAACATTAAAACTTGCCTGGCGCGGCTACTGTGACAGGCTCAACAACAGCCGCCTGTAGGGCTTTCTTCTTCTTGTCGTCACTCTTCTTGAATCCTTGGCCTTTCTGTTTAAAATGCTTCTCTGTTCTCTTCCCCATAACTCAACAGTGTGAAAGTTTCAAGCGAACTGACTAAAAAACACGTGAAAAAACATGCTTGTCTTAGAGGTTGCGCACTACCCCCCCCCCGCCTGGCCAATTCATTGCGCAAACGACTGGTAAGGGTCTCCATGAAATTGGCAACATTTTGATATATAAAAACTGTATTTTGGGTAGGCGATCATCGCCGACCGCCCGATTGTAGCCAGGTAAGACTGGGAGAGAACCTCTTCCAATGTGAAATGAAATGAAATGAAATGGAATAATAATGCACTGTATAAAAATGGCTATATCTTCTGATGCAAGTATTCACTTGCTCTGAAACTTGAAACTCAAACTCCAGACATACTATGAACCCTTTTGGGCCCCAAAAATATTTTTTGAAAAAATATGTGTTTTCAGCCCTCTTCCCCCCTTAAATATTAGTTTCAAGTCACTAGTTAGCCCGTGTCAAATATTAGTTTCCAGACATTAGACATTTGTGATCCTGTGTCAAATATTAGTTTCAAGTCACTTGTGAGTCTGTGTCAAATATTAGTTTCAAGTCACTGGTAAACCTGTGTTCATAATTGCTTGAGGGGTGGCACCAAACCCTCACTGGTCCCTTGGTTGATGGGTGCCTCAGGCTGTCTCCCCTGCCCCATTGAGAATCGGTGCTCCGGTGGTGCACATGGTTGAGGTGTGGAGTAGGCAAAAGGATAGCCGATACCTTATCTAACCTATGGTGGACTGTGTGTTTGGTCTGTCTACGTAACACGCAGATCTCCTTGGGTCTCCCTTAGCCAAAGGAGAAGTCCTCATTGCCAGTGCTGAGAAGAGTGCAAGCCAGAATTAGAAGGATGAGATTGCTTAAGGGCTCTCCCCCACCTATCAAACTGCCCATCACAGCAGATACTCAGCAAAATCAAATGCTAGTTTCTCAAATAGGCTGTGGTTCCATGGCTTTCTTCAGATGTTTTTTTGTTTTTTGCCTTGGGATGTTGTTACCAGAGTCAGCTGGGTCTTTTAGCTCTGCAACAGCACTAGCATGGGGAAATATAGCAGTGGCTAACCATGTTACAGTTTATCTCAAGTCAGCTGGGTCTTTTAATTCTACAACAGAAGCATGGGAGAAATATAGCTGTGGCTAACCAAGTTACAGTTCCATCTCAAATGTGACCACCAAGTTTCGTTAAAATTCCTTAAGATTTATTTTCCCACAGCACACATGACCACATCTTAAATTTTAGCGCCTAATGAAAAAAGTCGTATACACAGTAGGGCTTCCTCTAGCCACTGGTACTAATTTTAGCTCTCTAGCACTTGGCAATCTGGAGATATTTATGCAGAGAAATCAGGTTTTTTAAGGTAATTTAGCACCAGTAATTTGGGTGTAGTTATACATATGAAAAATGGTTTAGTATCAAAAGACAGCACACAGAGAATATATCAAGTCCATTTGAAGCTTGCAGAATCTATGGAGGTATACAGTGATAGCACAAGTTTTTTAACACGACTACTACTTTATGGTTTTGTCCCCTCTTTTAATCTCAGAATGTTCTTTCAGCTGTGACTGTAGTTACAGGTGCAGTGAGGAGGATATGAAGTAGTCTATAAACTTCACTCCACATAGTTACAGGTGCAGTGAGGAGGATATGAAGTAGTCTATAAACTTCACTCCACATAGTTGCAGGTGCAGTGAGGAGGATATGAAGTAGTCTCTAAAGTTCACTCCACATAGTTACAGATGCAGGATATGAAGTAGTCTATAAACTTCACTCCACATGGTTACAGCTGCAGTGAGGAGGATATGAAGTATTTTATAAACACTCCACATAGTTACAGGTGCAGTGAGGAGGATATGAAGTAGTTTATAAACTTCACTTCACATGCTTTTACTAGCTGAGATGTCATTAACTCATTTCACATAAAGTACTCATATGAGTGACTTCTTTGATTTTAGTGTTGGAATGTTTTTGATCACCATATCTGGAAGCATTTGTAGATGAATAATTAGCTGATCATGTTTAGATCTTTACATGTGCCAACTAAATGCATTGCCTTTCATGAAACAACTGAATCTAAGAACTATCCTGTAAACACTGCCATATCAGATGGGGAGTTCGGAAGTTAGATGCAGCAATGTTTGGGTACACTTAACTTGGTTTCCTTTCTGAATACTAAACAGTTTCCTTTTGTGCTAAAGTTGAATTACTCATGCAACAAACTTGGAAGTGAATACTACTCTACAAGCAGAGATTTAACTACCCAGCACATGCATGGAGACTTTTTTTCAAATACCTTCAAGGACAAAGACATGCTCACCTTGAACTCTATCCCATTGTTACAATATACACAGTTTTTAACTAGGTGCGAGTCATAGTATTAACATTCTTATAGATAGTGGTTTAGTATGGAATGTAGTTTTCCTACAGTTCATAGAGTGCCTTTACTGGAATCAAAGTAGTACAACCCCATAGCCATTTGTGCAGAGGACTCTGAGGTGAACAGTTATTCTGAGCAATAACCAAATCTATAGGTACGTGCTTTTCAATTTTGGATTGTCAATTCAAAACAGGCACATTTTATCTGTAACATTCAGCATTAGTGAGAATTAACAATAAGCTACTGAGAGCTGGTTGCTGCAGCATAAAGTTTTGTAAGCAGGTAGCGCACCTTCTAGTTATGATAACTGCCAGGCCCACTTCACAGGAAATAAGTTAATACCTGATACAATAAATAATTATCCCTACATGTAGTAGTATGAGGCAGCCATGAGAGTGAGAGCTGCTGTGCAGGCTGCATGGAACTTATATAATATATATAATTATATAGATAAGCTGCTAGACCACACTCCAGATGTAATAGCTGTAAAACCATTCCCCCAGGCAATGAGTTAATGATCTGTAATTTACCTGTAAACCAGCAGTTAGTACACTTGGGATGGGGAGGGGGGGTGAGGGAGGAACAAATCATATAGCCAAGAAGGCTAGAGCATCTAGTTGAAACGTCAAGAGAGTAAAATTGAAGTTGATTAGTGGGAAGGTCATTGTAATTTTGTTATGTCAACTGAGAGTTCATTGAGAATAGGCTACTAGTGGAGTAGTATTGGCTCAGTAATCAAGTCAGCAACTTCACTGTCGGATATATTTCTGGGGTAGGAGAAATATTTGGAGAGCAAGAATCTGACATTGGCAGGCATAGTGTGCAAGGAGGCCTTGCAAATGTTGAGCCTCACATTAAATATAGCTTACAAGGCCTTCCAGATGTTGAGCCTTCCTCTTGCATTAAATAAAGCTTACAAGGCCTTCCAGATGTTGAACCTTCCTCTTCCATAAATAAAGCTTGCAAGAGGCCTCCAGATGTTGAGCCATCTTCTTGCATTAAATAAAACTCCAACCAACTTCTGGTAAACACTATTATAGTAGCTAGGGTTTACACGACACTTGAGTGCACACTTCAATTGTGTTCCTTTCTGGTTGCCAATGGTTCCTTTTTCCTATAAAAACATGTGCATCTACTACTGCTGTGGTGAGTATGAACACAGCTACCTAATAATGAAATTGACAAGTGCTGCTTCACAAATAGTATTTGCTATACATTGATGCTAGTAAAGGAATTGTAAGTGACACTGACTCGTTGACTCATATAACTTCATATTATATATAATACTTAGAAGGTAGTTTGCTGGTGAAGGCTACAAATAGCTCAATGACGTGTTAAAGCAGAGCTATTGAATAGTATTAATTGGGATGGCTACTATAGTTTCATGCTAAGTAATGTGAGACAATGAGCAACTGAGGTGGCATGTGAGCATATATGAGGTGGGGCAGGCAAGTGGGGTGATGCAAGTCCATGGATGGGCGTTAATGAATAGGTGTTGATGAATGTGATAATTCAAATCTCTTGAGAAGAAACTTGCCTACACATTGAAAGGAATTCTGATCGCTTTTTCAATGATGTTTTGCTGTCGGAGTAGATAAGTGCAATTTTTCAGCAATGGCATAAGTTGCAACATTTCAATATGTATGGTGAATATAATACTGCTCTGGCGATAATGGCCCATTTTATGTTGTGGCAGGTTTTGCTGTCTTTAAGTTTCCATATGTATTTGGAGAGTTCTGTAGTGTTTCTCTTGTTTTCATGGTTGAAGGAGAACTTGTGGTTTGTGTAGCCTGCCTTAAAAGTTGTAATCTGTGAGCCCTATGTAGTGTTTTTCGTCATGGTCGGTGGAGAAGGAGGCTTTATAAATTTTAGATGTGGCAGGGCAGTACCCATCCAACGGGCAATCTTTCTTTATTTCAGCAGCTGCATGACTTGTTTGCCTCTTGTTGTAGGTTGATAGGTTTTTATTGTGGGACATAATTATTATGCTGTTCATGTTTCTAGCAAGAGTAACTGACCTTGACATTGTAGGCATTGAATATTTTGTGTAGCTTGTAGCCCTTGGGGAAGTGGGACTTGACGATGTTGAGGAAGGATTTGCCGATGTTGGTGGCTACATTTCTGCTAAAGGGTGGGCTGTACCATAATTATTATCTGCCTGCCTCTTGACTTTTTGGTGGGCTTAGCGTTGTTGGGGTTTGAAAATTCTTTTGATATTCGTGTCCACTGTTATGGAGAGCTTTCGGGTCTTTCTGAAGGTACTCTCATTATCGGAAATGCTGTTGATTCTCTTATTGATAGATGGGGGGTGTTCTTTATTATAGATGGAGGGTGGTTTGATCTTTTGTTGATGTATAGAATATGGCTGCTAGGCTTTTGGTATGGTTGGTATGACACATTGGGCGAGGTCGAGTGTCACATCGAGGAAGTTGGTGATCTTGGTATTAGTGTGGATGGTGATGTGGAGGAAGGCATGGAAGATAGATATAATTTCCTTCTTTATCCTCTAGCATTGCCTTGGCGATGCGTCATGGAGTATTGCAAGTCCATCATCTCTATAAATCCCAGTTTTGTGTTTCCCAAGTTTGGCTGAGAGATGCGACAGGAGGAATGTGCCGACGAGCTCACATATCTCTGCTCCATCATAGCTCACCATGGTGACATCGAAGAGTTTCGTGGTGTTTCTCTTTGCCCATGTTGTGCTCCTGAACAGTACCGATTTTCATGAGTGCCAAATGACTTCAGCTTCCTCATCAGTGCATTATTTAGCAAATACCATTGCATCTGAAAGTAGATGTTTCTTGATTGAGGGATGGAATTCTATTATGTCAAAGGTGATGAAGGTCTGCCTGGAAAACCACTTGATGACAGAGGAAGTGTTCTTCCATTGCTGCAGGTTCGTTTTCAGCAGGATATCATTGTTAGCGCGATCTTCACAAATAGAATTTGCTATACGTTGAGCTAGTAAAGCAATTATAATTGCCACTGACTCGTTGAGATATCATTCATACAGTATACATATAATTATATATATACATATATATATATACTATTGTCTTTCTACTTAATGGCTCATATACAATCAGGTTGCATTTTAACACTAGTAGCTACATAGACTCCAACTGACTGCTACTGGTACACTAGCACATATACTCCAACCTCCAGAGCACACAGGTTAGTGTACATGCTCTAGCAATGTCCCCTCCAGAGCACACAGGTTAGTATAGATACTCTAGCGATGTCCCCTCCAGAGCACACAGGTTAGTTTACATGCTCTAGCAATGTCCCCTCCAGAGCACACAGGTTAGTGTACATGCTCTAGCAGTGCCCCCTCCAGAGCACACAGGTTAGTGTACATGCTCTAGCAATGCCCCCTCCAGAGCACCCAGGTTAGTGTACATGCTCTAGCAGTGCCCCTCCAGAGCACACAGGTTAGTGTACATGCTCTAGCAATGTCCCCTCCAGAGCACACAGGTTAGTGTACATGCTCTAGCAATGCTCCCTCCAGAGCACACAGGTTAGTGTACATGCTCTAGCAATGCCCCATCCAGAGCAAACAGGTTAGTGTAAGTACTAGGTACATCCTCCAGGGCACACTCTAGCATCTTGTTTTATACACCAAAAAATCTCTTACCTCTACATAATGTGATGTTTTCCTTTTAGAATATGGGGGGGGGGGGGGTAGGGGAAATCAGGGTTTTTGAAATTATAGGGGGGAAAGTCATAATCACAGTGTGTGAAATTGTAGGAATAATCGGAATTTGTTAAAATATAGGGGTTCAGGGTTTTTGAAATTATAGCGGGGAAGTCAGGGATTGTGAAACTATGTGGAAGGGAATCAGAGTGTGTTAAATTATATGCGGGGTCAGGGTTTTTGAAATTATATGGGGGAAATCAGGGTTCGTGAAATTGTGGGGGGGGGGGGGGGTGGCGATGAAGCATGCAGGTTATCTGCCCACCTGGTAAAACATGGTAGCTTTGAGAACAAGAGAAGAAAGACTCAGTTGATATAGCATAATTTATTGTAACGACAATTTTGAGAAAGTTTGTTGTAAAAGAAGAGTTCTCTTTATTTTTACAGCGGCTGAATACTTAAACCTCAAGGAGAATTTTTCCCGCTTAAATCAATTATAGTACCAGCAATAGACTTGAGCCAAAGGACATAGGTCTAAGTGCTGGTGGAATAGCTGATAGGGAGAGAAGCCTACTGTCTGAAGAGATTTAAATAGTCTTTGGATGAAGTCAAGTGTTTGCAAGCACGTATAGGTCATCTGACACTCCCTTGGAACTGTCCTGACCTGTAGGACGATACATTTCACGACTCCTGAGATGATTGCATGTGAATGGTATATAAAATAAAACAAACCTGAAATCTCAAAGTAAGTTAATAGCAACACACAAACAACCACCTGACCAATGAGACGCTCATCTACTTGTTGTCCCCAGATGGTTCCAAACCTGATTTAAATATTAGTCCTCGTAACAATATGTTCTCGGAAAATGAAGAGGAGAAGAGAGCAGCAGGGAGCAGGTTGGACGGTCTAATCAACAACGTTTCATTCAACAGCAATGAAATGGGCGGAGATTATCAAGAGGAAGGGTTGAGGTCACACAAACAGCTGATTGAACCAGAGTTGAAGGGACCAATGTCCATTGGCTTCGAAAGAGATGTGTGCATGGCATCTGAGGAGGATAAGGTTGGTCAAAGGACACCTGCGGTAGGATAAAGGTGCTCGGGGGACACCTGAAGTTGAGGATAAGGGAAGTCATGGGACATGTGAGGTGGAGGATACGGACAGTTATGGGACACCTGAAGAGGAGGATAAGGGGAGTCATGGGACATGTGAGGTGGAGGATAAGGGGAGTCATGGGACACCTGCGGTGGAGGATAAGGGGAGTCATTGGACACCTGGGGTGGAGGATAAGGGGAGTCATGGAACACCTAAGGTGGAGGATAAGGGAAGTCATGGGACACCTGAGGTGGCAGATACGGGCAGTTTTATGGGACATCTGATGAGGAGGATGAGGATGGTCAAAGGACACCAGAGGGGGGTGATAAGTGTACTGCTAAGGTGGAAGGTGGAGGGCAACCTGAGGTGGAGGGTAAGGTGAAGGTTGATGCACAAGGTACAGCTGCAGGAGTGGAGGAGCTGATGAAGGTGAACTCAGCCTATGCCAAGGACATCCTGGAGAAGAGGAAGGCATCCGTAGAGCTGAAGCAGAAAAGTAAGTTGACTCTTCCTTATCTTTATTAGGCAATTCATGCAGCAATACGAGTTGGGGGCAACATAATTATGCTTATTGTGTATACTAGCAGTGAGGGATCTGTGTTCTGGGTAGAGTGTATCTCTTACCACTGACCAGATTGTGGGTCGAGTGTTAGTGAGGGATGCTCAGGAAGTCCATGTTTGGAAAACCTCTCCCTTTACCTGCTGTAGAACTCAGGAGCTCACAGCATTCATAAACAGTGCTAATAGTGACATGCACAAAGACAGACTGTCATGGGGAACACCCACAGTGATGTCAGGTTCCCTGTCATTGTGTGCACACTCCATAGCCTCTGGGGAACACCCACAGTGATGTCAGGTTCCCTCTCATTGTGTGTACGATCCATAGTCTCTGGGGCACACCCACAGTGATGTCAGATTTCCTCTCATTGTGTGCACGCTCCATAGTCTCTGGGGAACACCCACAGTGATGTCAGGTTCCCTCTCATTGTGTACATGCTCCATAGTCTCTGGGGAACACCCACAGTGATGTCAGGTTCCCTCTCATTGTGTGCACGCTCCATTCTAAGTCTCTGGGGAACACCCACAGTGATGTCAGGTTCCCTCTCATTGTGTGCATCCATAGTCTCTGGGAACACCCACAGTGATGTCAGGTTTCCTCTCATTGTGTACATGCTACATAGTCTCTGGGGAACACCCACAGTGATGTCAGGTTCCCTCTCATTGTGTGCATGCTCCATAGTCTCTGGAGAACACCCACAGTGATGTCAGGTTCCCTCTCATTGTGTGCACGCTCCATAGTCTCTGGGGAACACCCTCAGTGATGTCAGGTTTCCTCTCAGTGTGTACATGCTACATAGTCTCTGGGGAAAACCCACAGTGATGTCAGGTTCCCTCTCATTGGGTGCATGGGCCATAGTCTCTGGGGAACACCCACAGTGATGTCAGGTTCCCTCTCATTGTGTGCATGCTCCATAGTCTCTGGGGAACACCCACAGTGATGTCAGGTTCCCTCTCATTGTGTGCACGCTCCATAGTCTCAGGGGAACACCCACAGTGATATCAGGTTCCCTCTCATTGTGTGCATGCTCCCTAGTCTCTGGGGAACAACCACAATGATGTCAGGTTCCCTCTCATTGAGTGCATCCATAGTCTCTGTGGAACACCCACAGTGATGTCAATTTCCCTCTCATTCTGTGTATGCTCCATAGTCTCTGGGGAACACCCTCAGTGATGTCAGGTTCCCTCTCATTATGTGCACGCTCCATAGTCTCTGGGGAACACCCACAGTGATGTTAGGTTCCCTCTCATTGCGTGCATTCTTCATAGTCTCTGGGGAACACCCACAGTGATGTCAGGTTCCCTCTCATTGTGTGCATGCTCCATAGTCTCTGGGGAACAACCACAATGATGTCAGGTTCCCTCTCATTGGGTACATGCTCCATAGTCTCTGGGGAACACCCACAGTGATGTCAGGTTCCCTCTCATTCAGTGCATCCATAGTCTCTGGGGAACACCCACAGTGATATCAATTTCCCTCTCATTGTATGTATGCTTCATAGTCTCTGGGGAACGCCCACAGTGATGTCAGGTTCCTTCTCATTGTGTGCATGCTTCATAGTCTCTGGGGAACACGCGCAGTGATGTCAGGTTCCTTCTCATTGTGTGCACGCTTCATAGTCTCTGGGGAACACGCGCAGTGATGTCAGGTTCCCTCTCATTGTGTGTATGCTCCATAGTCTCTGGGAAACACCCACAGTGATGTCAGGTTCCCTATCATTGTGTGCACGCTTCATAGTCTCTGGGGAGCACGTGCAGTGTTGTCAGGTTCCCTCTCATTGTGTGTATGCTCCATAGTCTCTGGGAAACACCCACAGTGATATCAGGTTCCTTCTGATTGTGTACATGCTCCATAGTCTCTGGGGAACACTCACAGTGATGTCAGGTTCCCTCTCATTGTGTGCACGCTCCATAGTCTCAGGGGAACACCCACAGTGATGTCAGGTTCCCTCTCATTGTGTGCATGCTACATAGTCTCTGGGGAACACCCACAGTGATGTCAGGTTCCCTCTCATTGTGTGCATGCTCCATAGTCTCTGGGGAATACCCACAGTGATGTCAGGTTCCCTCTCATTGTGTGCACACTCCATAGTCTCTGGGAAACACCCACAGTGATGTCATGTTCCCTCTCATTGTGTGCACGCTCCATAGTCTCTGGGGAACACCCACATTGATGTCAGGTTCCCTCTCATTGTGGGCGCTCCGTAGTCTCGACGATCATTCTGTTTAGAGCAATGAGAATCAGTAGACATCATCGCTTGTGTGAGGTATGGCCTCGGCCTCTGTTCATGGAGACAACCAAAGCTGCAGGAAGGAAACTGCATGCTTGAACAGTCGCTGGGAAGCGTCCGTAGACCTCAATCATGCGACCGTGCAGCAGTGGTATGTCGCCAATAAAATGGTAGACGGCCGCCATTGTTGTTTTGAGTATGTCTTCAAGGGATAATTCTGCAGCTTATTGGGTAATGCAGCATGGCCTAAGTGCAGCCCAGTCTCTGCCAATATCCTCTTCCTAGCTTCAAAACTGTTGGGTTAATCCCTGTAGAAATACAGCACAGCTGTCAGCCTTATATATATATATGTACCTTAAACTCTGGTTGTTAACCTCTTGATGTTTGGCACACATAAAGTTGTTATATGTCCATTTTCTTGTCAAGATCTTTGTTAGGCTTCCTTATTTATTTCGCTGTGAAGCTCTGATGATGTCATTGAAATAAGTACTGATTATGCACTTGTGCCTTAGCTGAACTGCCTGGCAATGAATTTCAACTAAACATTGAGGCAAGAATTTTACTAATCAGCAATTTCCAGAGCTTCTTGCTGCTCTTTTGCGGGGGAATGCTGACCCTTTACCCAGTGTTCTAGTAGCGCGGGTAACTCCTCCATGGTCTATGAAGTTCCGAAACCCTTTCTGACATACCCAATGATTGTATTTCTTGCTGTGTGAAGGATGCCAATATCGAGCCTGTCACAAGAATTGTTCTCACCTTTGGCTAAAAGAAGCGTTTTCCCTTTAAGGATGTCTAAGGATGTCTAAATAGTTCGGTAGTGAACAAGCTTCCGAGGAGTCGAGTCAAACTCAAAAGTCTACCTGAAAGACTGTCACTAGCTCTTCTTAGTTCACCTCTACAGACCTGCTCCTTTGTAACCGGCCTCAAGAGACTGAATCTTTCTTATAGTCTGGTTTGAGATTTTAACGCCTTCTTAAACTACATGTAGTTCCGAGATTAGGTACTCGATCCTCGTCTAAATTTTAAAAAATATGGAAAAGTTATTTTTCTGTGAGTCTTCATTATTTAGCAATAGTGTTTAGTAAGTGCCTTTCTCCATTTTCTTGCAGGTTGGGAGTAGGAGCTGTTTGCTAAACAACCAGTTTATAGTAGATATGTATGATCTTTAACTTTCTCAGAGGTTCTTTGTGGTGCAATTGAAGGCATTGAATCTTCAATAAACGAGCATCGTGACCCCAAAGCATCACCTTTCCCCAACCCTTCTCCCAACTCCCCACCCCCTTCCTGTTTGATACACTGTTAGTGGGTGCAATACTGGTAGCAGGAAATCTTGGTGCAGTAAATTCTGTGATACAAATAATATTGTACTTTTGTGTGTGATTTATGCATGTATATATACAAATAATATTGCACCTGTACGTGATTTATATATGTATATATACCAATAATATTGCACCTGTTGTATGATTTGTGCATGTATATATACAAATAATATTGTACTTTGTGTGTGATTTATGCATGTATATATACAAATAATATTGCACCTGTATGTGATTTATACATGTATATATACAAATAATATTGCACCTGTGTGTGATTTATACATGTATATATACAAATAATATTGCAACTGTTATGATTTATATATACAAATAATATTGCACCTGTGTGTGATTTATACATATATATATATAAAAATAATATTGCACCTGTGTATGATTTTTACATGTATATATACAAATAATATTGTACTTTGTGTGTGATTTATGCATATATATATACAAATAATATTGCACCTGTATGTGATTTATACATATATATATATACAAATAATATTTCACCTGTGTTTGATTTATACATGTATATATACAAATAATATTGCACCTGTGTGTGATTTATACATGTATATATACAAATAATATTGTACTTTGTGTGTGATTTATGCATGTATATATACAAATAATATTGCACCTGTATGTGATTTATACATGTATATATATACAACCTGTGTGTGATTTATACATGTATATATACACATAATATTGCACCTGTGTGTGATTTATACATATATATATACAAATAATATTGCACCTGTGTGTGATTTGTGCATGTATATATACAAATAATATTGTACTTTGTGTGTGATTTATGCATGTATATATACTAATAATATTGTACATGTATGTGATTTATACATGTATATATACAAATAATATTGCACCTGTGTGTGATTTATACATGTATATATACAAATAATATTGCACCTGTGTATGATTTATACATGTATATATACAAATAATATTGCACCTGTGTGTGATTTATACATATATATATACAAATAATATTGTACTTTGTGTGTGATTTATGCATGTATATATACTAATAATATTGTACATGTATGTGATTTATACATGAATATATACAAATAATATTGCACCTGTCTGTGATTTATACATGTATATATACTAATAATATTGTACATGTATGTGATTTATACATGTATATATAAAAATAATATTGTACCTGTGTATGATTTATACATGTATATATACAAATAATATTGCACCTGTGTATGATTTATACATGTATATATACAAATAATATTGCACCTGTGTGTGATTTATACATATATATATACAAATAATATTGTACTTTGTGTGTGATTTATGCATGTATATATACTAATAATATTGTACATGTATGTGATTTATACATGAATATATACAAATAATATTGCACCTGTCTGTGATTTATACATGTATATATACAAATAATATTGCACCTGTGTGTGATTTATACATATATATATACAAATATAAGCTTGTATGAGCATGCTAGTTGGTGTGTGGTCTTACCTGTACTGCCATGCTAGTTGGTGTGTAGTCCTTCCTGTACTGCCATGCTAGTTGGTGTGTAGTCCTACCTGTACTGCCATGCTACATGTAGTTGGTGTGTAGTCCCAATATTGTAACTGTGTATGATTTATACATGTATATATACAAATAATATTGCACCTGTGTGTGATTTATACATGTATTTTGCACCTGTGTATGATTTATACACATTTAGCTAGTGCTGTTCCTCAGGTTCTGAAAGATGCCAAGTCGTTCACATCTCCATCTAAATCAGCGAACGGATCTTCATCGCTATCTCTCTTCTCTCTGTCTTCGCTCAGCGTCGGAATGCAATCTCTAATTAGACTATCCTTAGAGCCAAGACCTCTGCATCCAACTGATGGCTACAAATTGGTGCCCCACTGCTGAGTTTCCTCTTCTTCTTTCCCTTCCCAATGTTGATATCAAGCAGCTTGTCATAGTCCTGATTCCATTTTCTAACTCTCTTTCGGTCTACTCCATCTTTTTTCGCTGTGTGGGTCACGTTTTGTATCCTATTGTCCTCTACCATTCCACAACTTCACAGTCTTGAAAGAAACAGTAAAGCTTCTTATTTTTTGTCCTGCATGACTTTATGCAACTTTGTGCCATTTTCAATTACAGGTAACAGTTCTGCCAAGGTGGCATTATCAAAAATTAAAAATAAGATTTTTTCTGAGCAGACGACAGCGGAACGCATGCGTACGCGGTGCGGTTGAATAAATCTATTTTGGCGCATGCGCTTATATTACGATCAATTTCTATATAGTAGGCGCTTGCTACATGAACCCTACAAAATCCTAGATCGCTGAAAACAGCCTAGTGGGCACTTGCTATGTGGAGGGCGCTTGCTGCGTACTTTACGGTATATACAAAAATAATATTGCACCTGTGTATAATTTATACATGTATATATACAAATAATATTGTACCTGTGTGTGATTTATACATGTATATATACAAATAATATTGTACTCTGTGTGTGATTTATACATGCACATTATATTGCTCCATGCTTTCCAGGGATCACAAGAAACTTTTCGTGGGAGACTCAAGAGGCAGAATTTACACCTGGACTGTCTCAGATAACTTAGGTGAGGACTACTTGATATATACACAGATGCATGCACCAGCAATTTATGGTGTGTGTGTGTGAGAGAGAAAGGATCTAGAATAATGATGAAGGGCACCCACACACATGTATGCTCTAACAGGAACTGTGCTGCTAATAACTTTAGTCCCATCTGCCTATAGGAAAGGTACTTGCTTGGCTCATGTATTAAAAACAGCACTCAACACAACTGTCATGTACAAGGGACTCTTTCTGGTCACATGACTATTACTGGAAGTTTCTCTTGCAGAGGAAGACCCCCCTGCCTACTGGGAAACATTCGCATTCCCTTCGCCTTGCAGAAAAGCAGCACTTGATTTGTTCGCTATATGCTTTAAACTGTCACACATTGCAGTATGGACAATACACACACACACACACATGCACACACACACAGACACACTAGGGAATAGGAACTACTCCTCGAATATAAGTGAAGAGTGTTTTTCCTTGTGTTGACCATTTCCTTGTACTCGTTGCATATGATCACGTCACCACACTTGCATGATGAGGTATGATTTGTGGATCAGTGGAGAAGCTTGGTCAATGTGTTCACAGGTGTGATGCAGCACTGGGTGTTGGACAGCGCTGCCAACCATTGTCACAGCTGTGAAGTGGAATTCACCTTTACGGAGAGGAAACATCTTTGCAGGGACTGTGGACAGATCTTTTGTGCTAGGAATGCACGTCTCTCTCTCTCTTCTTCCCCAGCTGTTGCTCATCTGTTCCCTTCATTCTCCCCCATTCTCAAAATAATAATAATAATAATTTTAAATAATCCCACCTCCTTTACTGACAGCAGTCAATGATCGAGGCTTGCAAAACACCACTAGCTTACCCAAATGCTGCTACTAATAGGTCATTCTCAGGAGGCATCGGTCCAAGGTATCCAGTGACTAAAACTATGAAGTGTTCCTATAAGTAAGCAAGTGATTGCTTCTAGGTACTAAGTTTTCTGACAGGATCGATCAAGCCTATCACACCTCAGGCTTAATTTAGCAACCAACTTCTTCCAATTTTGGGGCTGGGTGCCTAGAGAAGAATATAGCCTCAGCCCCAACTGGTGCAAAGGCTGCTGCAGTTGTCCAGGCGTGCTGTCACGCAGAACAAGCTGCTACAGTGGTCCAGGCATGCCGCCACATAGTACAAGCTGCTGCAGTGGTCCAGGCATGCTTCCACACAGTACAAGCTGCTGCAGTGGTCCAGGTGTGCTTCCACACAGTACAAGCTGCTGCAGTGGTCCAGGTGTGCTGCCACACATTACATGGTCCAGGCATGCTACACACAGTACAAGCTGCTGCAGTGGTCCAGGTGTGCTGCCACACAGTGCAAGCTGCTGCAGTGGTCCAGGTGTGCTCCTACACTGTACTAGCTGCTGCAGTGGTCCAGGTGTGTTGCCACACAGTACAAGCTGCTGCAGTGGTCCAGGTGTGCTGCCACACAGTAAAAGCTGCTGCAGTGGTCCAGGTGTGCTGCCACACAGTACAAGCTGCTGCAGTGGTCCAGGTGTGTTGCCACACAGTACAAGCTGCTGCAGTGGTCCAGGTGTGCTGCCACACAGTACAAGCTGCTGCAGTGGTCCAGGCATGCTACACACAGTACAAGCTGCTGTAGTGCTCCAGGTGTGCTGCCACACAGTAAAAGCTGCAGGTGTGCTGCCACATAGTAGTACAAGCTGCTGCAGTGGTCCAGGCATGCTGCCACACAGTACAAGCTGCTGCAGTGGTCCAGGCATGCTACACACAGTACAAGCTGCTGCAGTGGTCCAGGCATGCTACACAGAGTACAAGCTGATGCAGTGGTCCAGGTGTGTTGCCACACAGTACAAGCTGCTGCAGTGGTCCAGGTGTGCTGCCACACAGTACAAGCTGCTGCAGTGGTCCAGGTGTGCTGCCACACAGTGCAAGCTGCAGTGGTCCAGGTGTGCTGCCACACAGTACAAGCTACTGCAGTGGTCCAGGTGTGCTGCCACACAGTATAAGCTGCTGCAGTGGTCCAGGTGTGCTGCCACACAGTACAAGCTGCTGCAGTGGTCCAGGTGTGCTCCTACACTGTACTAGCTGCTGCAGTGGTCCAGGTGTGCTGCCACACAGTACAAGCTGCTGCAGTGGTCTAGGTGTGCTACACACAGTACAAGCTGCTGCAGTGGTCCAGGTGTGCTGCCACACAGTACAAGCTCATACCCTCCAACAGTCGCGGAAGCTCCGGGACGGTCCCGGATTTGCACTTGATGAAATGTGTCCCACACGGATTTGGTGTTTGTCCCGGAAATGCTGGATTAACTGGCTACAGCACTGTGAAACTAAAGGCTCCTCTGCCAATTTACAACTGGCTACAGCACTGGGCTCCTCCATAGCAGCTGCCAATTTACAACTGGCTACAGCACTGTGAAAGTAAAGGCTCCTCCATAGCAGCTGCCAATTTACAACTGGCTACAGCACTGTGAAACTAAAGGCTCCTCCATAGCAGCTGCCAATTTACAACTGGATATAGCACTGTGAAACTAACACTGTGAAACTAAAGGCTCCTCCATAGCAGCTGCCAATTTACAACTGGCTATACAGCACTATGAGACTAAAGGCTCCTCCTTAGCAGTTGCCCCTACACAAGTCAGCACTTCACTTCATAACTGATGAGCAGAGGAAAATCCAGCTGCTACATGTACCTGACAGTCAGAGTTAACAATAATAATAATTATATGATTTTGCAGCATACCTGAGAATTGCATTACATGAAAGGATAATTTGAGACAATGACAATATGTGATTGTCCGGAAGGTATACCTATAAGAGCTATAGGCAACCACAAAATTATTTAGAGTATTTGGAGGTGTGAGGGATATTCATACATTTGGAGCGTGGACAGGAAAAATGAAATGTGTGTGGTGAGTCTGATAGAAAGTGAGTGGTCAAGTGTTACCTTGGCCTCTCTCTGTTATGGCTGAGCCTGAGGAATCGGTAACACCTCCACGCAAGAAGCCAAAGAGGCAGTGTCACTTTACCTCTACATGGGTAAAAGAATTTCAAGGAATAGGAAAGAGTTATAGAGGTAATAGCCTGATAGAACCTATATTGACTGTACTAATGTAGATCAATTATATTTGTTATGACTTTATAGGTGACACATTTGCACACTGCTCCTTGTGCTCTTATGATTTTAGTGTTTCCCATGGGGGTAGAAATGATGTGACTACCCATATTACAGGGAAACATCACGAGGAAATGGCAATGGCTGCTACTAGCTGCATCCCAATCAGTTTCATCATTTTTTAGACCACAAGCACGAAAAAATGTTACTGAGGCTGAGACGAGGTGGGCATTGTTTGTGGCTAAACACATATCTTTCCAAACTAGTGATCATGCCACTAAGTTGTTCAAAGTTATGTTTCCGGATTCGGATATTGCCAATTTTTTTGCATATGCGCATACCAAAACAGCAGCCATTGTAAGAGAGGCTCTTGCACCTCACTATAAAAAGTCTATAACAGAGAATATGACCAATAAACTGTTTTCCATCATGGTGAACGAATCAAATGATCACACTGATAAGTCTTGTATCATTCTCATAAGAATCTTTGACACTGAAGAGAAGAACGTCTGTACGAGGTTCCTGGATATGCCAGTGGTCAACATTGGTATACTGCAAGAAACATTTTCCAGGCTCTTACAGAATCAATGGTTTGGATATCAACAAGGCCCTAGCTTTCATGTCTGACACTGCCAATGTCATGAAAGGTGCGAGATCTGGAGTACAAAAGTTCATAAAAAATGAGGTGCCTCATCTCTATGATGTTGGTTGCATTTGCCATTTGGCTGATCTCACCATTACCAGTGAATATAGACCAGCTTTTGTTGATGTTTTTTTAAACTATTTCTATCATAGCAGCAAGAGAGGTCAGCTTTTTGTTGACCATGGTGCTCCCTTTTTGATTCTGAACCTAAGGCTATCTTAAAGCATTGTCCCGCACGATGGCTAAGTCTGCTTCGATGTGTGCATAGATATTTTGATATCTCAATCAGCTTGAAGGTTTGATATCTTACTTCCTATCCTGTGATGAACAGACTGAGTAAGTAATTAGCATCACTCGTAGGCTACAGAATCCACTCACCAAGCTTATTCTTCAATTCTTAGCTTTCATCTTGTCTTCAATGGATCGTTTTAATAAACAATTCCAGAAGTCAACAGAAAATACTACCTGCGAACTTTATGAAGAGCTAAGTCGACTTGTAAAGCTGTATGCAAAAAATTTGTTGACGTCTGAAACTATTCTTGCTGCTGGTGACAACCTTAGACTTCTCAAGTTTGATGAAGAGTGTCAGGTTTCAGATGAGAGTCCAGGAATAGGTACTGAAACTTGGGGTTGTCTTGCAGCATTTGAAGAAGAGAGAGATCCAAAGCCATTCTTTACAGCAGTATGCTTGGCAACCATTGCAAAAATGGTAAAGAAGTTTCCTTTTGGGGATCCTCTCCTAAAGAATTTAGGTGTTCTTCAGCCAGACAAAACATCCACTTATTCAACAGCTACTGTCTTGAATTTGGCGAGCCAATTTCCGCAGATTGGTTTATCTGATTCTGAATCACTTGACCGCATTGAAGAGGAATTTAATGGTTCCCCAGCTGACATTCCCAAAACAGATACCACATCACCAAAACTGTAGAAAAGCCTTGTGCTGGCAGCTCTTTTTGGTGGAAAGTGGGCCAGATCAAAACTTTGGCTGGGGAGTTAAGGTTTAGTTACTTGTTCCGTCTCATGGCTGGTCTATTGACCACACCCTGCTCCAATGGTGATGCAAAGGGGGGCTTTTCTATAATCAGAAAAGTCCACACGGACCAGAGATCCTGTCTAAACCAGGATACCATTGTTTCCTTAATGTCAGTCAAGTTTACAGAAATTCTCATTCTTGTTGTTTTGATGCTAATCTTTCAGATGAATTCCTTACAAAATCAAAAATGTAAACAAGCCACAACCATTTCTATGCAAAAATGATCAAAAATGATACTCTTCATAATTACATTCATGGCGGGTGTGGTCAATGTCCCGGATTTCAATTTTGAAAAGTTGGAGGGTCTGCAGTGGTCCAGGTGTGCTGCCACACAGTACAAGCTGCTGCAGTGGTCCAGGTGTGCTGCCACACAGTACAAGCTGCTGCAGTGGTCCAGGTGTGCTGCCACATAGTACAAGCTGCTGCAGTGGTCCACACAGTTAGCTGCTGCAGTGGTACAGGTGTGCTGCCGCACAGTACAGCTACAGATGAATATGTACCTGATTAGCTAATATATTTCTAGGAATGATTTTTGCCCTATGGAAATCCTCATGAAATCATTGTGCAAGCAAAGGAATTAAGACCAACCTGAAACAATGGTGTTTAAAAAATATATTGGTATGCCATGACTCTGCAGCTGCATGCAAGATGCCTCAAATAAAGTACATCTCAAGGACGCCATTTTGTCTTCAATTCAATTATTATCCTTTATACGATTATTTTCAGCTAACATTGAGAAGGTTTTGAAGGAGAACCCTCAGAACATTGCCCTTTCTACTTATTTTAATTACTGACAGATCTCAGACATTATAAGACCTGAATGGCAACGTTTGTATGTATTGGTTCTGATTGTGTATGTGTATATATAATTATGTATATATTGTGCATTCTTAGGTGCAGCAGCTATGAATGTGAAGTCGAGAGGCTGTGAATACACAGGAAAGTTTGGGTGTGTGCCAATTGTTTTCACAGGACCGCCATGGAAAAGAGCAGACTTATTTTTAGAACAACTGATGCGGGTATTGTGTGACAATTTCCGGATCAAAAATGGTCTGATATTTATCTAATTGTTGTTTTAACATTTAGTGCATTCATTCATATATTTTGAACATGTTAGTAATAAGGATGGTATTAATGTTATATGTGCTAAGCACTGTTAGTGTGCACCACCTGGTGCCTGTTGCTTTACTATCAGCTGTTATTTTTTACCACTCACACGTGCATGTTTACAAGACAAGAAATGTTTTATTTATTATATATGCATGTATATTGCATGTATGTATGCATGCATGTATGTATGTATATATGCATGTATGTATTTATGTGTGTATATGTATATAAATATGTATGTGTATATATATGTATGTTTATATATGCATGTATGTTTATATATATGCATGTATGTATATATGCATGTGTGTATGTATATTGTTTTGGTGTTTATTTCGTTATTATCTTTATTTCATTTTTGGAGGCATGTGCCAGGGTGTGGTTTGTTTCATTTTTGGAGGCATGTGCCAGGGTGTGGTTTGTATCACGTGGTGGATAGCTAGCTATTGGTATATAACAAGCTCATGCGAGTCTTAACATCTCACTATTCCTGATGAAGGCTAGAGCAACTAGTCGAAACATCGAGGGAGTAAAATCCTGAGAAGGTTATTATAATACTGTTTTTTCATGAGCAAACGAGCACTCGGCATGGAGTTGGATGGAAAAATTGGTATTGGCTCTATCTACATATGTATCATTTATATATGGATTCACTGTATTCACCTTTAAATATACGAACAGGTCACTGGGGCCGGCTTATTTTCACTGGGAAGTGTTCATTATAATAAGAAATATCTGAGGGAACAGCAGCTCATTCCAAGAAGGAGGAATGGAAACTGCTGCACAGGCCAATAAGAAGAGGCTGCATGTTTAATAACTAACAGGAAAGTATGCATGAATTATTATGCATCTTGGTTAAGTAAACACTAGGGACACATTGGCATAATATGTAGCTACCTATAGAGACGATAATCATACATATAGTCAATGGAGGAGAGGTGTGCTAATGATGCTATATAAACATACTTGATAATGTGACAAGTGCAAACTATCACTTGAACAAGTTCTTGTCGGCTTCTATGGTCATCCTTTAGTGCTCTGAGGGTTCCTGCAGAATGCACTGCCTGAAGCTCAGTCTTATAGTGTGCTTCCTGTCTTCAAGCAAAGATGCTTTCAAGTGCTCTTAACAGAACTCCTCACCACCATACATCCGCATATATACACGTTTCCGAATATGCCATCCTATTATATTGTAGGCATGAGGTTGTTAAAATCTGCAAGTGATGCATAAATTTTGACTACTTCCCCATATCATTACAACTTCATGATGACGTCATAGATGTACACTACATTAGGTTTTCATCTGTGCTAGAGCTACATAGGGCAATGCTAGGACTACATAGGGCAATGCTAGGGCTACATAAGGCAATGCTAGGGCTACATAAGGCAATGCTAGAGCTACACAGGGCAATGGCTAGGACTACATAGGGCAATGCTAGGGCTACATAGGGCAATGCTAGGGCTACATAGGGCAATGCTAGGGCTACATAGGGCAATGCTAGGGCTACATAAGGCAATGCTAGGGCATAGGGCAATGCTTAGGGCTACATAGGGCAATGCTAGGGCTACATAAGGCAATGCTAGGGCTACATAGGGCAATGCTAGGCTACATAGGGCAATGCTAGAGCTACATAGGGCCTTATAAACTTCACTCCACATAGTTACAGGTGCAGTGAGGAGGATATGAAGTATTTTATAAGCACTCCACATAGTTACAGGTGCAGTGAGGAGGATATGAAGTAGTTTATAAACTTCACTTCACATGCTTTTACTAGCTGAGATGTCATTCACTCATTTCACATAAAGTACTCATATGAGTGACTTCTTTGATTTTAGTGTTGGAATGTTTTTGACCACCATTTTAGATCTTTTCATAAATCTTTAGACGTGAAATATCACAAAACTACCTGAGCTTGTAGCCAGGTAGTTAGGGTATTAAAGAAACAAAGATGCTTTTTGAGTTATACAAACTAAGTTTCCCGAATACAGATCTAACAAACCTTATGGCCAGCTGGGATTGAAGAATTTATGAGATCTGTTAAGTAGTACTTCACTCTGTTTTGTTTTTGTGTGCTAACTAAATGCATTGCCTTTCATGGAAAACAACTGAATCTAAGAACCTCCTGTAAATACTGCCAAACCAGATGGGGAGTTCGGAAGTTAGATGCAGCAATGTTTGGGTACACTTGACTTGGTTTCCTTTCTGAATATTAAACAGTTTCCTTTTGTGCTAAAGTTGAATTACTCATGCAACAAACTTGGAAGTGAACACTACTCTACAAGCAGAGATTTAACTACCCAGCACATGCATGGAGACTTTTTTTTCAAATACCTTCAAGGACAAAGACATGCTCACCTTGAACTCTATCCCATTGTTACAATATGCACAGTTTTTTTAACTAGATGCGAGTCATAGTTTTAACATTCTTATAAATAGTGGTTTAGTAATGGGATGTAGTTTTCCTACAGTTCATAGAGTGCCTTTACTGGAATCAAAGTAGTACAACCCCATAGCCATTTGTGCAGAGGACTCTGAGGTGAAGAATCATAAGTTATTCTGAGCCATAACCAAATCTATAGGTATGTGCTTTTCAATTTTGGATTATTAATTCAAAACAGGCACATTTTAGCAGCATTAGTGAGAAGTAACAACTAGCTACTGAGAGCTGCATAAAGTTTTGTAAGCTGGTAGTGCACCTTTTAGTTGTGATAACTGCCAGGCCTGCTTCCCAGGCAATAAGTTAATGCATGATAATATGATAAATAATGATTTCTACATGTAGTATGAGGCTACCATGAGAGTGAGAGCTGCTGTGCAGGCTGCATTGAACTTATTATATTATATAGATAGATAAGCTGGTAGAGCACACTCCAGATGTAATAGATGTAGAACCATTCCCCCAGGCAATGAGTTAATGATCTGTAATTTACCTGTAAACCAGCAGTTAGTACACTGGGGGGGGGGAGGAACAAATCATATAGCCAAGAAGGCTAGAGCATCTAGTTGAAACGTCAAGAGACTAAAATTCAAGTTGATTAGTGGGAAAGTCATTGTAATTTTGTTATGTCAACTGAGTCATTGAGAATAGGCTACTAGTGGAGTAGTAGTGGCTCAGTAATCAAGTCAGCAACTTCACTGTCGGATATATTTCTGTGGTAGGGGAAACATTTGGAGAGCAAGAATCTAACATAGGCAGGCAAGGAGGCCTTGCAAATGTTGAGCTTTCCTCTTGTATTAAATAAAGCTTGGAAGCCTTCCAGATGTTGAGCCTTCCTCTTGCATTAAATAAAGCTCACAAGGCCTTCCAGATGTTGAGACTTCCTCTTGCATTAAATAAAGCTTGCAAGGAGGCCTTCTAGATGTTGAACCTTCCTCTTGCATTAAATAAAGCTTGCAAGGAGGCCTTCTAGATGTTGAACCTTCCTCTTGCATTAAATAAAGCTTGGAGGCCTTCCAGATGTTGAACCTTCCTCTTGCATTAAATAAAGCTTGCAAGGAGGCCTTCTAGATGTTGAACCTTCCTCTTGCATTAAATAAAGCTTGGAGGCCTTCCAGATGTTGAACCTTCCTCTTGCATTAAATAAAGCTTGGAGGCCTTCCAGATGTTGAGCCATCTTCTTGCATTGAATAAAACTCCAACCAACTTCTGGTAAACACTATTATAGCAGCTGGGGTTTACACGACACTTGAGTGCACACTTCAATTGTGTTCCTTTCTGGTTGCCAATTCTTCCTTTTTCCTATAAAAATATGTGCATCTACTACTGCTGTGGTGAGTCGAACACAGCTAGCTAATAATGAAATTGACAAGTGCTGCCTTCACAAATAGTATTTGCTATACATTGATGCTAGTAAAGTGACACTGACTCGTTGACACATATAACTTCATATTTATATATATATATACTTAGAAGGTAGTTTGCTGGTGAACGCTACAAATAGTGCTCAATGATGTGTTAAAGCAGAGCTAGTATTAATTGGGATGGCTAGTCCTACTATAGTTTCATGCTAATGCAATCATCAGGGACAATGAGCAACTGAGGTGGCATGTGAGCATATAATTATGAGGTGGGGCAGGCAAGTGGGGTGATGCAAGTCCATGGATGGGCATTAATGAATGGGTGTTGATGAATGTGATAATTCAAATCTCTTGAGAAGAAACTTATAGTATATACAATAGTATATATATACATGTATATACTATTGTCTTTCTAGTTAATGGCTTATATATAATCAGGTTGCATTTTAACACTAGTAGCTACATAGACTACAACTGACTGCTACTGGTACACTAGCACATTATACTCCAACTTGTCCAGGGATAAAAAACTATGTGTTGTGGCCAAACAGTAACTTGTTTTCTGGACCTACAATGGACAAACTAAGGCAGATACGACCATGGTGAACTAGGGATAACTCGATGAGGGAAGAACATATGCAGGATTTTGGATACACCATGCCACAGCCCCAAAGCTTAAAAGCAGCCATAATGGTCAAACTAGATACAGAGTCGGCACTATTTATGTAATCAATGCTCTTTAGGGAAAATACCAGTTTTGATTTTTTTGGTTTTGTTATTATTGTGAAGTAGCTAAATCATTGTCTACATCTGTAATCTGATGTATATGTTTTAGCGTAGATCATGGTGCCATTTTATACTTTGATGTGCATTTTAATGTACTCAGCAGGAGCAGATCAAGGGCATCATATTAGGTGGGTGGTTATGGGAGCAAAAATGGCCACCAGGCTGTCCTGAATTTTCACAAACTCTAAGTTGACATAACTAAATGGCAATGACCTTCTCTTATTCTCTCAATGTTTCGACTAGATGCTATATATATATAACCTTCATCAGGAATAATGGGATACTAAGATTCACGTGAGCATGTTATATACTGATAGCTAGCTATCCATCAAGTAAATTTTGAGTTGATTATTGAGGTCATTATAAGTCCTGAATTGCATTGAACACTGTCAAACGCAATTCCACAAAACTTCTAGAGAGTGTTTCCTATTTTACTATGTAGTTGTAGAGCAACAAAATATATTCACAAAATTAAATAATAAATGAACAAGGGGTTACAATCCCTTAATCTCTTCCTGCCTTGAACTGCCCCATAAATGCTTGTGTAAGATAGTTTGTTACATCCATGTAATTACAGAAGACACCCGTATCCTTGTTTAATATACTGAAATAAAAATTTTCTTCATCTTGCAAAACAAAGGATACAAAAGCTGGTAGCTACTTTGAAGTAGGAAATTATTGATATATATTGTTATTGCATGGATTTAAATTGCAATGCTTGAGTACATCAACTGTTGCAATATGTAATGAAATGGGTATATATATACCTAAAAGACTTTAGAAACCAAATGTTTTTGTCAGTTTGGTGGAATGTAGCTCGAGTTAATGTTACGATTCTAACATACCGGAGCTGGGTTGAGGCTTGAGGGAAGTACCTTAAGTATTACGAGTGTATTCAGATTGTAGCCAAGCTGACCTGCAGCAGCATTTCCTGCGGAAGAAATCGACTGCCGCAGGGGCGTGGCGCTTCCTGCCTAGGGACTTATATTTGTGCGTCAAACCAGTCGGAGTGGTCATTCTCGATGTTCGTCTGGTTTCATCTTTCCCTAATCTGCACGTTGATTATAACCTCTTGCAAGTCTGTTTGATTAATTGTGGGGTACTGAATTTCGACACTTTCTGATCCTCAGGTAAATATCTACTCGTTTTTAACAATTGCATTGCCTGTATCACATCACCATAGTGTCACCATTATCACCTCTTCACTCTCTATGCTAGCACTTGGCGTAGCAAACCAGGCCCTAGCCCTATCCTTAATCCTAGCCAATAAGATGCTTAGTGCGTGTGTGTTTGATAAATGCAGACAAATGAATTTATTTTCGTTTTCTTCTTTGTATATTTTTTTGATGCCTATACCATTCATGGGGCTAGGGAAAGGGTTAGAGCTAGAGTGACATATATGTAATGCAAGGCATGATTGTGAAGATCATTGAGCTAGATTATTATTATTATTATTATTATTATTATTATTATTATTATTATTATTATTATTATTATTATTATTATTATTATTATTATTATTATTATTATTATTATTATTATTATTATTGTTGTTGTTGTTGTTGTTGTTGTTGTTGTTGTTATTATTATTATTAACCAAAATATCACCAAAACAATAATATAATACACAAGCTATATTACACAAGACAGAAAATATATATATATACATTAATAAAATATGACAAAAGTAAATAATAATAATAATTTAATAAACTAACAATAATCGTTAAACTAGAGGAAAGACACGAGTTCTGAAGAAAACAGGTCCCCAAAACTGCTGGTGTGTTACCGCGCTGCATGGCAACAGACATTATTATTATTATTATTATTATTATTATTATTGTAGTTGTAATAGTTGTCATATTAATATTAAGTGAGTAAGCAGTGAGCACACCTACTATCATGAACCGCCTCTTCCAGGTCTTTACCTCTGTTCTGGAAATTCTTCTGCTTAGGAAGGCTGCGCATGTATCCTATACTTGCCTGGAATTCTTCACTCTTGAGAAAGGAGATACCCATTATAGATTTCTATGCTATTTTACTGAATATAGTCTCTTGTCAACGTACTGGACAGTGTGCTGCAAAGATTTTGGTCGCTTACCTCAATGGAGCAGATTCTTGTACCAAACTGCAGTTACATTTTCATTCTAATGATATGAATTGGAAACAAACTTAACAGCTATAAATATTATTCTTATATAGTTGGTGGTCAATCGGTAGAAGTGGTTGTTGAGTTGGTAAGCTATGTGTGTGCAGAGTTGGAAGATATCAGTGTTGCATTGATGACTAATGCACCTAGATACCACCACCTGCCAGGCTGGTGCTCTCCTAATAGTAAAGCAGCTTCCTCCCTCGAGGAAGGAGTATAGAAGTTGAGGTGGGCAAATTCTTCCCTTGTGTAACAGGTGGACTTTGTACTACGTAGACCTAACAGAAAACTAAGTATTTGTAGGGACCAGACCAAATGAAATCACTAATTAGACATTGTCTAACCATCTAATTAAATATCGTAGGAACCTTGACTTTCTTCATAGTGGTTTCCTTGATGTTCAGAAGGATATTTGGAAGACTTCATCTTCACTGTTTCCAAGTCGTTTGCTATAGAAAGAATACATTAAAACATGAGCATCTTCATTGAGTACAAGTTTTTATACTATGTTGAAGTACTTTCCTGTCATTCAAGTATCTGTAGCTCAGTGATGTGTAGGAGCTGAGATGGCCAGTCTCCCTGTGGCTCAGTGATGTGTAGGAGCTGAGATGGCCTGTCTCCCTGTGGCTCAGTGATGTGTAGTAGCTGAGATGGCCTGCCTCCCTGTGGTTCAGTGATATGTAGGAGCTGAGATGGCCTTTCTCCCTGTGGCTCAGTGATGTGTAGGAGCTGAGATGGCCTGTCTCCCTGTGGCTCAGTGATGTGTAGGAGCTGAGATAGTCTGTCTCCCTGTGGCTCAGTGATGTGTAGGAGCTGAGATGGCCTGTCTCCCTGTGGCTCAGTGATGTGTAGGAGCTGAGATGGCCTGTCTCCCTGTGGCTCAGTGATGTGTAGGAGCTGAGATGACCTGTTTCCCTGTGGCTCAGTGATTTGTAGCAGCTGAGATGTTTGTTTACTTCAATGGAGATGGTTCTTGCATGAAACTGTATTTCCACTCTAATGATACGAACAAATTTAAGAAATTTATTCCTCAAAAAAAGTTGTTGCTAATAATGTAACTGCTACAACAAACCACAAATCTAGTTGGTGTTCAATGGGTTAATGGGTTGCAATGTTGACAAAAGCACAATGTGGATATTTGAAATAGCAAGATTTATAGAGTCCGTACCTATTGGTTAGTTGAAATATTTAAGTTTTTATTTTGAATGTGAAGATTCTCTTTGCTATTCCTTCACCAAAAATCCCAATATATATATGAGTGAACCATTTTAGAAAAATGGTGTTTGGTTATGTTTGATTAGATATAGGAGTGAAGGCTCCTGTGTGGTCCTTATATGGTGGGAAGGAGGGATATAGGAGTGGAGGCTCCTGTGTGAACCTCTATATGGTGGGAAGGAGGGATATAGGAGTGGAGGTTCCTGTGTGAACCTTATATGGTGGGAAGGAGGGATTTAGGAGTGGAGGCTCCTGTGTGAACTTTATAAGGTGGAAAGGAGGGATATAGAAGTGGAGGCTCCTGTGTGGACCTTATATGGTGGGAAGGAGGGATATAGGAGTGGAGGCTCCTGTGTGAACTTTATAAGGTGGGAAGGAGGGATATAGAAGTGGAGGCTCCTGTGTGGACCTTATATGGTGGGAAGGAGGGATATAGGAGTGGAGACTCCTGTGTGAACCTTATATGGTGGGAAGGAGGGATATAGGTGTGGCGGCTCCTGTGTGGTCCTTATATGGTGGGAAAGCAAGCAACCCTATAAGGTTGATTTTTTGTCTTCTTTAATGCACTTCGAACAATTTGGGTGAAGCAGGATTGTGTGCTGCTTTATTACGTAGCTCCTTCACTCTTGAGAAGAGAGGTACTCATGGAGGGACTTCATGTTGTCAATCTTGTTGTAAACACGGCACCATGATTTGCTGTGAAACTTTTGGTTGTTGACTTCAATGGAGCTCACTCTTACACTAAACTGCAGATTGTATTTGCATTCTGAACACTTTAACAACTCACAAAGTCGGAAGTCAATTGGTTGCAGTAGCAGTTGATACATTACAACATACATTATCTGCCAAGTTGAGAGATTCCTGTGTTGCCATGACAATGACATCATATACCTGGATGCCACCTATCCTCTCTTAACTGTAAAGCATTTCCGCTCTTGTGAGGGAACAGAGACATTCTGGTAGGAAGGAGGTTGGTGTGTTCAAATTCTGGCCTGATGTCAAGGTGGACTTTATACTGTTGCTGCTGGGTATATGCCTGTAGCTTTGGATTTATTCCTGCAGCTGCTTGGTTTATGCTTGTAGCTGCTGGGTTTATGCCTGTGGCTGCTTGGTTAATGAATTTAGCAGCTAGTTTATGGCCTATAGCTGCTGAGTTTATGCCTGTAGCTGCTGGGTTTATGCCTATAGCTGGTGGGTTTATGCCTGTAGCTGTTTAAATTATGCCTGTATCTTCTGTTTTTATGCCTGTAGCTGCTAATCAATTTAACAGCTGGGTTATGGCTTGTAGCTGCTTAGTTTATGCCTGTATCTTTTGGTTTATGCCTGCAGCTGCTTGGTTTATGCCGCTACCTGCTGCGTGTTTACCTGTAGCTTTGGGTTTATGCCTGTAGATGTTGGGATTATGCCTGAATCTGCTGTTTCTATGCCTGTAGCTGCTGGGTTTATGCCTGTAGCTGCTAGGTTTATGCCTGTATCTGCAGGGGTTTTGCCTGTAGCTACTTTGTTTATGCCTGTAGCTTTTGGTTTATGCCTGTAGCTGCTGGGTTAATGAATTTAGCAGCTAGGTTATGGCCTGTAGCTGCTGGGTTTATGGCTGTAACTGCTGGGTTTATGCCTGTAGCTGCTGGTTTTATGCCTGTAGCTGCTGGGTTTATGCCAGTAGCTGCTGGGTTTATGCCTCTATCTTAGAGTTTATGCCTGTAGCTGCTTGGTTTATGCCTGCAACTGCTTGGATTATGCCTGTAACTGCCTGTTTTATGCCTGTAGCTACTGGGTTTATGCCGTGTTTATGTCTGTAGCTTGTGGGTTTCTTTTGTGTGTGTAGTTGCTGGGTTTATGCCTGAAGCTGCTGGCTTTGTCCCTGTAACTGCTCGGATTATGTCTGCAGCTGCTTGGTTTATGCCTGTAGCTTTGGGTTTGTGCCTGTAATTGCTGGGTTTATGCATAGCTGCTTGATTTATGCCTATAGCTGCTGGGTTTAAGCCTGCAGTTGCTGCAATTATGCCTGTTTCTGCTTGGATTATGCCTGTTGCTGGGTTTATGCCTGTGGCTGCTTCATTAATGAATTTAGCAGCTTGGTTTATGCCTGTAGCTGCTGGGTTTATTCCTGTATCTTCTGGTGTTATGCCTGTAGCTGCTGGGTTTATGCCTGTAGCTGCTGGGTTTATGCCTGTAGGTGCTGGGTTTATGCCTGTAACTGTGGCTTTATTTCTGTATCTTCTGGTGTTATGCCTGTAGCTGCTGGGTTTATGCCTCTGCTGGCTTTATGCCTGTAGCTGCTGGGTTTATGCCTGTAGCTTTGACTTTATTCCTGTATCTTCTGGTGTTATGCCTGTAGCTGCTGGGTTTATGCATGTAGCTGCTTGGTTTATGCCTGCAGCTGCTGGGTTTATGCCTGTAGCTACTGGTTTTATACCTGTAACTGCTGGGTTTATACCTGAAGCTGCTGAGTTTATGCCAGTAGCTGATTGGTTAAGCTTGCAACTACTTGGATTATGCCTGTAAATGCTGGGTTTATGCTTGTTTCTGCTGGTTTTATGCCTGTAGCTGCTGTGTTTGTGCCTGTCTCTTCTGGTGTTCTGCCTGTAGCTGCTGTTTTTATGCTTGTAGCTGCTTGGTTTAAGCCTGTAGATTTCGGTTTACCCCTGCAGCTGCTGGTATTATGCCTGTAGCTACTGGGTTTATGCCTGTAGCTGCTGGGTTAATGCCTGTAGCTGCTGGGTTTATGCCTGTAGCTGCTGGGTTTATGCCTGTAGCTTCTGGGTATATGCCTGTAGCTGCTTATGCCTGTACCAACTGGATTTATGCCTGTAGCTGCTGGGTTTATGCCTGTAGCTGCTGGGTTTATCCCTGTAGCTGCTGGGTTTATGCCTGTAGTGTTGGGTTTATGCCTGTAGCTGCTGGGTTTATGCCTGTAGCTGCTGGGTTTATGCCTGTAGCTGCTGGGTTAATGCCTGTAGCTGTTGGATTTATGCCTGTAGCTGCTGGTTTTATGCCTTGTAGCTGCCTGTATCTTAGAGTTTATGCCTGTAGCTGCTGGGTTTATGCCAGTAGCTGCTTGGTTTATTCCAGTAGCTGCTTGATTTGTTTTGTAGCTGCTGGGTTTATGCCTGTAGCTGCTGGGTTTAAACCTTTGCTGCTAGGTTTAAGCCTGTAGCTGCAGGGTTTATGCCTGCAGCTGCTGGGTTTTTGCCTGTAGCTGCTGGATTTATGCCTGTAGCTGCTCGGTTTATGCCTGTAGCTGCTTGGTTTGTGCCTGTAGCTGCTAAGTTTATGCCTGTAGCTCCTGAGTTTATGCCTGTAGCTGACCTATAGCTGCTGGGTTTATTTATCCCTGTAGCTGCTGGGCGAATACCTGATTTTAGGCCAGTAGATGTATGCTTGTAGCTGCTGGTTTTATGCCTGTAGCTTCTGGGGTTTATATCTGTAGCTGCTGCTTTTATGCCTGTAGCTGCTGGGTTTATGCCAGTAGCTGCTTGGTTTATTCCAGTAGCTGCTTGATTTGTTTTGTAGCTGATGGGTTTAATACTGTTGCTGCTGGGTTTATGGCTGTAGTTGTTGGGTTTGTTTGTATAACTGCTTTGTTTATGCCTGTAGCTGCTGGGTTTATGCCTGTAGCTGCTTGGTTTATGCCAGTAGCTTGGTTTGTTTGCGTAGCTGCTGGGTTTAACACTGTTGTTTCTGGGTTTATGGCTCTAGTTGATAGGTTTGTTTGTGTAAGTGCCCGGTTTATGCCTGTGGCTGCTGGGTTTATGTCTTTAGTAGCTTGGTTTGTTTGTGTTGCTGCTGGGTTTATGCCCGTGGCTGCTTGGTTAATGCCTGTAGTTGCTGTGCTTGTTTGTGTAGCTGCTCGGTTTATGCCTGTGGCTGCTGGGTTTATGCCTGTGGCTGCTTGGTTTATGCCTGGAGCTGGTGGGTATGTACCTCAAGTTGCTGAGTAGATCTGGTATGCCAGATTGAGTCTGAAGTGTTCCTAGTAAATAGGTCTGGTAGTACAGATACCAAGTGAAGTTTCTAGTGTTGCTAGTGAGTAGGTCTGGTACAGTAGGTTGGAAAGTAGTATACCTAGAAAAAGAAACTGTTTCTAATAAACTGGTAAAGGATATTCCATTTTATTTGTTACCGTATTGAATGAAGGCGTGAAGGCCCGTATTGAGTGAAGGCACGATTAAAGTGCAACACTTACCAAATTCAAATCAAATAATTTGATATATAGTGCATGTTGATGAGTACATGTTGATGAGTATAGTAGACTCCCATTACCATGGGTGTATATAGATTATTTGGGGGGTTAGACATTCACGCCCCCTACCACTTAAAATTTTACATCTGAAGATACTGGATAGCCCACTTTTTTCTAAACTTGAAGTTCTCCCTGCCAGCCCTGATTACCTATACTGTACTGGTATTAAAGTAGTCACATCAATGTAGAATCAAGTAGCCACAATCAAGCCTCATGCATGGACGACCTTTACCTATAGTAGGCACAGGCTGAGGTACAACCTTCGTCACAGTCAAGCCTCTTGCATGGAGTACTTCCTTTACCTATTGGTCGCCATAGTCAAGCCTCATGCATGGAAGTAGACCGTTTACCTATTAGTCACCACAGTCGAGCCTCATGCATGGAGGTAGACTCTTTACCAGACGTTCCAACCCCCAGAGATGAAAAATAGGGAGGCTTCGCCTAAATTACAAGAGATTTTGCATAAATTAGGGAGATTCTCCCAATTCTTGTGTATAGCTATAATAGTTATATATAGTAAAAATGTAAATATTCATAAAAAGTGAAATATAATGATAAAATTTACTTCATCCAACTAGAATAAAATCACAGTGAAATGTAACAACAACAGCAGTATATAGGTAGCAAAATCATTAGGAATAGTATATATATATATAATGGAACAGCAGCATTGGCTCAACTCAGGCATAAGAGCGGGATATTTACACTCCCAATCTTTGCTGTGTATATATCTTGTTTTATATTTCTTCTTTCTTGGTTTAAAGGAAGAGAGACTACTAACACTAACAGTGCTGATTTCTAATTCCGTTTCTTCCTCGCTACTTGAACTTCCGCTTTCTCTTAGTCTTCTTAGTGCCATTTTTTATTTCCTCCAGTGTTCAAAGTCCATGTACAACTGCCACGGTCGCGGTGATTGTGGAAGGAAAGAACAGTCTGTAGGATTTATGATAGTCTATGGATTTGTGGATTTGTGTTAGCTGCTAGTCTCTGGATTTTTAAAATTCGGGAGAATTTTATGAAAATTGGTAGATCTGGAGATTGGGTCCAAATTCGGGAGAGTCCCGAAAAAATTGGAAGGGTTGGAACGTCTGCCTTTACCTATAGTAGACACAGTCAAGCGTCATGCATGGAGGTAGACCCTTTACCTAGAGTAGACACAGTCAAGCCTCATGCATGAAGGTAGACCCTTTACCTATAGTAGACACAGTCAAGCCTCATGCATGGAGGTAGACCCTTTACCTAGAGTAGATGCAAGTTAGACCCTTTACCTATTGTAGACACAGTCAAGACTCATGCATGGATGTAGACCCTTTACCCATAGTAGACACAGTCAAACCTCATGCATGGAGGCCTATATAGACCCTTTACCTATGGTAGCTACAGTCAAGCCTCATGCATGAAGGTAGACCCTTTACTTATAGTAGACACAGTCAAGCCTCATGTATGGAGGTAGACCCTTACCTATGCTAGCCACAGTCAAGCCTCATACATGGAGATAGACCCTTTACCTAAAGTCGCCACAGTCAAGCCTCATGCATGGAGGTAGACCCTTTAACTATAGTAGCCACAGGCAAGCCTCATGCATGGAGGCCTATATAGACCCTTTACCTATGGTAGCTACAGTCAAGACTCATGCATGAAGGTAGACCCTTTACCTATAGTAGACACAGTCAAGCCTCATGCATGGAGGTAGACCCTTTACCTATAGTAGACACAGTCAAGCCTCATGCATGAAGGTAGATGCATGAAGGTAGACCCTTTACCTATGGTAGACACAGTCAAGTGGATTGAAGGTAGACCCTTTACCTATAGTAGACACAGTAAAGCCTCATACATGGAGATAGACCCTTTACCTATAGTAGCCACAGGCAAGCCTCTTGCATGGAGGTAGACCCTTTACCTATAGTAGCCACAGGCAAGCCTCTTGCATGGAGGTAGACCCTTTACCTATAGTAGAAACAGTCAAGCCTCATGCATGAAGGTAGATGCATGAAGGTAGACCCTTTACCTATGGTAGACACAGTCAAGTGGATTGAAGGTAGACCCTTTACCTATAGTAGACACAGTCAAGCATCATGCATGGAGGTAGACCCTTTACCTATAGTAGACACATGAATGGAGGTAGACACTTTACCTATGGTCGCCACAGTCAAGCCTCATGCAGTGAATCTGTGTCGCAGCACAGTTTATCATGTTTAAATTAATTTATGAAAAGTTTTGTCAGGTAACAAGGTTGTCAGAATATTAAACATCGGATTAACAAAAGTAATCTTTAGTTATAATTATAATAAAGTTACAGACACACAACGCAGGACATAAATCACAATCCAGGATTTCAAACTACATGAGGTTGACATGAACATTTGAAAGCTCTCAGTGAGGGTTCGGGTTGATAAGCTATGTAAGCTTCATGGAAATGCTCTGTCAGACACACACACAACAATAAAACAATAATCATCATTTTCTGGATTTGCATCTCCTCCTGTGTAGCTATATCAGCAACAAGATTAGACCACACTTTTATTGCACACATAAGGAGTAGAACTGGTGACCTCACAAATTTGGTTTGGAACATGCAATTTTGACATGATTATTCCTATACCTTCAAGTTTGGTTCCAGAAAGGAGCATGCAGTTTTATATATACTGTAGAGGAGATAGAGCTGCCATGTTGTGATTTTATCCCTCCTCCTTGAAGTGTCAGAGTTCATGACTCAGCAGTGTACTTATAGTAGCAACCTGTGTGACAATTGTGCTGTAAGAATGTAAGAATAACTCTCATCAAATATCGCTAATTTGTAATAACAAAAAACTCACATCAGTGAATAAGCCAAGTTTATTAGCGAGAAGCTCTACTATATAAAGTAACAGTTCATTGAATTTATAAGGATTGTGAATCTGGTAGGGAATCCTTTACTCCTATGCTGATTTAGGGTTGGGCAAGATCTGTAGCTGTTGCAGTATATGGTTTCCAAAATTGTGCTTGTGTTTTTACTTTCTGATTGTAAGGCCTCATACATTTAAAAAGAAAGTTGTTGACATGCTGAAAGCATACACTCTTATAGGGGCCAAATTAAGTTTACTTATTTGAAGACAGAATTGGGATCTATAGCTAACAAGATAACAGTTGATAATTTGGTTAATTTTAGCTGACCTAATGCAAACCCAAGATTCCATTTGAGCTAAGTTGAAGTGGAATCAAAATAACTTGAACGGCTTAAATTTTGATTGCGTCACAGACAATGCTACAAATTCATGACACTAGCTACTTCCGTACGCAGCAGACATTTGAACCTAGAGAAATGATGGCGCTATTTTTGTACGCGAATTTTGCTTCAACGGCTCCTATTAGGACCTCTCCCATTTAGTTGTTGTCACGTTAAAAAGCGTCTGTTTCTGTTGCCCGGCGTGGTCGACAAGTTGCAGTTGCTTGTCCACCTCGGTGTTAACTATGGAAAGGTTAGCAGTTCTTTACGTAGAGATCATGGCTGCCATATGCCTTACTGCTAAGGTGAAGGGTAGAACTGTGTCATCTTGACTTGTGGGGGGGGGAGGGGGAGGGGGGTTAGCTATTGGGCATTCTAGACTTGCACACTGTTCCCCTGAAAGCTTTAGCATATACTTGCTCTGGCACCCATCCATGGACTCCAGAGAAGTGTGGCCAACTGTTTCCTATACTACTGTAAAGTTCCTGTGATACCAAAAATATTTTTTAAGATATATAGCTAATGTGATTGACTTTGGCCCTGAATTTTAAGGATACTTAGAAGAAAACGAGCCATAAAGTTTTATTAATGTATTATTTTGATAGGTAACATTTTCCCGAGGGACATCATTTCAACTGTCTAGGAAGCATGGTCGGTGGATGAGGTGAGGGGATGTGTTGAAACACTAATAAACTTTGACAATTGTACGTATTACCTGTTTGTAAAGAATATGCTTATTAACTTTTTTAATCCACAATTTGTATCATTTGCATGCAGTGATGGCGTCCACAGAATCTACCACGCTACAAAATTGCTTGGTAGAATTAGAGCTTTCAGTAAAAATCTACTTAAAAGAAATCGCCGCCATCTTGCACATCAAAAATATCCTTCCCCGAGCGACCTACGATTACGTCACTGATGTTAGATCCATGCTGAGACCTGAAGAGAAAGCGTGCGAGGTGGTGGGTGTCCTTAGAAACAAAGTGGAGGAGGACAAAGATGTTTATTGGATATTCATGGAATGCCTGCTCACAGAGCCACAATATCGTGCGATCGCAGAAATCTTGAAGAAGGAGTATGCGAGACTAGCTGAACCAGCTCCTGCAAATTTGACGTCTGATCATACTGATGAAGGTGTGTTTTGTATCCCATAGCTGACTCATACGTCAATGTTAGAGTCATGATCGAATGGTCGGATGTTATAATCGTAGGCAGGGAAAATTCCTATAATTTATGTTCCATTCTTGCCACATGAGGAATCACCCTGTGAACATTCTACTAGTTTGATGTCTATATACATTTGTATTTTGCAAGAGTGACCAATATTAAAAGCTCGTACATGCATTTATATATTGCTGCATGATAATAACTATCTTTCTTGCTTGTTACTACATGTAGCTGCACAGCTAGCAGTGTCAGGTGGTTCAGTATCGTTGTCATCAATCCCATGTCATCCATGGTAGACTGAGTTACTAGTGAAGAGTTACTAGTGACATCTGCAGATGAACTCAGGATATCCCTAGTAAATCTACCATCTGCAGATGAACCCTAGATATCCCTAGTAACTCGGCCATCCGCAGATGAACCCTAGATATCCCTAGTAACTCTGCCATCCGCAGATGAACCCTGGATATCCCTAGTATAACTCTGTCATCTGCAGATGAACTCTGGATATCCCTAGTAACTCTGCCATCTGCAGATGAACCCTGGATATCCCTAGTAACTCTGCCATCCGCAGATGAACCCTGGATATGCCTAGTAACTCTGACATCTGCAGATGAACCCTGGATATGCCTAGTAACTCTTCCATCTGTAGATGTGTATATATATGTACATGTGTCAGGGGTGGATCCAGGAATTTTAGATTGGGGGGGTTGATGAACTACTCACGGCCATAGCCACGGGGGTTTCCATGTTGCCCGGAAATCCTTTCTTTCCTGAATCATGATCAGATCATTAATCATTTTGCAAGAAAGCACCGTCCTGCATTTCTCTTGGCAATTATATATCAAGACATCATCACCAACATTATTATAACAAGAAATGTAAAATTGAACATGGTATCCTTTAAAAAGAATTGTGAGTAATAGTGCAAGTGCTCAGGAAACCCCCTGACTTATTACGGGCTATGGTCCTGGCTGCCTGCCTACTAACAACCTAAGGAAGATGCTGGGGTGGATCCAGGAATTTTAGAAAGGTACAGGGGGGGGGTGCAGGGGTGGAGAACTAGCCCATGCACACTGTACTGTGTAATGAATATTTATCAGCTTAAAAGAACAGCAACTAAAGATAAACGGGAAACTATTTTCAGTCAATAAATAGTGAAGCTTGAAAGAGCCTTCTCGGATGACACTGCACAAAAGCATGGCAGATATCATCAACTGACACTCTCACTCCATAGTTCATGGGTATTACAGCAAGATCAGAAAAGTGTTGTTCAGTCAAAGTCGACCTTGTATATATATGTCTTTATCCTCCTGAGTAAACTAAATGATCGTTCTGCTTCAGCACTGGTGATAGGCAGAGTGCAAGCAATGACTAGTAAGCAATGAATGTTTGGGAAAGTATCAGAGTCACAAGAGCTAAGAGCTAGGAGAAGATTGTTGGGGATGGTAGCCTCATCTTTGTCTCGCTTATGCTCCCACAATGATTGCCATCTTCTTAGTTCACTTTTGAGAGACAAGGAACATGGAAGATCTTGTTCCCAGTACAGAAGGTCATCTATATGTTGTGATAGTTGAACACTCGGATTGCAGTTGAGCACTGAAGGCACAAGGCACAAAAGCATATGACTTTGTTTTCCCTCACCTTGAAATCTTTCCTCCAACTGGTTAATGAATGAATCCAGCACTGGTATAGCAATGACTCTCTTGCAATGCTCTTTTGCTGATTGACTTGGAGTGTTGCTCGATTCTGTTGAATGCTTGTCTTTCTTGGAACACTCTCACTCACACCAATTGACTCAGCCAGTTCAAGTACCTCACAATACCACAAGCTAAAAACGGTGTCAATAGTCTTTCTGAGGGTTTTCAAGCATTCAATCGCTTCAGTAACTTTGTTATAGGCCTCATATATATCTTGATCCTGCTTCTGAAGTTTTGAAGCAAGTATTTTTACTTCATCAAGAACATTCTTGGTGATTATAAAAACAGCAAGAGTTTGAAAAGAAGAGAGAGCAGCTTTCAGACCTTGTGCTTTCACTCTTGTCTCAGTATCCCAATTCCAGCTCCCATCTGATGAGCATAAATTTGGGTAATCAGTAGGACACAAAATGGCATCTAAGAAAGTGATAAGTGACTCATACATTTCAAGAAACATTTCAAAGCATGTATGTCTCTCCACCCATCTTGTCTTACACATTCCTGGAAGCTTTCTTGCTTTTGAAGAAGGCAAGAATTCATTGACTGTAAGTTCAAAAAGGTTTTGTCTCTTAGGGCTGTGAGCTAAAAAGAGGTGTGCTTCATTTATAACTAAAATCAAGTTTCGTACTTCCTGAACAAGACATGCTCTGGCAATTGAAAGATTAAGGCAGTGTGAGTAGCAGTGTGTGTACAGAGCTAGTGGGATGACCTCCTTGACTTTAGATTGGACTCCTGCAATGCCGGATGACATCACAGATGCTCCATCATAAGCTTGCCCTCTAATTCTACAGGGATCTAAAGAAACTGAAGGACTAGAAACTGTTTCAAGAATCTTTCTTGAAATGGATGAAGCATTGGCTCGGTCCCAGTAGACAAAGCTAATCAGGTACTCCTTGATATGAGGATCAGTGGGGGAGGACAGATCAACATACCTGAAGCACACGGAAAGAATCTCTTGATTAGAATGAGGATCTGTGGCTTCATCAGCAATGATGGTGAAAGGCAATATTTTTTCTCGGAGCTGTTCAGTTATATGCTCTCTAATTTTAGATGCAATATGTGAATAACCTCATTTTGAACGGTCTTGCTGGTATACTTCGCGTTCCTTTTAGCTGAGAGAAGGTGTTTCTGTAGGAGCTTATCTGTCTTAGCCAAAAGCTGAAGTGTGGCTACAAAATTGCCCCTGTTGAGATCTTCATCTGAGAAATCCACTCTGTAGTCAGAGTGGCCTCTGAATGGTAGTGCTTGCTTTGCCAAAAACTCTACAGCCAAAACTATCTGCTGGAGAACATGCCTGTTCTCTTCAGCTTGTTGGTTGCTCTGTTTCAATAGCTATCCTTTCATCTGGTTGGTTAAAATTTCTGAGAAAAAGGTCTACCCTCTCAGATGCACGGCAATGCATTTGAGTTTATACAAGTACACCATCCTTGCCAAGTGCTTTTGAGTATGGTTTCTGGTATGGGGACAAAACTAACAAACCAGAACGATTGCCAACTCCAGAAACACTGCCTCTACCCGGCTGCTCTGGAAAAACTATACAATATCTGCAAAGACCACCTGCAAGAACAGTGCTGTATGAAAGCCAAGGAAATTGTACTAACCATCCAAGCTGGAAGGATACACTCCAGGTTTTTCCTACTTTGGTAACCTGATGTGAATGAAGATGATCAGAAGAAGAAGGTTTGGAATGATGAGAAAGATATTGCTTCTTACGATCATCTGGGATATTATTTGCTTGACCTAAGCTTATCCCAGTTACCTTGAGCGGCTTCAACTATTGTCCCTAAGTCCACCTGTCCACTAGTTGACGGAACTACACTGAGTGATGTAGTCATCGTATCAATTGCTGCTGAGCATAACTGAGAAACAGTAGTTGGCATTGACAAGGAAGAGCTCGATGTAGTGGTTGTGACTGTCATTGATGGTGATTGAACAAATAAATCTATATCAGTTGATGCACTAGAGTTACCATCATCAGCAGTCTTTGACACAGGGATATGGGACCCAGACTCAATTCTACATTAATTCGAAGGCTATTATAAATTGAGCATTCAACTCTTAACCCTTATTGTTCATAATTATACTGGCTGTATATTGTATCTTACCTTTTAAAAAAAAGTTGTCAGCTGGGTGCAATCCCTGGGTGATGGCCTCTTTCTACTTCCAGACATGGCAATGTTGATGGCAGATGCAAAATGCTATTATCATGACAGCAGGAGTGTGGAATTTCATTCATATTTAACAGTTTGTAGTTTATCTATATCTAACAAAGTGTCTATACTAACAATGAAACTGGAGATGGAGCTAGTGTTTAGAACGTTATGGGGGGGTTGCAACCCCAGAAACCCCCCCCCTGGATCCACCCCTGTGTGTATATAGCCACAGCCAAGGGCCAGCCACCTCTGCACCAGGCACCACAGCCACAAGGTGCAGGACTCTGCATGGCCAAGTTTCTAACAGTACTTATATATTTTCACTGGTGTGAATGTTGGTATTGTACATGCTTCACCACCTGGAGGTTAGAGTAAGCAGATAGCTACTGTATGCTCTGGTTGTCTAGCACAGTGGATGTTTAGCACTACCTGGATGTTAGAGTAAGCAGATAGCTAGTGTGTGCTCTGGTTGTCTAGCACAGTGGATGTTTAGCACCACCTGGATGTTAGAGTAAGCTGATAGCTACTGTGTGCTCTGGTTGTCTAGCACAGTGGATGTTTAGCACTACCTGGATGTTAGAGTAAGCAGATAGCTAGTGTGTGCTCTGGTTGTCTAGCACAGTGGATGTTTAGCACCACCTGGATGCTTAGCACCACCTGGATGTTAGAGTAAGCTGATAGCTACTGTGTGCTCTGGTTGTCTAGCACAGTGGATGTTTAGCACCACCTGAATATTTGAGTAAGCAGATAGCTAGTGTGTACTGTGGTTGTCTAGCACAGTGGATGTTTAGCACCACCTGGATGTTAGAGTAAGCAGATAGCTACTGTGTGCTCTGGTTGTCTAGCAGAGTGGATGCTTAGCACCACCTGGATGTTAGAGTAAGCAGATAGCTAGTGTGTGCTGTGGTTGTCTAGCACAGGGGATGTTTTGCACCACCTGTATGTTAGAGTAAGCAGATAGCTAGTGTGTGCTCTGGTTGTCTAGCAGAGTGGATGTTTAGCACCACCTGGATGTTAGAGTAAGCAGATAGCTAGTGTGTGCTCTGGTTGTCTAGCAGAGTGGATGTTTAGCAGCACCTGGATGTTAGAGTAAGCAGATAGCTAGTGTGTGCTCTGGTTGTCTAGCAGAGTGATGTTTAGCACCACCTGGATGTTAGAGTAAGCAGATAGCTAGTGTGTGCTCTGGTTGTCTAGCAGAGTGGATGTTTAGCACCACCTGGATGTTAGAGTAAGCAGATAGCTAGTGTGTGCTCTGGTTGTCTAGCAGAGTGGATGTTTAGCACCACCTGGAGGTTAGAGTAAGCAGATAGCTACTGTGTGCTCTGGATGTCTGTATAGCACAGTGGATGTTTAGCACTACCTGGATGTTAGAGTAAGCAGATAGCTACTGTGTGCTCTGGTTGTCTAGCAAAGTGGATGTTTAGCACCACCTGGATGTTAAGAGTAAGCAGATAGCTAGTTTGTGCGAAGTGCAAAAAAAATTGAAATGGTACGAGTGGCTAGAGGAGCTCTAGCGCATACAATTACCGGCGTTAAAATTTTTATTACCTGGTCAAGCGCGTGGGTGGAAAATTGAAGGCGTTGACAATCAACACCTTCAATTTTGCACCCGGTGACTGACCAGGTAATAAATTTTTAACGCCTATTCAAGACGCTCATTGTATGCCCGCTAGAGCATTTTCAATTTTTTTTGCACACTTCCCAACCCAGAGTGGTTTTTGCCAGCCAGTTGGAGCATTCAGGTTTTTGAGGTCCCTCCACTTTAGGTCTAGTAAGTTATAACTATGAAACATATTTTAGTATCAAAAGAGAGCACACAGAGAGACCTATCTTTTGAGCTATATATTAAGTCCATACCATGAAGTTTGCAGAATCTACAGAGCTCTAAAGTTATAACCACAAGTATTAAAAAAAAATATTAAAAAAATGCAATCGTCACCCTTAAAGTAGCTGCAAAATATATGGGTATGAAATGATCTATCTAGGATTCTTTCATGTGGTGGGAGCCTCAGTAGAGTGTGATGTACATTTGCACACACATGTGGTGGGAGCCTCAGTAGAGTGTGATGACATTGGCACACACATGTGGAGGGAGCCTCAGTAGAGTGTGATGTACATTGGCACACACATGTGGTGGGAGCCTCAGTAGAGTGTGATGTACATTGGCACACACATGTGGAGGGAGCCTCAGTAGAGTGTGATGTACATTGGCACACACATGTGGATGGAGCCTCAGTAGAGTGTGATGTACATTGGCACACACATGTGGTGGGAGCCTCAGTAGAGTGTGATGTACATTGGCACACACATGTGGATGGAGCCTCAGTAGAGTGTGATGTACATTGGCACACACATGTGGTGGGAGCCTGAGTAGAGTGTGATGCACATTGGCGCACACATGTGGTGGGAGCCTCAGTAGAGTGTGATGTACATTGGCAGACACATGTGGAGGGAGCCTCAGTAGAGTGTGATGTACATTGGCACACACATGTGGTGGGAGCCTCAGTAGAGTGTGATGTACATTGGCACACACATGTGGTGGGAGCCTCAGTAGAGTGTGATGTACATTGGCACACACATGTGGAGGGAGCCTCAGTAGAGTGTGATGTACATTGGCACACACATGTGGTGGGAGCCTCAGTAGAGTGTGATGTACATTGGCACACACATGTGGTGGGAGCCTGAGTAGAGTGTGATGTACATTGGCACACACATGTGGTGGGAGCCTCAGTAGAGTGTGATGACATTGGCACACACATGTGGTGGAAGCCTCAGTAGAGTGTGATGTACATTAGCACACACATGTGTTGGGACCCTCAGTAGAGTGTGATGTACATTGGCACACACATGTGGAGGAAGCCTCAGTAGAGTGTGATGTACATTGGCACACACATGTGGTGGGAGCCTCAGTAGAGTGTGATGTACATTGGCACACACATGTGGTGGGAGTAGAGTGTGATGTACATTGGCACACACATGTGGTGTGAGCCTCAGTAGAGTGTGATGTACATTGGCACACACATGTGGTGGGGGCCTCAGTAGAGTGTGATGTACATTGACACACACATATGGTGGGAGCCTCAGTAGAATGTGATGTACATTGGCACACACATGTGGTGGTAGTCTCAGTAGAGTGTGATGTATATTGGCACACACATGTGGTGGGAGCCTCAGTAGAGTGTGATGTACATTGGCACACACATGTGGAGGGAGCCTCAGTAGAGTGTGATGTACATTGGCACACACATGTGGTGGTGGCCTCAGTAGAGTGTGATGTACATTGGCACACACATGTGGAGGGAGCCTCAGTAGAGTGTGATGTACATTAGCACACACATGTGGTGGGAGCCTCAGTAGAGTGTGGTATACATTGTCACACACATGTGGTGGGAGCCTCAGTAGAGTGTGATGTACATTAGCACACACATGTGGTGGGAGCCTCAGTAGAGTGTGGTGTACATTGGCACACACTTGTGGAGGGAGCCTCAGTAGAGTGTGATGTACATTGGCACACACATGTGGTGGGGGCCTCAGTAGAGTGTGATGTACATTGACACACACATGTGGTGGGAGCCTCAGTAGAGTGTGATGTACATTGGCACACACATGTGGTGGTAGTCTCAGTAGAGTGTGATGTATATTGGCACACACATGTGGTGGGAGCCTCAGTAGAGTGTGATGTACATTGGCACACACATGTGGAGGGAGCCTCAGTAGAGTGTGATGTACATTGGCACACACATGTGGTGGTGGCCTCAGTAGAGTCTGATGTACATTGGTACACACATGTGGTGGTAGTCTCAGTAGAGTGTGATGTACATTGGCACACACATGTGGTGGGTGTAGAGTATGATGTGCTCTGCTAGCCCAGATAGCTGGTGGTGTGCATTATAAAGGTTTCAATACAACAGTCCTAAAACTTATGCTGGTAGTGAGAAGAAACAAGGCAAGTCAGCAGAGAGCAGATCGTGCATGATAAACGACTCCGTTTTTCTTCTCAACCCTAGAATTTCATCACACTCCACTGAGGTTCGCTCCACTTCTGCATACTAATGTATAGTTTGGGTATAGTACACACCTCAAGAACATCTCACCACCACTCCTAACCATTTTTCTTCCGCCTCTGATCGGTACCTTCATGTACGAGGATGCTTTGATACAATAGCAGTACTTGGAGGAAGCAGGCAGTTCATTAAAGACATGGCAAGCTCAAGCTCTGAGGGTGTAGCTTGGGGTAAATATAGGGATTAGTAGCTGCACCTTGCATGCCTGCAACTATACTTTGCTGTTGGGGTATATAGTTGCAGCTGCAGCATGCATGCCTGCTACTACACTTTGCTGTTGGGGTATATAGTAGCTGCAGCATGCATGCCTGCTACTACACTTTGCTGTTGGGGTATATAGTAGCTGCAGCTTGCATGGCTGCTACTACACTTGCAGGTCCACCATTATTATTAATGGCCTCGAGTATTAATTCTCTTAACTTTGATGTTCTAATTATAACACCCACTACTCCATCTGTTTGTGCCACACCCACTACTCTATCTGTAGATGCAACTCCTCCTTCTACATCCTTGACCACTCCCATAACCGCACTAGTGCGGGCAACTCCCAGTATTCAGACCACTCCCGCTAATCCATCCGAACTAGCCACACTCACTACTCAATGTGAATGGGACACACTGACTACTCTTTATTTTCGTGCACTGGAACTCGACCCAGAATACACACCAATAACCGAGAGAAACCTCAAGTTTGAGTCCATCCAAATGATGCTGAAGACGAGAAAAATCCTCATGGATTACAGCACGTTCCTGAAGGACTCCAAAGCCGACATTGATGACTTGATGTGGCAATTGCAATGCTGCAGCCAGATGTCTCCCATATTCAACAAGGACGACCGTATACAAGCCACACTTATTGAAGGAGATGTGACCACCATCCCCAAGTACATGAATATCATCCGATGCTACACTTCATTTTTCAATTTCGAGCTTCTGGAGGAAATGTTTGTCTACCTGAAATATGAAGAAGGAAAGCGTGCCCTCAAAGTGTACGAGAAAGAGTTTGCTGAATATGCCAAGCGTAGGCTAATTCCCCACTGCCCTTCCGGTCTTGGAATAAAAGATGTGGATCATGTGTGTGTTGATGTTAAACTAGATGACACATTCAAGGGCTGCAAAATCGAGCATCTAAAGGCACTACAAGTAAGCATCAGCAAGATCTTGAAAGTCAAGGTATATCAATTGCCTTTCGCAGGAGTTGAGTCTGGCTGCGTGTGCATCATATTTCATCTCCCTGCTAATCTATGGAAAATAATATTTCCTTTATCGTCGCAACAAGTCGAGGCTATTCAGCAGCTGAGTTACAATGGTGCTCGAGTGATACGGATAACTTACAATGAAAGTATTTATCAAATCCACCACGAACAAGGTATGCTTATGTAATGATAGTGTTTTAGATATTTGCATACACGAATTCCCTATGCTGCGATGAGGTCACTATGATAGCTAATATCCCTGGTGGTCACTGCCACAGATTTCTATGAGGAGAACCAAAGACCTGGCACTAGTTCACCACTGACATGGAGACATGTGGATAACCCCAACTGTCCAAGCCAGCAATGAGTGACTCCATGGTGTCTGTGAGGTTCAGTAAACCTGACGGTCATAAGACATTGACAGAGACACAAGAACAAAATTAAAAACAAACAACTGACTGTTCAAAATACTGTACAAGTCAAAAACAATATGCTGGATGCATTGCGTATGACACTAAACAACATGTGCTCAATGTGTGCTGTGAGCACTAAACAGCATGTGCTGTGAGCACTAAACAGCGTGTGCTGTGAACAGTAAACAATGTGTGCTGTGAGCACTAAAAACAAATGGCTAAAAACCCAATTAAGTCCGCTCTTAGTTCCAGAGCCTTCATTCTTCCCACCAGATGTGGAGGTGTCTAGTTCAAGTAGAATTTTTCGAGCTTCGGACCCATCAAGAAGTAGTGCAGGTCAGCGTCTGTCTCCCGACCTGGAGCAGTTTCGTTCTACAGTTGGCGTAGGACTCCACACCTCGTGTTTGCTCTAAAATCAGTAATCCTAGCCCTCCTGCACGAAACAGTGCAGTTGAGTCTCAGTCTCCTGGCAGTTGAGCCTCAGTCTCCGGCAGTTGAGTGTCAGTCTCCCCCCCCCCCCCAACAGGCAGTTGAGCATCAGCCTAGTGAGACTGTCCTCCACCATAGATAGGTTCACACAGAAGGAGCCTAGTGAGACTGTCCTCCACCATAGATAGGTTCACACAGAAGGAGCCTAGTGAGACTGTCCTCCCCCATAGATAGGTTCACACAGAAGGAGCCTAGTGAGACTGTCCTCCCCCATAGATAGGTTCACACAGAAGGAGCCTAGTGAGACTGTCCTCCCCCATAGATAGGTTCACACAGAAGGAGCCTAGTGAGACTGTCCTCCCCCATAGATAGGTTCACACAGAAGGAGCCTAGTGAGACTGTCCTCCCCATAGATAGGTTCACACAGAAGGAGCCTAGTGAGACTGTCCTCCCCCATAGATAGGTTCACACAGAAGGAGCCTAGTGAGACTGTCCTCCCCATAGATAGGTTCACACAGAAGGAGCCTAGTGAGACTATCCTCCCTCATAGATAGGTTCACACAGAAGGAGCCTAGTGAGACTGTCCTCCCCCATAGATAGGTTCACACAGAAGGAGCCTTGTGAGACTATCCTCCCTCATAGATAGGTTCACACAGAAGGAGCCTAGTGAGACTGTCCTCCCCCATAGATAGGTTCACACAGAAGGAGCCTAGTGAGACTATCCTCCCTCATAGATAGGTTCACACAGAAGGAGCCTAGTGAGACTGCCCTCCCCATAGATAGGTTCACACAGAAGGAGCCTAGTGAGACTGTCCCCCATAGACACAGAAGGAGCCTAGTGATCGAGACTGTCCTCCCTCATAGATAGGTTCACACAGAAGGAGCCTAGTGAGACTGTCCTCCCTCATAGATAGGTTCACACAGAAGGAGCCTAGTGAGACTGTCCTCCCACATAGATAGGTTTACACAGAAGGAGCCTAGTGAGACTGTACTCCCTCATAGATAGGTTCACACAGAAGGAGCCTAGTGAGACTGTCCTCCCCATAGATAGGTTCACACAGAAGGAGCCTAGTGAGACTGTCCTCCCCCATTGATAGTTCACACAGAAGGAGCCTAGTGAGACTGTCCTCCCTCATAGATAGGTTCACACAGAAGGAGCCTAGTGAGACTGTCCTCCCCCATTGATAGTTCACACAGAAGGAGCCTAGTGAGACTGTCCTCCCTCATAGATAGGTTCACACAGAAGGAGCCTAGTGAGACTCTCCTACCCCATAGATATGTTCACAGAGAAGGAGCCTAGTGAGACTGTCCTCCCTCATAGATAGGTTCACACAGAAGGAGCCTAGTGAGACTCTCCTACCCCATAGATATGTTCACACAGAAGGAGCCTAGTGAGACTGTCCCCTCCATAGATAGGTTCACACAGAGCCTAGTGAGACTGTCCCCTCCATAGATAGGTTCACACAGAAGGAGCCTAGTGAGACTGTCTTCAGGTTCACACAGAAGGAGCCTAGTGAGACTGTCCTCCTCCATAGATAGGTTCACACAGAAGGAGCCTAGTGAGACTGTCCCCTCCATAGATAGGTTCACACAGAAGGAGCCTAGTGAGACTGTCCTCCTCCATAGATAGGTTCACACAGAAGGAGCCTAGTGAGACTGTCCCCTCCATAGATAGGTTCACACAGAAGGAGCCAAGTGAGACTGTCCTACCTCATAGATAGGTTCACAAAGAAGGAGCTTAGTGAGAATGTCCTCCCTCATAGATAGGTTCACACAGAAGGAGCCTAGTGAGACTGTCTTCAGGTTCACACAGAAGGAGCCTAGTGAGACTGTCCTCCCTCATAGATAGGTTCACAAAGAAGGAGCTTAGTGAGAATGTCCTCCCTCATAGATAGGTTCACACAGAAGGAGCCTAGTGAGACTGTCCCCTCCATAGATAGGTTCACACAGAGCCTAGTGAGACTGTCCCCTCCATAGATAGGTTCACACAGAAGGAGCCTAGTGAGACTGTCTTCAGGTTCACACAGAAGGAGCCTAGTGAGACTGTCCTCCCCCATAGATAGGTTCACACAGAAGGAGCCTAGTGAGACTGTCCTCCCTCATAGATAGGTTCACACAGAAGGAGCTTAGTGAGACTGTCCTCCCTCATAGATAAGTTCACAGAGAAGGAGCCTAGCGAGACTGTCCTCCTCCATAGATAAGTTCACACAGAAGGAGCCTAGTGAGACTGTCCTCCCTCATATATAAGTTCACAGAGAAGGAGCCTAGCGAGACTGTTCTCCTCCATAGATAAGTTCATACAGAAGGAGCCTAGTGAGACTGTTCTCCCCCATAGATAGGTTCACACAGAAAGAGCCTAGTGAAACTATCCTCTGTCATAGATAGGTTCACACAGAAGGAGCCTAGTGAGACTGTCCCCTCCATAGATAGGTTCACACAGAAGGAGCCTAGTGAGACTGTCCTCCCTCATAGATAGGTTCACACAGAAGGAGCCTAGTGAGACTGTCCTCCCCATAGATAGGTTCACACAGAAGGAGCCTAGTGAGACTGTCCCTTCCATAGATAGGTTCACACAGAAGGAGCCTAGTGAGACTGTCTTCAGGTTCACACAGAAGGAGCCTAGTGAGACTGTCCTCCCCCATAGATAGGTTCACACAGAAGGAGCCTAGTGAGACTGTCCTCCCCCATAGATAGGTTCACACAGAAGGAGCCTAGTGAGAATGTACTCCTCCATAGATAGGTTCACACAGAAGGAGCCTTGTGAGACTGTCCTCACCCATAGATAGGTTCACACAGAAGGAGCCTATTGAGACTGTTCTCCCCATAGATAGGTTCACATAGAAGGAGCCTAGTGAGACTGTCCTCCCCATAGATAAGGTTCACACAGAAGGAGCCTTGTGAGACTGTCCTCCCTCATAGATAGGTTCACACAGAAGGAGCCTAGTGAGACTGTCCTCCCCCATAGATAGGTTCACACAGAAGGAGCCTTGTGAGACTGTCCTCCCCCATAGATAGGTACACTACAGAAGGAGCCTTCTGAGACTGTCCTCCCCCATATATAGGTTCACACAGTTGTGAGACTGTCCTCCCTCATAGATAGGTTCACACAGAAGGAGCCTAGTGAGACTGTCCTCCATAGATAGGTTCACACAGAAGGAGCCTTGTGAGACTGTCCTCCCCCATAGATAGGTTCACACAGAAGGAGCCTAGTGAGACTGTCGTCCCTCATAGATATGTAGGTTCACACAGAAGGAGCCTAGTGAGACTGTCCTCCCATAGATAAGGTTCACACAGAAGGAGCCTAGTGAGACTGTCCTCCCCCATAGATAGGTACACACAGAAGGAGCCTAGTGAGACTGTCCTCCCCCATAGATAGGTTCACACAGAAGGAGCTTAGTGAGACTGTTCTTCCTCATAGATAAGTTCACAGAGAAGGAGCTTAGTGAGACTGTCCTCCCTCATAGATAAGTTCACAGAGAAGGAGCCTAGTGAGACTGTCCTCCTCCATAGATAGGTTCATACAGAAGGAGCCTAGTGAGACTGTCCCCTCCATAGATAGGTTCACACAGAAGGAGCCTAGTGAGACTGTCTTCAGGTTCACACAAAAGGAGCCTAGTGAGACTGTCCTCCCCCATAGATAGGTTCACACAGAAGGAGCCCTGTGAGACTGTCCTCCCTCATAGATAGGTTCACACAGAAGGAGCCTAGTGAGACTGTCCTCCCCCATAGATAGGTTCACACAGAAGGAGCCTAGTGAGACTGTACTCCCCCATAGATAGGTTCACACAGAAGGAGCCTAGTGAGACTGTCCTCCCCATAGATAGGTTCACATAGAAGGAGCCTAGTGAGACTGTGCTCCCCCATAGATAGGTTCACACAGAAGGAGCCTAGTGAGACTGTCCTCCCCATAGATAAGGTTCACACAGAAGGAGCCTAGTGAGACTGTCCTCCCCCATAGATAGGTTCACACAGAAGGAGCCTAGTGAGACTGTCCTCCCCATAGATAGGTTCACATAGAAGGAGCCTAGTGAGACTGTCCTCCCCCATAGATAGGTTCACATAGAAGGAGCCCTGTGAGACTGTCCTCCCTCATAGATAGGTTCACACAGAAGGAGCCTAGTGAGACTGTACTCCCCCATAGATAGGTTCACACAGAAGGAGCCTAGTGAGACTGTCCTCCCCATAGATAAGGTTCACACAGAAGGAGCCTAGTGAGACTGTCCTCCCTCATAGATAGGTTCACACAGAAGGAGCCTAGTGAGACTGTCCTCCACCATAGATAGGTTCACACAGAAGGAGCCTAGTGAGACTGTCCTCCCCCATAGATAGGTTCACACAGAAGGAGCCTAGTGAGACTGTTCTCCCCCATAGATAGGTTCACACAGAAGGAGCCTAGTGAGACTGGCCTCCCCATAGATAGGTTCACACAGAAGGAGCCTAGTGAGACTGCCCTCCCCATAGATAGGTTCACACAGAAGGAGCCTAGTGAGACTGTCCTCCCCCATAGATATGTAGGTTCACACAGAAGGAGCCTAGTGAGACTGTCCTCCCTCATAGATAGGTTCACACAGAAGGAGCCTAGTGAGACTGTCCTCCCCCATAGATAGGTTCACACAGAAGGAGCCTAGTGAGACTGTCCTCCCTCATAGATAGGTTCACACAGAAGGAGCCTATTGAGACTGTCCTCCACCATAGATAGGTTCACACAGAAGGAGCCTAGTGAGACTGTCCTCCCCCATAGATAGGTTCACACAGAAGGAGCCTAGTGAGACTGCCCTCCCCATAGATAGGTTCACACAGAAGGAGCCTAGTGAGACTGTCCTCCCCCATAGATAGGTTCACACAGAAGGAGCCTAGTGAGACTGTCCTCCCCCATAGATAGGTTCACACAGAAGGAGCCTAGTGAGACTGTCCTCACCCATAGATAGGTTCACACAGAAGGAGCCTAGTGAGACTGTCCTCCCTCATACATGTAGATAGGTTCACACAGAAGGAGCCTAGTGAGACTGTCCTCCACCATAGATAGGTTCACACAGAAGGAGCCTAGTGAGACTGTCCTCCCCCATAGATAGGTTCACACAGAAGGAGCCTAGTGAGACTGTCCTCCCTCATAGATAGGTTCACACAGAAGGAGCCTAGTGAGACTGTCCTCCCTCATAGATAGGTTCACACAGAAGGAGCCTAGTAAGACTGTCCTCCCTCATAGATAGGTTAACACAGAAGGAGCCTAGTGAGACTGTCCTCCCTCATAGATAGGTTCACACAGAAGGAGCCTAGTGAGACTGTCCTCCACCATAGATAGGTTCACACAGAAGGAGCCTAGTGAGACTGTCCTCCCCCATAGATAGGTTCACACAGAAGGAGCCTAGTGAGACTGTCCTCCCCCATAGATAGGTTCACACAGAAGGAGCCTAGTGAGACTGTCCTCCCTCATAGATAGGTTCACACAGAAGGAGCCTAGTGAGACTGTCCTCCCCCATAGATAGGTTCACACAGAAGGAGCCTAGTGACTGTCCTCCCTCATAGATAGGTTCACACAGAAGGAGCCTAGTGAGACTGTCCTCCAACATAGATAGGTTCACACAGAAGGAGCCTAGTGAGACTGTCCTCCCCCATAGATAGGTTCACACAGAAGGAGCCTAGTGAGACTGTCCTCCCCCATAGATAGGTTCACACAGAAGGAGCCTAGTGAGACTGTCCTCCCCATAGATAGGTTAACACAGAAGGAGCCTAGTGAGACTGTCCTCCCCATAGATAGGTTCACACAGAAGGAGCCTAGTGAGACTGTCCTCCCCATAGATAGGTTCACACAGAAGGAGCCTAGTGAGATTGTCCTCCACCATAGATAGGTTCACACAGAAGGAGCCTAGTGAGACTGTCCTCCCTCATAGATAGGTTCACACAGAAGGAGCCTAGTGAGACTGTCCTCCCCATAGATAGGTTCACACAGAAGGAGCCTAGTGAGACTGTCCTCCCTCATAGATAGGTTCACACAGAAGGAGCCTAGTGAGACTGTCCTGCCTCATAGATAGGTTCACACAGAAGGAGCCTAGTGAGACTGTCCTCCCTCATAGATAGGTTCACACAGAAGGAGCCTAGTGAGACTGTCCTCCCCATAGATAGGTTCACACAGAAGGAGCCTAGTGAGACTGTCCCCTCCATAGATAGGTTCACACAGAAGGAGCCTAGTGAGACTGTCTTCAGGTTCACACAGAAGGAGCCTAGTGAGACTGTCCTCCCCCATAGATAGGTTCACACAGAAGGAGCCTAGTGAGACTGTCCTCCCCCATAGATAGGTTCACACAGAAGGAGCCTAGTGAGAATGTACTCCTCCATAGATAGGTTCACACAGAAGGAGCCTTGTGAGACTGTCCTCACCCATAGATAGGTTCACACAGAAGGAGCCTATTGAGACTGTTCTCCCCATAGATAGGTTCACATAGAAGGAGCCTAGTGAGACTGTCCTCCCCATAGATAAGGTTCACACAGAAGGAGCCTTGTGAGACTCTCCTCCCTCATAGATAGGTTAATACAGAAGGAGCCTAGTGAGACTGTCCTCCCCCATAGATAGGTTCACACAGAAGGAGCCTTGTAAGACTGTCCTCCCCCATAGATAGGTTCACTACAGAAGGAGCCTTCTGAGACTGTCCTCCCCCATATATAGGTTCACACAGTTGTGAGACTGTCCTCCCTCATAGATAGGTTCACACAGAAGGAGCCTAGTGAGACTGTCCTCCATAGATAGGTTCACACAGAAGGAGCCTTGTGAGACTGTCCTCCCCCATAGATAGGTTCACACAGAAGGAGCCTAGTGAGACTGTCGTCCCTCATAGATATGTAGGTTCACACAGAAGGAGCCTAGTGAGACTGTCCTCCCATAGATAAGGTTCACACAGAAGGAGCCTAGTGAGACTGTCCTCCCCCATAGATAGGTACACACAGAAGGAGCCTAGTGAGACTGTCCTCCCCCATAGATAGGTTCACACAGAAGGAGCTTAGTGAGACTGTTCTTCCTCATAGATAAGTTCACAGAGAAGGAGCTTAGTGAGACTGTCCTCCCTCATAGATAAGTTCACAGAGAAGGAGCCTAGTGAGACTGTCCTCCTCCATAGATAGGTTCACACAGAAGGAGCCTAGTGAGACTGTCCCCTCCATAGATAGGTTCACACAGAGCCTAGTGATACTGTCCCCTCCATAGATAGGTTCACACAGAAGGAGCCTAGTGAGGCTGTCTTCAGGTTCACACAGAAGGAGCCTATTGAGACTGTCCTCCCCCATAGATAGGTTCACACAGAAGGAGCCTAGTGGGACTGTCCTCCCCCATAGATAGGTACACACAGAAGGAGCCTAGTGAGACTGTCCTCCCCCATAGATAGGTTCACACAGAAGGAGCTTAGTGAGACTGTTCTTCCTCATAGATAAGTTCACAGAGAAGGAGCTTAGTGAGACTGTCCTCCCTCATAGATAAGTTCACAGAGAAGGAGCCTAGTGAGACTGTCCTCCTCCATAGATAGGTTCACACAGAAGGAGCCTAGTGAGACTGTCCCCTCCATAGATAGGTTCACACAGAGCCTAGTGAGACTGTCCCCTCCATAGATAGGTTCACACAGAAGGAGCCTAGTGAGGCTGTCTTTAGGTTCACACAGAAGGAGCCTATTGAGACTGTCCTCCCCCATAGATAGGTTCACACAGAAGGAGCCCTGTGAGACTGTCCTCCCTCATAGATAGGTTCACACAGAAGGAGCCTAGTGAGACTGTCCTCCCCCATAGATAGGTTCACACAGAAGGAGCCTAGTGAGACTGTACTCCCCCATAGATAGGTTCACACAGAAGGAGCCTAGTGAGACTGTCCTCCCCATAGATAGGTTCACATAGAAGGAGCCTAGTGAGACTGTCCTCCCCCATAGATAGGTTCACACAGAAGGAGCCTAGTGAGACTGTCCTCCCCATAGATAAGGTTCACACAGAAGGAGCCTAGTGAGACTGTCCTCCCCCATAGATAGGTTCACACAGAAGGAGCCTAGTGAGACTTTCCTCCCCATAGATAGGTTCACATAGAAGGAGCCTAGTGAGACTGTCCTCCCCCATAGATAGGTTCACATAGAAGGAGCCCTGTGAGACTGTCCTCCCTCATAGATAGGTTCACACAGAAGGAGCCTAGTGAGACTGTACTCCCCCATAGATAGGTTCACATAGAAGGAGCCTAGTGAGACTGTCCTCCCCATAGATAAGGTTCACACAGAAGGAGCCTAGTGAGACTGTCCTCCCTCATAGATAGGTTCACACAGAAGGAGCCTAGTGAGACTGTCCTCCACCAAAGATAGGTTCACACAGAAGGAGCCTAGTGAGACTGTCCTCCCCCATAGATAGGTTCACACAGAAGGAGCCTAGTGAGACTGTTCTCCCCCATAGATAGGTTCACACAGAAGGAGCCTAGTGAGACTGGCCTCCCCATAGATAGGTTCACACAGAAGGAGCCTAGTGAGACTGCCCTCCCCATAGATAGGTTCACACAGAAGGAGCCTAGTGAGACTGTCCTCCCCCATAGATATGTAGGTTCACACAGAAGGAGCCTAGTGAGACTGTCCTCCATCATAGATAGGTTCACACAGAAGGAGCCTAGTGAGACTGTCCTCCCCCATAGATAGGTTCACACAGAAGGAGCCTAGTGAGACTGTCCTCCCTCATAGATAGGTTCACACAGAAGGAGCCTGTTGAGACTGTCCTCCACCATAGATAGGTTCACACAGAAGGAGCCTAGTGAGACTGTCCTCCCCCATAGATAGGTTCACACAGAAGGAGCCTAGTGAGACTGCCCTCCCCATAGATAGGTTCACACAGAAGGAGCCTAGTGAGACTGTCCTCCCCCATAGATAGGTTCACACAGAAGGAGCCTAGTGAGACTGTCCTCCCCCATAGATAGGTTCACACAGAAGGAGCCTAGTGAGACTGTCCTCACCCATAGATAGGTTCACACAGAAGGAGCCTAGTGAGACTGTGCCCTCATACATGTAGATAGGTTCACACAGAAGGAGCCTAGTGAGACTGTCCTCCACCATAGATAGGTTCACACAGAAGGAGCCTAGTGAGACTGTCCTCCCCCATAGATAGGTTCACACAGAAGGAGCCTAGTGAGACTGTCCTCCCTCATAGATAGGTTCACACAGAAGGAGCCTAGTGAGACTGTCCTCCCTCATAGATAGGTTCACACAGAAGGAGCCTAGTAAGACTGTCCTCCCTCATAGATAGGTTAACACAGAAGGAGCCTAGTGAGACTGTCATCCCTCATAGATAGGTTCACACAGAAGGAGCCTAGTGAGACTGTCCTCCACCATAGATAGGTTCACACAGAAGGAGCCTAGTGAGACTGTCCTCCCCCATAGATAGGTTCACACAGAAGGAGCCTAGTGAGACTGTCCTCCCCCATAGATAGGTTCACACAGAAGGAGCCTAGTGAGACTGTCCTCCCCCATAGATAGGTTCACACAGAAGGAGCCTAGTGAGACTGTCCTCCCCCATAGATAGGTTCACACAGAAGGAGCCTAGTGACTCTCCTCCCTCATAGATAGGTTCACACAGAAGGAGCCTAGTGAGACTGTCCTCCACCATAGATAGGTTCACACAGAAGGAGCCTAGTGAGACTGTCCTCCCCCATAGATAGGTTCACACAGAAGGAGCCTAGTGAGACTGTCCTCCACCATAGATAGGTTCACACAGAAGGAGCCTAGTGAGACTGTCCTCCCCCATAGATAGGGTTCACACAGAAGGAGCCTAGTGAGACTGTCCTCCACCATAGATAGGTTCACACAGAAGGAGCCTAGTGAGACTGTCCTCCCCCATAGATAGGTTCACACAGAAGGAGCCTAGTGAGGACTGTCCTCCCCCCATAGATAGGTTCACACAGAAGGAGCCTAGTGAGACTGTCCTCCCCATAGATAGGTTCACACAGAAGGAGCCTAGTGAGACTGTCCTCCCCCATAGATAGGTTCACACAGAAGGAGCCTAGTGAGACTGTCCTCCCCATAGATAGGTTCACACAGAAGGAGCCTAGTGAGACTGTTCTCCCCCATAGATAGGTTCACACAGAAGGAGCCTAGTGAGACTGTCCTCCCCATAGATAGGTTAACACAGAAGGAGCCTAGTGAGACTGTCCTCCCCATAGATAGGTTCACACAGAAGGAGCCTAGTGAGACTGTCCTCCCCATAGATAGGTTCACACAGAAGGAGCCTAGTGAGATTGTCCTCCACCATAGATAGGTTCACACAGAAGGAGCCTAGTGAGACTGTCCTCCCTCATAGATAGGTTCACACAGAAGGAGCCTAGTGAGACTGTCCTCCCCATAGATAGGTTCACACAGAAGGAGCCTAGTGAGACTGTCCTCCCTCATAGATAGGTTCACACAGAAGGAGCCTAGTGAGACTGTCCTGCCTCATAGATAGGTTCACACAGAAGGAGCCTAGTGAGACTGTCCTCCCCCATAGATAGGTTCACACAGAAGGAGCCTAGTGAGACTGTCCTCCCCCATAGATAGGTTCACACAGAAGGAGCCTAGTGAGACTGTCCTCCACCATAGATAGGTTCACACAGAAGGAGCCTAGTGAGACTGTCCTCCCCATAGATAGGTTCACACAGAAGGAGCCTAGTGAGACTGTCCTCCCCCATAGATAGGTTCACACAGAAGGAGCCTAGTGAGACTGTCCTCCCTCATAGATAGGTTCACACAGAAGGAGCCTAGTGAGACTGTCCTCCACCATAGATAGGTTCACACAGAAGGAGCCTAGTGAGACTGTCCTCCCCCATAGATAGGTTCACACAGAAGGAGCCTAGTGAGACTGTCCTCCCCATAGATAGGTTCACACAGAAGGAGCCTAGTGAGACTGTCCTCCCCATAGATAGGTTCACACAGAAGGAGCCTAGTGAGACTGTCCTCCCCATAGATAGGTTCACACAGAAGGAGCCTAGTGAGACTGTCCTCCACCATAGATAGGTTCACACAGAAGGAGCATAGTGAGACTGTCCTCCCCTCATAGATAGGTTCACACAGAAGGAGCCTAGTGAGACTGTCCTCCCCATAGATAGGTTCACACAGAAGGAGCCTAGTGAGACTGTCCTCCCTCATAGATAGGTCCACACAGAAGGAGCCTAGTGAGACTGTCCTCCCTCATAGATAGGTTCACACAGAAGGAGCCTAGTGAGACTGTCCTCCACCATAGATAGGTTCACACAGAAGGAGCCTAGTGAGACTGTCCCTCCCCCATAGATAGGTTCACACAGAACGAGCCTAGTGAGACTGTCCTCCCCCATAGATAGGTTCACACAGAAGGAGCCTAGTGAGACTGTCCTCCCTCATAGATAGGTTCACACAGAAGGAGCCTAGTGAGACTGTCCTCCACCATAGATAGGTTCACACAGAAGGAGCCTAGTGAGACTATCCTCCCCCATAGATAGGTTAACACAGAAGGAGCCTAGTGAGACTGTCCTCCACCATAGATAGGTTCACACAGAAGGAGCCTAGTGAGACTGTCCTCCCTCATAGATAGGTTCACACAGAAGGAGCCTAGTGAGACTGTCCTCCCTCATAGATAGGTTCACACAGCAGGAGCCTAGTGAGACTGTCCTCCCTCATAGATAGGTTCACACAGAAGGAGCCTAGTGAGACTGTCCTCCACCATAGATAGGTTCACACAGAAGGAGCCTAGTGAGACTGTCCTCCCCCATAGATAGGTTCACACAGAAGGAGCCTAGTGAGACTGTCCTCCCCCATAGATAGGTTCACACAGAAGGAGCCTAGTGAGACTGTCCTCCCCATAGATAGGTTCACACAGAAGGAGCCTAGTGAGACTGTCCTCCACCATAGATAGGTTCACGCAGAAGGAGCCTAGTGAGACTGTCCTCCCCCATAGATAGGTTCACACAGAAGGAGCCTAGTGAGACTGTCCTCCCCCATAGATAGGTTCACACAGAAGGAGCCTAGTGAGACTGTCGTCCCTCATAGATAGGTTCACACAGAAGGAGCCTAGTGAGACTGACCTCCACTATAGATAGGTTCACACAGAAGGAGCCTAGTGAGACTGTCCTCCCCCATAGATAGGTTCACACAGAAGGAGCCTAGTGAGACTGTCCTCCCCCATAGATAGGTTCACACAGAAGGAGCCTAGTGAGACTGTCCTCCCCCATAGATAGGTTCACACAGAAGGAGCCTAGTGAGACTGTCCTCCCCATAGATAGGTTCACACAGAAGGAGCCTAGTGAGACTGTCCTCCCCATAGATAGGTTCACACAGAAGGAGCCTAGTGAGACTGTCCTCCACCATAGATAGGTTCACACAGAAGGAGCCTAGTGAGACTGTCCTCCCTCATAGATAAGGTTCACACAGAAGGAGCCTAGTGAGACTGTCCTCCCCATAGATAGGTTCACACAGAAGGAGCCTAGTGAGACTGTCCTCCCTCATAGATAGGTTCACACAGAAGGAGCCTAGTGAGACTGTCCTCCCTCATAGATAGGTTCACACAGAAGGAGCCTAGTGAGACTGTCCTCCACCATAGATAGGTTCACACAGAAGGAGCCTAGTGAGACTGTCCTCCCCATAGATAGGTTCACACAGAAGGAGCCTAGTGAGACTGTCCTCCCCCATAGATAGGTTCACACAGAAGGAGCCTAGTGAGACTGTCCTCCCCCATAGATAGGTTCACACAGAAGGAGCCTAGTGAGACTGTCCTCCCCCATAGATAGGTTCACACAGAAGGAGCCTAGCGAGACTGTCCTCCCTCATAGATAGGTTCACACAGAAGGAGCCTAGTGAGACTGTCCTCCACCATAGATAGGTTCACACAGAAGGAGCCTAGTGAGACTGTCCTCCCCCATAGATAGGTTAACACAGAAGGAGCCTAGTGAGACTGTCCTCCCCATAGATAGGTTCACACAGAAGGAGCCTAGTGAGACTGTCCTCCCCATAGATAGGTTTCACACAGAAGGAGCCTAGTGAGACTGTCCTCCACCATAGATAGGTTCACACAGAAGGAGCCTAGTGAGACTGTCCTCCCTCATAGATAGGTTCACACAGAAGGAGCCTAGTGAGACTGTCCTCCCTCATAGATTCACACAGAAGGAGCCTAGTGAGACTGTCCTCCCATAGATAGGTCACACAGAAGGAGCCTAGTGAGACTGTCCTCCCTCATAGATAGGTTCACACAGAAGGAGCCTAGTGAGACTGTCCTCCCTCATAGATAGGTTCACACAGAAGGAGCCTAGTGAGACTGTCCTCCACCATAGATAGGTTCACACAGAAGGAGCATAGTGAGACTGTCCTCCCTCATAGATAGGTTCACACAGAAGGAGCCTAGTGAGACTGTCCTCCCCATAGATAGGTTCACACAGAAGGAGCCTAGTGAGACTGTCCTCCCTCATAGATAGGTTCACACAGAAGGAGCCTAGTGAGACTGTCCTCCCTCATAGATAGGTTCACACAGAAGGAGCCTAGTGAGACTGTCCTCCACCATAGATAGGTTCACACAGAAGGAGCCTAGTGAGACTGTCCTCCCCCATAGATAGGTTCACACAGAACGGAGCCTAGTGAGACTGTCCTCCCCCATAGATAGGTTCACACAGAAGGAGCCTAGTGAGACTGTCCTCCCTCATAGATAGGTTCACACAGAAGGAGCCTAGTGAGACTGTCCTCCACCATAGATAGGTTCACACAGAAGGAGCCTAGTGAGACTGTCCTCCCCCATAGATAGGTTAACACAGAAGGAGCCTAGTGAGACTGTCCTCCACCATAGATAGGTTCACACAGAAGGAGCCTAGTGAGACTGTCCTCCCTCATAGATAGGTTCACACAGAAGGAGCCTAGTGAGACTGTCCTCCCCCATAGATAGGTTCACACAGAAGGAGCCTAGTGAGACTGTCCTCCCTCATAGATAGGTTCACACAGAAGGAGCCTAGTGAGACTGTCCTCCACCATAGATAGGTTCACACAGAAGGAGCCTAGTGAGACTGTCCTCCCCCATAGATAGGTTCACACAGAAGGAGCCTAGTGAGACTGTCCTCCACCATAGATAGGTTCACACAGAAGGAGCCTAGTGAGACTGTCCTCCCCCATAGATAGGTTCACACAGAAGGAGCCTAGTGAGACTGTCCTCCACCATAGATAGGTTCACACAGAAGGAGCCTAGTGAGACTGTCCCTCCCTCCATAGATAGGTTCACACAGAAGGAGCCTAGTGAGACTGTCCTCCCCCATAGATAGGTTCACACAGAAGGAGCCTAGTGAGACTGTCCTCCCTCATAGATAGGTTCACACAGAAGGAGCCTAGTGAGACTGACCTCCACCATAGATAGGTTCACACAGAAGGAGCCTAGTGAGACTGTCCTCCCCATAGATAGGTTCACACAGAAGGAGCCTAGTGAGACTGTCCTCCCCCCATAGATAGGTTCACACAGAAGGAGCCTAGTGAGACTGTCCTCCCCCATAGATAGGTTCACACAGAAGGAGCCTAGTGAGACTGTCCTCCCCCATAGATAGGTTCACACAGAAGGAGCCTAGTGAGACTGTCCTCCCAATAGATAGGTTCACACAGAAGGAGCCTAGTGAGACTGTCCTCCACCATAGATAGGTTCACACAGAAGGAGCCTAGTGAGACTGTCCTCCCTCATAGATAGGTTCACACAGAAGGAGCCTAGTGAGACTGTCCTCCCCCATAGATAGGTTCACACAGAAGGAGCCTAGTGAGACTGTCCTCCCTCATAGATAGGTTCACACAGAAGGAGCCTAGTGAGACTGTCCTCCCTCATAGATAGGTTCACACAGAAGGAGCCTAGTGAGACTGTCCTCCACTCATAGATAGGTTCACACAGAAGGAGCCTAGTGAGACTGTCCTCCCCCATAGATAGGTTCACACAGAAGGAGCCTAGTGAGACTGTCCTCCCCCATAGATAGGTTCACACAGAAGGAGCCTAGTGAGACTGTCCTCCCCCATAGATAGGTTCACACAGAAGGAGCCTAGTGAGACTGTCCTCCCCCATAGATAGGTTCACACAGAAGGAGCCTAGCGAGACTGTCCTCCCTCATAGATAGGTTCACACAGAAGGAGCCTAGTGAGACTGTCCTCCACCATAGATAGGTTCACACAGAAGGAGCCTAGTGAGACTGTCCTACCCCATAGATAGGTTCACACAGAAGGAGCCTAGTGAGACTGTCCTCCCCATAGATAGGTTCACACAGAAGGAGCCTAGTGAGACTGTCCTCCCCATAGATAGGTTCACACAGAAGGAGCCTAGTGAGACTGTCCTCCACCATAGATAGGTTCACACAGAAGGAGCCTAGTGAGACTGTCCCTCCCTCATAGATAGGTTCACACAGAAGGAGCCTAGTGAGACTGTCCTCCCTCATAGATTCACACAGAAGGAGCCTAGTGAGACTGTCCTCCCCATAGATAGGTTCACACAGAAGGAGCCTAGTGAGACTGTCCTCCCTCATAGATAGGTTCACACAGAAGGAGCCTAGTGAGACTGTCCTCCCTCATAGATAGGTTCACACAGAAGGAGCCTAGTGAGACTGTCCTCCACCATAGATAGGTTCACACAGAAGGAGTCTAGTGAGACTGTCCTCCCCCATAGATAGGTTCACACAGAAGGAGCCTAGTGAGACTGTCCTCCCTCATAGATAGGTTCACACAGAAGGAGCCTAGTGAGGACTGGCCTCCCCATAGATAGGTTCACACAGAAGGAGCCTAGTGAGACTGCCCTCCCCATAGATAAGTTCACACAGAAGGAGCCTAGTGAGACTGTCCTCCCCCATAGATAGGTTCACACAGAAGGAGCCTAGTGAGACTGTCCTCCCCCATAGATAGGTTCACACAGAAGGAGCCTAGTGAGACTGTCCTCCCCCATAGATAGGTTCACACAGAAGGAGCCTAGTGAGACTGTCCTCCCTCATAGATAGGTTCACACAGAAGGAGCCTAGTGAGACTGTCCTCCACCATAGATAGGTTCACACAGAAGGAGCCTAGTGAGACTGTCCTCCCCCATAGATAGGTTCACACAGAAGGAGCCTAGTGAGACTGCCCTCCCCATAGATAGGTTCACACAGAAGGAGCCTAGTGAGACTGTCCTCCCCCATAGATAGGTTCACACAGAAGGAGCCTAGTGAGACTGTCCTCCCCCATAGATAGGTTCACACAGAAGGAGCCTAGTGAGACTGTCCTCCCCATAGATAGGTTCACACAGAAGGAGCCTAGTGAGACTGTCCTCCACCATAGATAGGTTCACACAGAAGTAGCCTAGTGAGACTGTCCTCCCCATAGATAGGTTCACACAGAAGGAGCCTAGTGAGACTGTCCTCCCCATAGATAGATTCACACAGAAGGAGCCTAGTGAGACTGTCCTCCACCATAGATAGGTTCACACAGAAGGAGCCTAGTGAGACTGTCCTCCCTCATAGATAGGTTCACACAGAAGGAGCCTAGTGAGACTGTCCTCCCCATAGATAGGTTCACACAGAAGGAGCCTAGTGAGACTGTCCTCCCTCATAGATAGGTTCACACAGAAGGAGCCTAGTGAGATTGTCCTCCCCCATAGATAGGTTCACACAGAAGGAGCCTAGTGAGACTGTCCTCCCCCATAGATAGGTTCACACAGAAGGAGCCTAGTGAGACTGTCCTCCCTCATAGATAGGTTCACACAGAAGGAGCCTAGTGAGACTGTCCTCCACCATAGATAGGTTCACACAGAAGGAGCCTAGTGAGACTGTCCTCCCCCATAGATAGGTTCACACAGAAGGAGCCTAGTGAGACTGTCCTCCCCATAGATAGGTTCACACAGAAGGAGCCTAGTGAGACTGTCCTCCCCATAGATAGGTTCACACAGAAGGAGCCTAGTGAGACTGTCCTCCACCATAGATAGGTTCACACAGAAGGAGCCTAGTGAGACTGTCCTCCCTCATAGATAGGTTCACACAGAAGGAGCCTAGTGAGACTGTCCTCCCTCATAGATTCACACAGAAGGAGCCTAGTGAGACTGTCCTCCCCCATAGATAGGTTCACACACAGAAGGAGCCTAGTGAGACTGTCCTCCCTCATAGATAGGTTCACACAGAAGGAGCCTAGTGAGACTGTCCTCCCTCATAGATAGGTTCACACAGAAGGAAGCCTAGTGAGACTGTCCTCCACCATAGATAGGTTCACACAGAAGGAGCCTAGTGAGACTGTCCTCCCTCATAGATAGGTTCACACAGAAGGAGCCTAGTGAGACTGTCCTCCCCTCATAGATAGGTTCACACAGCAGGAGCCTAGTGAGACTGTCCTCCCTCATAGATAGGTTCACACAGAAGGAGCCTAGTGAGACTGTCCTCCACATAGATAGGTTCACACAGAAGGAGCCTAGTGAGACTGTCCTCCCCCATAGATAGGTTCACACAGAAGGAGCCTAGTGAGACTATCCTCCCCCATAGATAGGTTCACACAGAAGGAGCCTAGTGAGACTGTCCTCCCCCATAGATAGGTTCACACAGAAGGAGCCTAGTGAGACTGTCCTCCACCATAGATAGGTTCACACAGAAGGAGCCTAGTGAGACTGTCCTCCCCCATAGATATGTTCACACAGAAGGAGCCTAGTGAGACTGTCCTCCCCCATAGATAGGTTCACACAGAAGGAGCCTAGTGAGACTGTCCTCCCTCATAGATAGGTTCACACAGAAGGAGCCTAGTGAGACTGACCTCCACCATAGATAGGTTCACACAGAAGGAGCCTAGTGAGACTGTCCTCCCCCATAGATAGGTTCACACAGAAGGAGCCTAGTGAGACTGTCCCTCCCCCCATAGATAGGTTCACACAGAAGGAGCCTAGTGAGACTGTCCTCCACCATAGATAGGTTCACACAGAAGGAGCCTAGTGAGACTGTCCTCCCCATAGATAGGTTCACACAGAAGGAGCCTA